>JAJOZX010003798.1:0-443982 GCA_023014485.1 Bathynomus jamesi
GTTCTGTAGAACCCTAAATTTGCTGTACAACAGGTCTTTTAGACTCTTAATAAATTACCCCCGAGATGCTCAGCTTCACAAATGTTTGCTACCCGCAATGTCCCGAGTCTCGGAGGTAACAAGACGTGCTCAACACAGTCTAATGCAAATAATTAAAGAATCAACCAACCCGATTATCCAAGCTATCCATGAGTCATGTCGTTTATCCTCTAAGCCAGTGGTTCCCAACCTGGGGTCCGTGAGCTTTCAATATTTCGAGAGGCTCCATTTACCTTAAAGCGCTTCTGCCTCAAGGGTGCGCTGCTCCCACGAAGTCCACTCAGCGCCTCCTGAGGCGGGGCCACGACGGGGTCGCCACCATTCTTTTCTCTTGCTCCTGCGATACGATTTGGTCCCCTATTGAATTTGTGGGGGCTGGTCTGGCAGAGGAATACCCTGACACTGTGGGTTGGTCGGGTATGTTGGCTAAAAACATGTCCAAGTGTTTTTTTAAAGTATCTACTGGGACTGTACTTATATCTCTAAGGTTCTGAGGCAAGGAGTTAAACAGGCGAGAACCCTGCCTAGAGATACTATTATATTGAAGGGTTTGAATCCTTCTCAGACTGTTTGGTGGGAGGTGATATTTTTTACACATTCTGCCAGTTCTTGTTAAGGTGGGTTAAGGTGGAAATCGTACATTTACTCAGGCTAAAATTTCAAGTTTCCTTGCTCTTGGCTGGAATTATTAATACTTTTTTTAATACGCTGTATTTAATTGCATACTCACTTATATGTCCTTTATTTGATAGTGAAAAATGAGAAAACGAGTTAATTATTAGTTAATAAAAACAGTTTGTTTGGTAGACGGAATCTTCCAAAAACATGGGGTCCGTGGGAAAAAAATAAAAATAAAAGGGGTCCTTTGTGGTGAAAAGGTTGGGAACCACTGCTCTAAGCTATGGAATTCTTGATACGAAAACGTCTGTCTCTAGCTCCACTTAACTGACATTACTGTATTATTTCTAATCAACTGTATATATTTCTATCCTTAGTGTGTGAACTGTCATTGTATATCAGTGGCGTCCAGTCAGGGTAAGCGGGGCATGCGCCGCCTACCCAGTTAAAAGCACATTACAAAAAGTCAGTATATTACTACAGTAATCGAAAACTAATATAAAGTTTTGATGCTTGCATAATATATATATATGATTTACGATAATTTCAATTAAAATATGATCATTTTGGTATGCGCGGTACGATACTTTTGTTTGGAGGACAACACAACCACTGCTCGCTCACAACAGTAAATATAGTATTTTAGTCTCACACGAACCTGCTTTGGAAAAAAACAAAAAAAAATCTAAACCGCTTTCTTTTCGTCCATCTCACTTAAAGTCCAGTTAAGTCAATTCCCAGTTGGCGCGTTATTTTCATCAAAACAAACTTAGACCACTTAAATTTTGCCAAGCCAGGTTTGGAAATCGTAAGAGAAGAGTAGAGTTACTTATAAACAAAAATTGTCGTCTGCAATCAAAGTTATATCAGGAATTCATTGTATTTTATCGATATGTATATAAAAGAAAATATACTTTATTGATGTTAGGCTATGCTAGACTAGATTTACGCACTTACTACATTACATTTCATTTGGAAAACATGAAGCCTCTCGGGCCTATGGAGGTAATCTAAGTCATGAGCTACATTTTTTAATAATCGTAGTAAAATCTTGCAATATGTCAAACTCAAGTCATCTATTTACTACCACCATTGTAGCCTATATAACAAGCAAAGAATATATGGTATTTCTTTACGATTACACTGGTCTCCGGTAGAAAGTTTTAAAAGCTGGTTTTCAATGTTTTTCAATGTGCTGAATTAAAAAATGACACTCATTTCCGTCGCAAATGATTTGTTAGAGAGTTATTGAAGCTTAAACTCTCTAATGGGAAAAGGATAAAAAGTGGAGCTTCCACTGATTTTAATTTGAATTAGTTAGTTTTAGGTTTGCTTAGGTTGTTTTAGGTTCGGCCAATTTTGAAGGTGAAATTTGTTTTTCCTATGGTTTTTGATGTTTTGTATTAATCTGACGGTATTTCTTTACTATCACACTAGTCTCTAGTGTAATAGTAAATATTTACCGAATATACATTATATACAATCTATAAACTATCTCTCTCACTCATGAAAGTGTCTAAATTTTTCTTAAAAACAACTAATGATTTACTGTTTACCACACTATATAGCAAGTCATTCCAAAAATCTATGGTATTTCTTTACTATTACACCAGTCTCTGGTAGAAAGTTTTAAAAGCTAGTTTTTAATGTTTTTCAATGTGTTGAATTAAAAAAAATGATACTCATTTCCATTGCAAATGATTTGTTAGAGAGTTATTGAAGCTTAAATTCTCTAATAGGAAAAGGATAAAAAAGTGGCGCTTCCACTGATTTTAATTTGAATCAATTAGTTTTAGGTTTGCTTAGGTTTTAGGATTGGTAAAAATTTAGGTTTTTTACAAAAACCTAACCCAATTAGGTTTTTGCTGGGTTTTGGGATTTTTGGGTTTTTGATGGGTTAAAATTTTTTTTAGAAAGGTTCGATAATTATGTAGTGCCTAATATATCTATTATTTTATTAATTTATTTATCTAATCTACAATATATATTAAAAAAGACACATTTATTTCACAAAGTTCAGATATGAGAGATAATAATGACATATTAGAATTTTCTCCATTTTAATTTGAGATCTTTCCTTTATTTCTTAACAGCATATTTCAGCTTTATTTAGACCTAACTCAAATTTAAATTTTTAAGATTCCAAAGAGTTATAGAGGTAGAAGATTTAAAGCTAGTGAATGGGATGAGGTGACTTTATTAAGTGATTGCTGAATAGGATGAAGTAGAAATGTTGAGTGACCAACCAAATAGAGTTTGGTGCAAATACTGCAGATATGTATTTTTAAAAAAAATAGAATGAGTGAAATATCATTTAGATCATTGCAATAAAAAATGGGTATAGGCTCGTGATGATGAAGCGGATAAGCTTACAAATACAGCTACATCAGCAACTCTTCCTCCTACACATAGACACTGCAGTTTTGAGAGTAGACCCTCTTCAACCAATCACATGAAAGCCTGGTTCATGATACTATAATTCACAGTAGTGAGACTTCATTCACTTCAACTGCTTCTGAATCTTCCATACCATTTTTTCATTCTACTCCAACCAAGAAAACATAAGGTCAGATAATGCCATATGTGGTTAGAACAACTGTAGATCAAAAAGAACAACTAGATTTGCAAATGGCCAGATTTTTCTTTTCAGCAAATATTCCATTTGTAGTTGTAGAGAATAAAGAATTTATTAAATGGGTTACAAATTTAAGACCAGGCTATTGTCCTCCAAGCAGAAAAAAAATTATCTGATGACTCGCTAATCAAAATGAATAATGAAGTAAATACTGGATTCACTGAAAAAAGACTTAGTCAATTCTACTGTAACTTTAATTCAAGATGGTTGGAGCACTGTGTCGAATGATCCAATAATTGCCCATAGTGTTCATAATGGGTGCAAATCCTTTTTAATAACTTTTCAATTTTTCATAATCTTTATTTACACATTGCATAATTTAAGAATTGTTTTATAAGTCAGCTTATTGAAATAATCAACATGCCAAATCATTCTAATTAGCTACAATTGAACAATGTAGCAATCAGAAAAATTTCAATTATTTTAAAATAAACATCTTGGAACAAAAACCCACTGAAAATTCCAGTAGGTTTTGGGTTGGGTTTTTGGGTGCCAACCCTGCCTGTGGTACCCCACTTTTCACTTTCTGCCACCCAGATTCATGACCATTTAGAATTACCCTCTGTTCTCTGTCTTCTAACTATTTTTCTACCCAATTTAAAACTGACCCTAATATACCATGAGCTCTTAATTTATATAGAAGTCTCCTATGTGGAACCTTGTCAAATGTTTTACTAAAATCCAAATAAATAACATCTACATCATTTCTATTATCTACCTGATCAGTTACAAATTCTAAAAAGTCTAAGAGATTAGACAAACAAAACCTTCCTGATCTAAATCCATATTGTGAACTTGAAATAAAATAAAAATTCTCCAAATGATCTTGAATATTATTATTTATAATTCTTTCTAGTATCTTTCCTACCAATGATGTCAAACTAACAGGCCTATAATTTCCTACCTCCTCCTTACTACCCTCTTTGTAAATGGGTACTACCTTAGCTTTTTTCCATTCATCTGGTAACAGTACTTCTGCATAATTAATTGACCTAGCAAACAAAATGGTTAGTGCCTCAGATAAGCCTTCTTCCCCTTCTCTGAGAATCCTAGCAAATATATTATCAGGTCCAGCAGCCTTATTTGACTTCAATGTATGAATCACTTGCCTAACATCATCCATCTTTATATGAATATGATTGAGAATGTCTGAATTTACAGGATCGAAAGGATTAAAATCAAAGTTATTTAAATTTTCTTCAGTAAAAATAGAACTAAAATAATAATTAAAAATATTAACAATATCCTGATCTTTTCCAAACATCCTATCATCATGTTCTATTGGACCAATCCTATCATGCTTTAATTAAAGAATTGGCAATTTGCCAATTTTGGGACTAGAGTGGCCAAGGCTAGTACAGTAGACTTGCAACTTACGCAGGTGTTATGTTCCTGGGACCCCGCATAAGGCCAAAACTGCATAAAGTCAGAAACCAAAAAAATCCTCTAAATTGCCCTTAAATCACTATATATTGTAACTCTGTTATACGTATAACATACCTATAACACAAAAGTGATGCAATTGGCAATGTTGAATTCCTTCCAACATGCCATAACACTCTTGTTAGTGCCATCCTCCATGGCATTGCAAATGTGGATGAAGGTGAGACGTGTGTACGCTGCCTTAAAGTACCGAAATTGTAAAATTATAACCCGTGTATAGTTGAAACTGCGTAAGAAAAATCTGTGTAAGTTGCGAGTCTACTGTATTGCTATGGTGAGTTCAAACCTTGGCTGTGGTATACACTTTACTGAGACTTCTTATTGGCTGAATTCATGATAGGCCCCAGTGGTTTCATATATTACAAATGAAATAGAAGCAAAGCCTACTACATAGGTAGACTTTGATAGAAGCCTGAAACTAAGAGACTGCTGCAAGGTGTTAAGGGCCTCAGGGCCTAACTGAGTTGTTTACATTTGATGTTGTAAACTGAAGTTGCCACATTTATTTGGGCCACAAATCTGACTTGACTTGGTCAGTGAAAGAATGTGACTTTAATTTGAGTTAAGTTTTGGCTGATAAGAAAACTGCTCAGGGTTAAACCTCTAAGGATGGTAGTAAATTTGTCATATTGGCAAGGACTTTAATGGAAATTATTGTTGGCAATGAATGAAAGTAATTTCAGTTAAATCCCTTGACTTATGCCCTGGGTGTGGCAGTTTTATGAAAAAGCCCTTCACACAGTGTGTTAGGAAATTTGTGTAGATTGTGCAGTAGGGTGTTCCACTTTTATCAAGTTGTGAATTTCACTACACTTTGCTCTTCCCTGTACACTAGGGTGGATCGATTTTACATTTTTTTCAATTTCCATATTCTAATAGAGACAAAAACTTGCGCATGCATGAGAAAATAGCCTCTGCAAAATCTTAGCTTAATAGGTAATCATCTTCTGCCCCCGGCAGAGCGATGAAAATCATATTTTAGTAGTCAAAAACGTATTTTTAAACCCTAGCCTAGAGTCATAAAATTTTGCGTGTTTTATTTCATGCCTAAGCAACGATATAAATGCTATGGGAAATATATAAATGCATTATTTATATCGTTGCTTAGGCATGAAGTAACACACGCAAAATTTTATGACTCTAGGCTAGGGTTTAAAAATACGTTTTTGACTACTACAATATGATTTTCATCGCTCTGCCGGGGGCAGAAGATGATTACCTATTAAGCTAAGATTTTGCAGAGGCTATTTGCTCATACATGCGCACGTTTTTGTCTCTATTAGAATATGGAAATCGAAAGAAATGTAAAATCGATCCACCCTACTGTACACCTTATGATCTGTAAAGCATATGTATCAAATTTGAAGCAAATTGAATACTATTTAGAGGTTGCACACTTATGTCACCTCTGATACCTTATCCCTTGTAACCAAATCTCGAGAACATCCCAACTTCCAACATATTGTAATGTTTTCTTTTCTTTCACAGGTGCAAAAAGTGTTGAAAATGGAAAGAAAGCAGATCTGGTTGATTGAAAAGACTCCAGTCAAAGAACTCTTAGGAGCAAGATTGCCATTCCAGGAGCAAGTCCTCCTCTGCTTTATGTACCATCACCTGGAGCTGAAGGAAACAATCTCCCTTGCCATCAAGTCTACGAGTATCAAGCTTCAAGAAGTTTGGAAGAAGGCGAACATCCCCCTGAAGACAGAGGAGAACATTAGAGCTACTATACTAAAGCTGTACAAAGAGTACCAAAACTTGAAGGAGAAGTCGAGAGAGACGGACAAAGCCATTATGAAGCATCAGGTGTGGAAGGGAGACCTTGCTGACCTTTTTGACATTGCTTGTCAAGGTGTGATAAGCATGAGTTCAGTTCTGGAGGAGGACAAGGTTTTCTTGTCCTCTGGGAGGACAGAATGAGTTCTTCAATGGCTGGGGTGGATAGGAAACACATCATGGCTGTCAAACAGAAAGAAGAAGCGGCTAAGAAACTTGAACTTCAAAAATGAAAGCATGCTGAAGAAGCTGAAAAGATCTCCGAGAAAATGAAGCTGGATAGCACATCCTCTAGCTCAACAGCGACAACAGATGATGATGATGAAGATTTTGCTGCTCCATTGGCCTCTAACTCACCTTGTCATTCCAAGAACACACTTGATCCAACACTCGTGGCTACTTGGGATAGAGAACAACTCTCTCTTCGACAAGCAAGGACTTCCTTCATTGCAACTGCTAAAAGTCTTGGACAAGATGTATCGCATATTATTATTTCACCATCAACTGTTCATCGAGCATGTGCCAAGTATCGAGAGAAAATGGCCAAACAACTTGAGGAGTCAATCTTCAAAGATCCACATCTCTTAGTTCTGCACTGGGACAGCAAGCTACTACCCGAAGCTGCTGGTGGAAGCTCTAGAAGCTTGGGAGACAGAGTAGCTGTTGTGGTAACAGGGAAGGAGTTCAAGCATCTTCTTGGAGTGCTTGTTGCCCAGGATGGTACTGGTGAACAAATGGCTTGAGCCATCATCCAGGAGCTGCAATGATTTGGAATTCAGGACTGCATCATTGGCATCTCATTTGACACTATAGTATCCAATACCGGACTTCTGCAAGGGGCATGTATGAGGATTGAACAATTTCTTGGTCGGTCGGTCTTGTGGTTGCCTTGCTGTCACCACATTTATGAGCTCATTTTGAAGGAGGTTTTTCATAAGTCCCTGGGGCCAACAAGTGGTCCTGAAATCCTGTTTTGACAATTTCAGCAGCATTGGGACTTTATTAACAAAAATTGTTTCAAAACCATGAGAGAAGATTATGAAGAACTCAAGCTGTCGCTCCTTTTCCTTGGAGGCTGGGGTGGAGCTGAGTTCTCCTTCAGGACTCCAGGAGCCCATCATCAAGCCGGGTGGATGGCGAAAGCTATCTATGTGCTGAAAATGGTTTTGTTCCGGGAGCAACTGGAACTCACCAACTGAGGGGTGAAGGGATTGCACAACATGGCCCTTTTTACATGTTTCATTTATGTCTGGTTCTGGCACGAGGCAGTGGTCAGTAAGTGGGCCCTGAAAAATGACCTAGACATGATTCAACTGTTGATTTCATATCCGAACAAGGACCTGGGCCAGGCTGCCTTGAGAGTTGCCAAAAGGCACCTATGGTATCTCTCAGAGACTCTAGTCGGCTTGGCTTTCCTTGATGAATGGATATCACCAAATGAGAAAGATCTTCCAGGCCTTGAACAAACCTGCGTCGAGGAAGGAACTCAAATGACTTGAGTGGAAAAACCTGACTTTTGAAGGCAAGGATCTGAGCAACTTTGTCACTCAAAGGATGAAGACATTCTTCAACAACTTCGGCGTTGGGGATGTTGACAGTGTAGAGGAGTACACTAAAAATGACAGCTTGAGAGAGTCAGTCAACGCACTGAAAATCTTAAACGACACAGCAGAGAGGGGAATTGCATTAATCAAGCAATTCAATGAATCAGTCAAGGACAAGAAGCAAAAACAATTCTTGTTGCAGATTGTTGAACATCATCAAAAGGAGGTGCCAAAAAGAACCAAGGCGGGAATGTCCTTGTACCAATTCAAAAATTGATTCAGATTTTCTGATTTTAATACTATTTTTTTATTTTCTGTGCTTCCAAGGGAGAATTCTTTTGTAACACTGAAGAAAAATTTGTATTATTAAATTGTATTGTAATGTGTATTGATTTGAATTTTCCAATTTTATTATTAGAGTTTTTCATTTTCCGTGGTTCCAAGAGAGAATTTTTTTGTAACACTGAAGAAAATTGTTTATTATGAAAGGTTCAAATGTGTGCAACCCCTAAATATCACTTAATCATTTTCAAAACTGGTGCACATCTTTCTTACATAAAAAGGAATAAAAGCACAAGCAAAGTGGAGAAAAATATTGACCTTTGATATTTTCTTCTGTACGAGTGAAATGCCCTATTGTGCAGTTTGGACCTCAAAGTTTTTGCTTGTAATTTTTTTTTATATCTACCCTAGACCCTGTCTATGACTCAAACATTTTACGTATTTCAATCATGTTATCTCTAATTAATGATATGATGATTTGTTTTGACTAGACTGCAAAATCTGCTAAAATTTCCTGACAGCATCATGCAATGATTTTTCTATAACACATACTCATCCCCAATGCATTACTGAAGCTTATTATGTAAGATTTCATTACATTTGGAAAATATGAAGCCACTGGGGCTTATTGAGGTTATCCAAGTCATGAGCTATATTTTATAATAAATTATATGGAGTGACTATTTTCACTGTATGGTGATTTTAGTACTGGAAAAGCTATTTTCATAATGGTGAAGATAGTGTCAGATGCTATTTTCACCATACAGTTAATTCAATGAGAGATGTTTTAATAATGATGATAATAATAGTACCTAGTAAAGTAGTAATCTTTATTTAGGCAGAAATGTACATGCATTTTAGTATCTCTATCTTGACTGTGATGCATTGAACAATGATGTTAGATTTGAAGCAAATCAAGGTTTATATACATGACAACCAGGTCAATAATGCAGACTATATACAAAAAGTTGAACAAATCTTTTGGTCAATCACAGATTAATTTTCTTACTTTGATCTTTAAGATTGATATTGATTTTGTGTTGATGATAATTTCAAAAGAATTGCCATACAGTGAACATAGCACCTGATCTTATAATCACCATACAGTGATAATAGATTCTGACCCTAAAATCACTATGGTGAAAATAGCACCCATTCATCGTATGGCGAAAATCATACCCATTCACTGTAGCTATGGCGAAAATAGCACCCATTCACTGTAGCTATGGCGAAAATAGCACCCATTCACTGTAGCTATGGCGAAAATAGCACCCATTCACTGTAGCTATGGCGAAAATAGCACCCATTCACTGTAGCTATGGCAAAAATAGCACCCATTCACTGTAGCTATGGCGAAAATAGCACCCATTCACTGTAGCTATGGCGAAAATAGCACCCATTCACTGTAGCTATGGCGAAAATAGCACCCATTCACTGTAGCTATAGCGAAAATAGCACCCATTCACTGTAGCTATGGCAAAAATAGCACCCATTCACTGTAGCTATGGCGAAAATAGCACCCATTCACTGTAGCTATGGCAAAAATAGCACCCATTCACTGTAGCTATGGCAAAAATAGCACCCATTCACTGTAGCTATGGCAAAAATAGCACCCATTCACTGTAGCTATGGCGAAAATAGCATCATTATTCTGAAGTGACTGTTTTCACCATATGGTGAGTTTAGTACTGGAAGCTATTTTCACTGTATGGTGAAAATTGCATCGTCCTAAATTATATTACATTACATTTCCTTTGGAAAACATGAAGACCCTTCCACTTATCAAGGCCATCTAAGTCAAGCTATAGTTTTATAACATTTTGCTAAATGTCAGTCTCACATCAGCTAATTAACAAAATCATTTACAGAACTACCAAAGTAGCCTACTCAACTTGAGCTACAAATGTACACTATTTAAGTCTACAAACTCTCTCATTCATGAAAGCAGGGCTGTGAAGCTGGCACCAAAATCTTAAGCTCCGGCTCCGGCTACAGCATTTTCAAATTTCTGGCTCTGACTCCAGCATTTTTTTATGCCCAGCTCCGGCTCCGGCTCCAGCTCCTCTCACCATATATTAATGATTGATAAATCTCTTGAAATTGTACCTTGCTACTCATAGGCCATAGCAGGCAGCCACACAAAACATTTCATCACCATCACATGATTCATCAGGCTACTTTTTAAAATTTAGACCAAAGCCTGTTGCAGCTATTAATCTAAATTCTAATGACTATAGCTATGCCTTTGTGGCTTTTTTTTTATCATTTATTAATAATAATATTACCTACACCTTTCATGACAAAAAAAATGTTTTACAAAAAGACAAAAAAAAACCTTATTCGTTTGTATTATAGAATGTTTATTTGGAAAATGTAGCCTTTTAAAAAAATTAAAATAATTTTTATTACTTTTTATACATTTTCATTACATGCCTGTCCTCAGAAATAAAATGGCTTCTGCTAAGTCATCCTTCATTGATGCTCTTAAATCAGATTTCACTATTCTCAGTGCTGAAAAGAGGCGTTCTACACTGACTTGTGTGGGTGGTAGAGCTGATACAATACTAGCTACATTCCTTATTATAATCTTTGGATATAAGGGTATGACATCGTCAACTGTCAGTTTAGAGGAGCGGTTGTATTTTTCTACTTCCTTTAATTCAGCATAGAATTCTTGCTTGAATTTGGTTATTTTCATCTGTGGAGGATTCTTTAATTCTACTTTGAGACGTTTTGCATTTGATCTATCTATTCTGTCCAAATATTTTGTGAAATCTTCCTCATCATTTGAAGAGGATGATTGGTTGGTAATGCTGCTATCTTCTTCATTCTGGGCGTCTGGTTTTTCAGATACCAGCTTTTCCATGCGCAATGCAATGTCATAGAGGGCCTCTTTTCCTTTAGCTTTTTGATCTTCATTTAATAGAACTCTGTTCATTGGGTCTATGTAAACAGCAGCTAATACAATTGCATTTTCTAATAGTAATACCTCTCTTTTCTTCATCGAAGAAACTATTCCCTCAGCAAGTAGTCCTCCTGTTTGATTGAGACAAAATATTAATTCTTTCCATGCCAACAAGAATTCACCAGAAGTTAATTCTTCTGTTTGAAACTTTTTAGTGACAGCAAAAGGGTAATGAAGCAGAACTTCTAATTGGGTCAATTGCATCCATTCATTTTCAGTTAATGAGACATTTTGATTTGCCAGGTCTTCAAGATGTGGTTTCAGATCAAGCAAATGCTTAATCATCAAATAGGTGCTGCCCTACCGAGTATCTTGATCTAAAATAGCTCCCATACCTGAATGTTTCTTCACAATGGAGTCTATTTTTGGTGTTCTGGCTACAGTGGCTACCTGTCTGAACTTGCTGATCATAGTTGCTACATGTCATTCTTTTAATCCATCCCTTATCGCTAACTGCAATGTATGCACAACACAGCGCATGTGTTGAATATGAGATAGCATAGTGGCTTCTTCAGCAATATCATCTAGAACTTCATCTTGTTCTGTCACTATCATTTCATTTGCAGAATCAATTTCAGAAATGTCATCTTCATTTTCCATTATTTCCTTAGTAACTGTTCCTCTATTTAGTTTTTCAATAGTGCTTAGCATATTCGAAGCATTGTCAGTGACAATACATAGAACTTGTTCTTTTTTTATTTTAAAATCTTGTAAGACAGTTTCGACTAACTTAGAAAGATATTCACTGGTGTGATGTGCATGTGTATTCCTTACTGCCAGTGTCCGAGTCACCTTTTTATTGTTGTCATCTATATATCTCACATTAATGGCAAAATTAACTCTATGGCGAGTGCATCCATCCATTTTGAGGAACACAAAGCGCTCCTTAAGAGTTCTTTGAAGTTCCTCCTTTTTGTGTGTGGCATCTTCAATCACAATCTTTCTAATGCTATTTCTATCCAAAGAAACTTGGAGTTTACTGGCCATTTCTCCATTAAGACCTAAAAAAGCTGGTGTTGAGAAAAAAGATAAAGGTATACTATTTTTTACCACCATTTCTATGATGTACTTCTTGAATTTATCTGAGGTCATATTTACAGTAATTTTATTACTAGGAAAGAAACTTGTTAATGGTGACATTTGCAATTGTCCCCCAGGACAAATTTTACTTAAATTGAGGTGGATACTTGACTTGCTTCACTGTCTTTCTTATTAACAATTTCTAAAATTTTTGGATGAAATCGTTGTAGATGTCTTTTTAAATTTGATGTCTTGCCAGTCTGGGTTGGTACTTTTGTATCATAGCTTGTACAAGAACTAATTTTAGTTTCACATAATTGTTCATCATTATTTTCTTTCTGACAGTGACAAATGAAATATTTTCCATCTGTAGAAATTGTGAAGTATTCAAATAATGCGGACTTTGTTTGACTTTGAGATCTAGTTGTCATTATGAAAGGGCTCAAAAAAAGAAGAATGAAACTTAATATTTTCAATTTTTAAAAATTAAGCTTACTAGTTTAAGTTTCTAAAAATTAACACATTTCCTGAAAAAAAATTAAGTCCAATTAGAAATCATTCAAAATAAAAAAAAATAGCATAAAAAAGTTTGTATCTAAATATGAACTCTTTGTATTGGGCTGGAGCCGGAGCTGACACATTTTTTATCAACTCCAGCTCCAGCTTCCCAAAAATAACTGGCTCCAACTCCAGCTCCACTCACCAAAATTGCTTCAAGCTCCAGCTCCTGGCTCCGGCTCCAGCTCCAGCTCCACAGCCCTGCATGAAAGCATCCAAATTTTTCTTGAAACTAACTAAGCAGCTACTATCTGGAAATTTTGAAACTTTACTACCTATTCCCTTCTCTAAATCATTTTGATATAAATATAGAGTAATGGACCTAACACTGATCCCTGTGGTACCCACCTTTTCACTTTCTGCCACCCAGATTTATGATCATTTAGAATTACTCTGTTCTCTGTTTTCTAATCATTTTTCTCCCCGTATATAACTGACCCCAATATCCCATGAGCTTTTAATATATATTGAAGTCCCCTATGTGGAACCTTGTCAAAAATGTCTTACTAAAATCCAAATAAATAACATCTACATCATTTCTATTATCTACCTGATCAGTTACAAATTCTAAAAAGTCTGAGAGATTATACAGTTAACTCTGTGTTATCCAGCATCCACAGGACTAAGGCCATGCCAGTTAATCAAATATGCCAGATACTTAAGAGGTATAAAAGAAAAATACCAAAAATTAAAAAAAAGCATGAAGCTTTGAAAAAAATGAGGAAAAGTGCTTGGACCAGTTTTTGGAGCCCTATGATGACAAATAGGGCATAAATACAGTAAAAAATAGTCCAAACAAGCCGCAAAAACAACAACAACAACACACCTGCAAATGGCAGCTTGGAAGGGACTGCTGGTAGTGCCTCACACTGGGTGGTGGTGGCGGCGGTGGCTTGGAAAACTGTCGGAGATGTGCCAGCCAGTTGCTGGTTGCTGCGGGGAAAATTGCTGGTTACCCCAGAGGTGACTCGTAATGGAGGTTTTTCCAATTTTGCTGGTTTCTCAAGAGTTCCAGTTAATAAAATACGTTAACACAGCTTATCCTGTACCTTAATTTTTCTAGTATGAAAGTTTGAACTAAAATTGAAGTTTTGATTGAAATTAATTTCAGAATATTTTAGTGCAAGAATTTGAAATATGCATAGTTTAAGAATTTGGATCTTGTGGGTTATAACCCATCATTTACTTAATTTTTTCATATAATACAGGGGGTCCTCATTATCCGAGTTCCTGCATTTACGCAGCCAAATAATTGTAGAACCATATGGATAAATTCCTCACACTTAAGAGGTTTCTGTGGATAATATATGTGGAATGCGGAAGCACAATGGAAACCATTTAAATTTCCCTCGGACTCAGTCTCACTCGCTTTCCCCTACCTCCAACACTCCACCACCACCATGCTCCACCCCCAACCCCAATGCTGCATACTCTCAGTCTCTCACTAACCATTGCTAGTGCTGAACCCATCCGTGGTTTTCTGGGTTTTGTTCTGATTTTGTTGATTTTTTGCACTATTGTTGCAGCCATGACTCAAAGTGTGCTGCTAGTGGTAAAGCAGCTACTGGCCCACATAAAAGGGTTTAAAAAGTGTGTATTTTACAAATGTTTAACCATAATTTTGAGTGTCATTTATTGTGTTAAGGTCCCAGTTAAACCTTATTCTCATTATTTCTTATGGGTTTTAGGTCCCCACTTTAAGTAGTGATTTTTTTGGTGCCCATTATCCCTGGATAATGAGGACTGCCCTGTACAACAACCCATAAGATCCATTTTTTTCTTATGTAGAATTTAAATCTGAATCTATTTTCTTCTATGGTATTTCTTGTGGAAATTGATATTAACAGAGATATAAGCAATTTTTGGATTGATTAAAATAGATTGAAATAGTATGGTGGTAATTATTCATACCCCTGCAGGTCAATTTTTATATGAGAATAGGTTTTTCTGGTCTATTTTGGTGTGTTTTATTCAAATCTGACCCTCATTTCTTGTGCAAATGAATTATTGAGTGCCCAATTAGGTTAACTGTACACCCTTGATGATTGGTTAGGTTGTCATGATATTTTCATAAGAACTAACAAAAATATCATGACAACCTAACCAATAATCAAGGGTGTACAGTTGACCTAACTGGGCATTCAATAATTTATTTGCACAAGAAATGAAGGTCAGATCTGAATAAAACACCAAAATACATGAGAAAAACCTGTGCTCATATCAAACTTGACCTGCAGGGGTAAAATGAATAATTACCACCATACTATTTCAATTGATTTTAATCAACCCAGAAATTGCTTATATCTCCGTTAATATCAATTTGCACAAGGAATACCATAGAAGAAAATAGAATTAGATTTAAATTCTACATAAGAAAAACTGGATCTTGTCGGTGGTTGTATTATACCAGTATGAAAAAATGCATAATAGGCTCTTATGATACTATATGTGCCCACATGTGACATACATTACACCATTACCACATGTATAAGTTCCCAAATAAATTACAGTGAGATGGTGTAGTTAAAACCACAAGTTTTGAAGGAGTTTGCACAGTTAGGAAGGATTCCTGAGAGCTCCCAAACCCCTCAGTAGGGCTTGGGAGCTTTCAGTAATCCCCATTGGGCCAGAGCTTTCTTGGAAAGCCAGTCCCTAAAAATGTTTCTTTTTTTAATTGATTATAACAGATTTTAAATTCTCTCAGTCCAGAGAATAATCATAACTTGAGGCAATTGTATGCCCATTATTTGAGAAAAGAAAGCATCTTGCTTCTCCTTGATGGTGTGGTAGGTGATCCTATAGTCTTATTTTTACCATTAATGTTTTGTATTGCTTAACCATTAGACATCATAAGAGCCATGTCTAACTTGTTTAATCACTTAAAATTGTCATATAAATTTCATAATCATTTTTGAATGCCTGCTTTCCTTTATAAAGGCCTTTTTGAAAAATCTAACTTCAGTTATGAATATGCATCACAATAGATTTTGAGCATTCTCAGTCAGTGAATTAAATTGTATTTTTAACTGCCTTATGTGCAACAGATTAATGCAAACACACATCCAAAATTTTAGAACCTTAATTATTATTGTTGTTAATTTTGCCCCCACTTTAAAGGCATCATTGCACTCATGGATTCCTGTGGGTCCACTGATGCCAGTGTTGGGGGATAATCCTAAATGTATGTTTTTTTTTTCTCTTTATCAGGGATTTGTTTTTGGATGGGACATTTGCTTATTGAAGTGAATTTGGACAGTTTTTTCTCCCCCAATACCTGCACAAATGCCAGAGTTCGCACACATTTTTGTTATAAACATTGCTTTTGCACTGACTGAGTCAAGAATACCTTTAATTGTGATATGAGAGATTTTGTGTTTGGAGTATAAAATGACACATCTGGGACTTATAAGGTTTACACAATTTGGGTAACCACTCATTGATGTTGCTCCTCTGACTAATATTCTTTGTTTTGTATTAGTTACGCAAGTCCTTTTTATTTTGTAAGTCTTGTCTCCTTTGTGTGGTAATGTGCTGTTGATGGCCAATAATTTAGTGGTTTTTGTTATGCTGACATTTTTGTGTGGTACCATATGGGACTACTAATATTTTTTTGGTTTGTACTAATATTTTTTTGTCCAAGTGCTTAGTTGGTTCTGAATGCACATTGGTGTTATGATTAATAAAATTTTTCATATTTTCTTTAGTTACCTGTAGAAACTTGCTTGCTGATGCAGTTAACATTATAAATGTTAATTTTGTGTTTTTTCTGAATAAATTGGGAAAGGAGGCTATACTACTATTAAGTCCTCCCACCATAAGCAGAGGAGTAAGTCTTTAAAAGAGGCAGACTGGCTATGCCCCAGAGATCATAAAGATGAGAGCCCAGTTTTAAATTAATAGGAGCCAACTATCTCATATAATTTCAACCACACCAAAATTGTGAACTCGCTCACCCTGATTTTTCTCTCTTAGCAGTGTGTGGTGCTGAAGTTAAAGGATTTATTTTTACTCAATTGAGGGCCCTCTGTGTGGTCCTCACTGGCAGCCCAACCTCTCTTCTCAGCAACTAGCAACAGCTGCCGTGACCCCACTAACAGAGTATCTGGTAGGTGAGTAACACAAATGCATTCTTACAAAGAATACTCGCTGGCATCACACCCCTATTTCAATGTATTAATTACAACTTCTAATATTAATGTAAAATATATTACATACATAAAGTATTATTGTAATTAATGTAATGCTGCTTTGGAAACTTTAAGTATTGATTTAATATTGAAATAAACTTACTGTATAAATGCAGTATGTACAATACTTTAGCATTTGCAGCTGGCAGCAACATGCCTGATTGTGTCCCCCTTGTATGACTAGCTAGTTTATATGAGGTGCTCTGTATGACAGTGATGAGCCCACATTGGTCCTAAAAAATTTGTTATAATAGTACCAGACAGGTCTATCCATTATCTATCATAATACAGGCCTCATATGATGGGCTCATTCTCATTGCCTGGTAATTTTCCATTGTTTTAGAGGGGGTGGTGGACCATGTGTGCAAGCTTAAAACTTTAACAAGCATTTCCTCAAAACTTAAATTTTGAGCACTCATCACTGTCACACATAGCACCTCACATTGAGTTGCCTTTTTTGCGCTCCTCTGGAGTGAGTTTTTTATTAAATTTTTTTTTTTTTAAAAGTCTTTATTATTTAGACTCATTGATATATATTATTTTACATGCATTATTTACATACATTTATTGTACAATGATTTAAAAGCTTTTATTCAGATAAAAATGACTTTATATATGATTTTTAAAACTTTTATCTCCCTAACCCCATATATATTTTAGGGAGATAGTTTTCTGTATTATTTGATCTGTTTTTACATTTCATTTCATTTCATTTTGAAAATGTGAAGCCACTTGCACATATCAAAGTTATCCAAGCCATACGCTGCATTTTATAATCAAATTCTGCCAAATGTCAATTTCAAGTCTGCTAATAACCATGAAACTATTTACAGAGCTACCAAAGTAGTCTACATAGCTATAGCTAAAATATATGTACACTATGTGCCTTGGTGGTGTAGTGGTTAGCATCGCTGACTACGAATCTATTGGCCCTAGGTTTGAGACCTGATGGCAGCTGGTGCGCAGCAAAACCCAGCTGTTCATCCTTCCACACAATAAAGAAAGTGGTTGGTAGATAAATGGGTACCTTAGGTGGCCTAGCGGTTAAGACACTGGGTTGCTGATGGGGCGTGGTTCAGATTCCACGTTAAACTGTAGGTCTAAGGTGGAGTGAAAGCTTGACCTTCGTCAGAATGAACAATTTGGGCAGAAGCTGACCAAAGGTTACTATTTATGTAATTTATGAGTGCTCCATTTTATTCAGGAGTGTCCAATATTTTCTTGAAACAAACTAAGGAATTATTATTTACCACATCATATGGTAAGTCATTCCAAAAATCTACTACTCTCTGACTAAAGTATTTTCATAGATGCAGTGAATGAGTCTATTTTCTAATTTTCTTATGTTCTTGAGTTCTTCATCAGAAAAAGTTACTTTCATCTAAACTGTCCAAACCTGAAAAATTTTGAACATCTGTATCATATCTCCCCTCACACCATCTTTCAAAACTAAACATGCCCAATTCCTTTAAGCTTTCACTGTATTGCAGTCTTGTTAGCTAGGGATAAGCTCAGTTGCCATATGTTGCCATGCAGTCTTAGCTATTGTAACTGGGGCATAATGTAAGAATTATATAATCTACAGATGACTTCCTTACTTTTATAATTAACATTCCTCTTAATAATATCTAGCATTTTATTTCTTATTTCTAACCTCTAAGCACTGCTTAGAAAATTTTATATATGGAATTTACTGACAAAAATAGGCCCAACTATAATATCACTTTGAAAACATTTTAGAGGAAATGAAAAATATTTATATGCTGGTGGTATAACTGGACTGGTTCCAGACCACTATTTTTCATTCTTTGCAAGTGTATTGTGTGAGTTTTAGTCAAACTACTTGCTTGCTATTAGCAGTATACAAGTTGGTAACTGCGATTATTCTTATTCCTAAGACTGTGCATTGCTATAAAAACATTTCAACTTCTCACTTTTAACAAATTTATTGCTATGGGTATATGCCTATTTATCATAACTTGCATTTGAAACCCAAAAAGTATGACTGATTTTAGATGTAGTCTGATCATTTTATGATCCCCTGATAACCTAAACTAATTTGTTAAAACCCAAAGAATTCAAGTTGCGCAAAAGTATGCCATATATAGCCCTTTTTCTACTCTACTGCGATTCATCCTTACTGTAAAGATCCTTTTTATCAGTAAAATTATCCCATAAATCAATAAACTTTAACCCCTCCTTCACTACCAAGCTACTTAATTTTATTATTTAGGCCTAAGCATAGAATTCAACTTGTAAACTCTATGTTTACCCCAACTCTAGGCAAAGTACCTACTAGAAAACACTTGCTACAACTTTTTTTTTTAATAATTATTATTATTATTTTCTTCAGAATTTCTATTGAATTTAAACCAACCACCTTATTATAATCACACTCCCAGAAAAGAAACAAAATGATCATTGTTAAGTACATTTATCTCTGTTTTGATAATTCTTAAAGCATATAATACAGTGGTCACTATTCCCTGATGACTCTCATTTGGTAAGTTCATTAATAACTTCATAATCATTAGATAGAACCAAATCTAAGAGTGCTTGATTCCTAGTTGCTTTATCCACACACTGCATTAGTGAGTTATTACACTAAATGAAGGAATTCTTTTCTCTGTTATTAGGCTAGGCTGTCTCCAACCAGATAAGTGCTGGATTGTGCTTGTCCATCTATCTGTCACACTTTCATGTCTGCTATAACCTTTGAACCACTGAACATAAATTATTAAAACCAGTGATGTGTGTATCATCACAAGATGTCATGAGTAAGAATCAGGGTCCTTGCATCAAAGGTTACAGTCACAAATCAGAGGTCAAATAGAGTTTTTTGAGTCACTAAGCATAAATTGATCACACTTCATACATGAATATTTGGCTGGGTTGAAATTTTATATTGAAAAGGTACATATTGTGAGGGGTTTGAATGGAACACAGGAACACCCTCATAAATTATTTTTGCTGTTTAAAGCCTCCTACCCCCTGGCACAATTTTTCACTTTTTGACCTATATTGAAGAATATTCCATTTATACAAGACTTACTCTACATTCAGGTTTTTTGATGACATAAATCTTTATTAATGTATAATATTTTATTTAATAATGTACAGTATTAGGAAAATTAATTAAGTACAATATATTCAGAAGAAAAAATTAGAGGCATAATAAATGTGCTAAAATTCAATTTACTTTTTCATTGTTCCTTATCACAAAAAGGGAAGAAATTTTCAATATCATTAGGAAATTTTATTTCATACGTTTCTTACTCATTCCATTGGGCCTTCCATTCAAACTTGGGCAGTTTTCGCCTTGATTCTAATGAGTTTAAGATAAACTTTTGACAGTTGTCATATACTATTCTTTCCTGACATGCCTTTGTTACTAGGTTCACTGCCCTATCTCCAGTGGCTTACATCGAGCCTGTAGTAGCTCATCATTGCTAAAATTGTTTAGCAGCAGTGGAGTAGTAATGATCTCTTTTTGCCAATCGATCATCTCAGTGTAGTCAGTAGATTGGAAATTGAGAGTTTGAGGCAACTCAAAGTTTCTGGTACCTGAAAATCCTGTTCTTGAATGGATGAATCCATTGGGTGTAACCTGACCCCCGCTTGGCTTTTTCAATATGGCTGCCATTTTCCAAGATGGCTGGTGAAACTGAAAAATCCCATATCCTGGTCAATACTTGATGGATTTTGATCTTGGTGTCATTTCTAGGGGTTTTTAGGATGATGAGTCGATCTGGAGGGGTTGCAGATAGTTTGGGAGTCATTTTGACCCACATTCATCAATACTCAAGGTCATTGGAGGTCAAATGCGCCCTGAAATAAGGAGTATCCCATATCCTGGGCAGTCATAGAGATATTTTGGTGATCTTACTGTCATTTTTATGGTTTTGGGCGAGACAGAGTTGCAAAATGATATCCTACTGTTATCATGTGCCTATAGAACTACTCAATGGGTCAAGTCAAGGTCATTTGAGGTTAAAGTTTGGCCTTGAAATATGATAATGCCACAGTTGACATCACTGTATTTGCTTTATTTCAGTGATAATTTCTACAATCTAGCTAACTGCTGAACACTTAACATCTTTTTTGCAGATAAAACCAGATCATAATGCTTAAATGACATAACCCACATTATATGGATATTTGGATATAAACCACAATTTATGCTGAAGTGCAGGGCACACGCATTCTATGGAAGGTTGCAAAACTACAAGATATGACCTCGTAAGCAAAACAAAGCTCTCACCTAGCTGAGGGAGTGGCAGTGACAACTTTGATGCAGTTATTCACATTAGGTAACCATTTATTGGGGGGCAAATATCAAAAGACATGGTTGTGTCAGGATCATCAGTCTGCTCTTTGTTTGCGTTTTTGGGTCAATGGATTGTTGCAATCCAAGCCACTGCCACATGCACAGAACATTGTGCAAAGGATTCTGCATCCCATGCAGCCGCAGTGACTCCCCCTGCATGCTGATTGTGATTCACACCCACATCTGATTAGCTTTAGAACTTCATCTGGTGCTAAGCACATTCCTTCACCAACTGTTTTTGGGATGAGAACTCTGTTTGTTTCGTCTCTCTCCCACCCATAATGCACAGGATCAAGTGGTGGTGGGTCACACTTTAGTGCATTGAGCCAGTTCGCCACAGTGTAGTGGGCTCTGAGCACATTTTGATGGAAAGCTTCAGTTGTTGGTGGTAGAGAACATAGTTTGGGTGCAGCAGTTCCTGACTTCCCTGTCTTCTGAGCCCATACTCACTGACAACACTCGGTAAGAGATGAGGATTTCTTATCCCCATAGCATGCAACAATGAACGCTGTTGCCTCTCTCTTGATATGGTCAAAGCATGCATCAAGGGACCCCAGCTTGTCTAGCTTCCGACTCCTCTTGGCTGTGGCAATGGCAGTGGCTTTGCTGATGCCATGTATTGCTGCAACTGTGTCACAACCACTCAAAGTGTGTAGTTTGAGGATTTGTGGGATGTCTTTGTGCTGGGTTACAGTTGCTCGGATGTCCACTGATTTTCTGCCACGTACTGGAAACTCCATAATCATGGGACAGCCAAGTTTCTTAAATTCATTGAAGTGAGTCAGCATGGCAAACACGTCTGTGTCATCACAAATGATGGAGATGCGGGCATCAGAATTTTCTCAGCTTGTGTGATAGCGTGTTATCACATCAGCCTCTTCATGAGATGATGAGAGCTCCAATGCTGCTTGACTCCTGCCTTGCACAATGGAAGTCGGTATGGTCTGCCATCCTGCAAGCACTAGCTCATGGTCTTGGGTTACAGTTGCGAGATACTCACTGTCAGCAAGGATTTGCTCACAGAACAGCCTGTTTAGTTGCTCCTTGTTCACGGTGCACGTGAGAACATCGTCTCTTGTAGGCAATCGGGTGTTGAGGTCTAGCTTGTGAACTCTGCTGCTCTTGCTTCTCATTGCCCGAGTGCTTGATTTTGGAGAGAAATCATAGTAGTGATCAAAAGCTAGTACTACAGATGCATGAGAAAAATGTTTTGGTAGCCATACTTTGAAGGTTTGGATAAATGTAACAACTGTGCCACTAGCAGGCCAGTTGACTGTCCACAAAACAGCTGACACATCCATGATAATAACTGTTGGTTGACCCCATGTTCGAGAGGATGTTTCCACTCCCAAGTTCTGCTTCAATGCGGACTTAGCTGCAGTCCTCATTAAGCCATCTGGTTGGAATAGTGCAGGTGGGTATGCCGCAAGATCTGTTGAGAATACATGGGTCAAGTTCGCATTCGCTCATCAGCAAACCAATGACGCGTGCATAAATTGCTTCTTGGTCCATAACCAAGTGGGCACCCACCTTGATATGTTTCGTTTTACTTGCAAAGGTGATGACATGTTTGGAAATGGTGCCATAAAAGCCTTGTGGCCATGATGACTCATACTGTGCCAGTTGCGTCTTTCTAATACTAACAGCTCTATCGGCATTGGCATCTGGAGATGCAAGCTGCCCTGTCTGAATATTGTATAAGTTGCCTCCTGGATGTGACTGGATCCATTGGGTCCATGCACTTAGAAAGGGAATCATGAAGTGATTGGCGATCTTCTCCATGTTTTTTAGGGTCATATATACTGGGCCTTCACTAAGAACAGCACTACATAGTCTTTTTGGCTCCACTGTAGGGGTGTCACATTCTCTCTCTCATGAATGCTGATAAATTCCGCTTGGACACATAAGTGGAAACACAGTTCTTGTGACAACAAAGGATTTTTGCTCCATCTTCCAAGAGAGGCTCTAGTCTCACTTGAACATCTGGCTGCTCTCTGATTTTCTGAATCCTCCCACAATTTGAAAGACCTTTCTGACCTCCAGGACAGCTATGCAGGAAATCCTTGAAGAAACCTTCGTCTGCAGCTTTTGTAGAACCTGAAAAATAAGAATTTTGTTTACCCATTCTTCAGAGTACAAATTGTATTGAAATAATTTATCCTCAGCAAATGAAAACTAAACAATGCTCACCTGGTATATTCTCCATATTCAGCAGTCAAAAAAACAATTTTGGAATCAGCACAACCAAGACGTTATCAAACCACCAGGTTGGCAGCACCATCAGCGATAATCTCAACCTGAAAAAAATAAGAGGAATAATTAGACATTGGAATTCACCTTACCATGGGGAAAATAATCCCTGATTTCATTTAAAACCCTATAGAACTACTCAGTCTCGCCCAAAACCATAAAAATGACAGCAAGATCGCCAAAATATCTCCATGACTGCCCAGGATATGGGATATTCCTTATTTTGGGGGGCATTTGACCTCCACTGACCTTGAGTATTGACGAATGTGGGTCAAAATGACTCCCAAAGTATCTGCAACCCCTCCAGATCGACTCATCATCCTAAAAAAACCCAGAAATGACACCAAGATCAAAGTCCATCAAGTATTGACCAGGATATGGGATTTTTCAGTTTCGCCAGCCATATTGAAAAAGCCAAGCGGGGGTCAGGTGTACACCCAATGGATTCTTGAATGGGGTGGTATAAGCTTTCAAAATATGTAAAAATTTGCTTTATAACAAACAATGCAGGGTTCTCATAAAATCAGGGTCTGTGCTACCAGACTATATATAGTTTTTCCAAATATACACTACACAATCTTTAAAAAAAAAAAAGGCTTTGTGACCCTTGGAGATCTTGATTTTGGCTCTTTCCTTCTTTTATAGGGGGGCATTTTTATGGGCACTTGCCTTTGGCCCCTCCTTCACACACACGTCATCATAAGATGATGTGTCATGAGCAAGAATCAGGTCCTTGCATCAAAGGTTGTGTGTATGTACTATAACTTATGAACCAATCAACATAAATTGAGGAAACTCAAACACATGGTGATGCTTTATGTGCAACAGTCAGGTCCCTGCATCAGCGTTCAAGTTTACAGAGGTCAAAGGAAGCTTTTTGCATGTATACTACTCTAGTGTTGCCAACTTTTTAGTTAAAAAGAAGTAACATTGTTGCTAACTTAGCATGGTAGTTGTGTTTGGTGATTATTTGCAGATATTTATTAGCTGCAATTTTAGTTCTTGAATGATCTCTTACAAAATGTAAATAATATATGTTATGAAATTTGAAAGTGTTGGTCTCTGGTTTTACTTTGAAAATAAATTGGATACTCTGTCTTAAAACTGGGAGTTGGCAACCCTTTGTCTGTGCCAGCATTTGAACCACTCAATATTAATTGATGCAACTTCTTACACACATGTACCATCATAAATTGATGTGTCATGAGTAGACATGGGGTCAATTACTGTGTTTCTATTACTGTTACTATTACTTTTGATTTCTTCTATTACTTTAATTTTTATCTATTACTATTACTTTTGTATGTGGGGTACTTTACTCATTTGAAAAGGATCTTTGTCTATTTAAATGCAATTAGAAGCAGTTTGTTAACAAACAAACAAACACTTTATTTCAGACTCAACAGGTACAAACATTATACAAGAGGTCCATAGAAGATTAAGAGATAGTTGTCTGGAGCACTGACTAAGTAGGCCAGTGAATCAGTGTGTATAATGAACATACAAATACAAAGATCCAACCATGAGGTGGTGTGCCAACTATCACTAACACAAGTAAAGCTATCACCAGGAAGACTATACATGGATGAAAGGGTCAAGTTATTATCTTCACAGAAGGCTTTTAAGTGGTTGGCTAAACAAAGAATTATCATTAAGCACATTAGCATTAAAGTCACCAATAATAGCTACACACATCATATCCAACTCATCAATAATACTGCTGACCTGCCCCAATTTAATGAGGTAATCATCATTATTATCAACTGCCTGTAAAGGCATATAGATACACAGAATTACAAATTTTTTTGTCTACACAAACTTCTATTCCAGTTAGCCAATTCAAACCAAGTTTTAATTCACTAATATATTTCCCATACCCCAACCTCCATAGAATAGCTACCCCACCAGGTGGGTGGCCTGCAAGGAGACCATCTTGTTTATCTCTGGTGGCCTCCCTATCCCATGAAAGTTACTGCACAGGCTATTCAGGTCCTTTAAGTCCTGTTTCCTGTAGACAAGAGAATATCGGCATCCTCTAACAGCTTATCAATTATGATCCCCCTGTGTTTGCTATTATTGCCTGAGCCTAGGCCTCTACAGTTATAAGATATTACCTTGAATGTTGCAATTAGGAAGATACAGGAGTTCTGCCAGCCATCTCTACATGTTGAATTCCACTTATACACCAGGCACAGCAGTTACAGCATTAGACCCAGCTGGATTTTCCTCCACAGTACGACACATGATGTCCATAATTACCCTCTCCAGCACTTGTGAGAGGGGCTGCAGGTGTTTTTCTTCCCCTCTTCTCATAGAACCACCGTACATATACCTGTTCTGGCCATACTGCTGGATCCATAAATACTCCTGGATCATCATCGACTGCTGTAACTTGAAAGGAACTGTATGTAGTCCATCTGGAGTCAATTTTCCTATATGTAACCTGAAGGTTCACTTTATCTTCCACAAATGCCTGCAGCTCCTTGCCTGTAAGATCAGGTTGACATCTTGAGACAAAAATGTTTGCGGTCTTTGTTGGTACAGCCATCATATAATCTGTTTTGGCAGCCCCTATGATACCCCGCCATTCTCTGCCAGCCTTTGCCACAGGCTGACTCCCTCTAGCTAGTGCATGAGTGGGACCAGACCCCCTTGAGGTACCACCACCATTAGCTACTGCAGTGGTTGCAGTTCTCGGAGGGGTCGCTCGCTTCCAGCCCCTCCTTACCACCATTGTCCAAGATGCCTCCTCATCATGACCCCCGACTGCATTCCCAGCATCCTGATTCACCAAGGCCCCTTCAGGGGTACCCTGTGTGAGATGGTATTGAGCTGGCGATGTAGCAGTGTCTGGATTCAGGGATCTAGGATAATGCTGAGAAGCAGAGGGCTCTGTACTCATGGATCCAGGCTGAGGCTTAAAGGCAGAGGGCTGTGCACTAGGGCGGCTCGTTTTTACACTTTTTTCGATATTTGATTGGGGGTAGTGCGGAAAAGTTGCGATTTGGAGAGAAAATAAAGTGTGTAAAATTTTTTTGATCTACATCAATACCTTCCGGTGGCGGCGAGTCCTTAAAAATTGAAAAATAGGCCTAAAAACACAACAATTTTATATAATTTTATATAATGTTCATTGTTCAATGACTGCTATTAATTTATTCAAGCCTATAATAGTGTTCTCAGGGTTGTTTGCACAGAAATATACCGGAATTAACATTTGTATAACATCTTGTTAAAACTTGCTTTAAATCAATATTTTGGATATTTTAACGGCTAAGACGCCACCGGAAGTTATTAACAGATTGTGCTGAAATTTTTATTGTTTATTTTGTAAGTCTTTAAAACCATTTTCCAATCTACCCCGTTAGGCCTATTTTTCGATTTTTAAGGACTCGCCGCCACCGGAAGGTATTGACGTGGATCAAAAAAATTTTGCACACTTTATTTTCTCTCCATATCGCAACTTTTCCGCACTACCCCCAATCAAATATTGAAAAAAGTGTAAAAACGAGCCACCCTACTGTGCACTCATGGATCCAGGATGAGGCTGAGAGGCAGCCAAATAACAAATATTTTTTTTCAACTAAATCATTACAATTTCAGAGACTGTAGGTCTTGATAAATTTTACTTTATTGAAAGAAAAATTTGCCACAATATTAGTTCACATACATGTTTATTTTAGTTTAGAGTAGATTTAGTTCATTTTTCAGTTCTTTGTTCACACAATATATCCATTGCCACTGTAATAGAAAAGTAATAGACTATTATCCATTACTTTACCTTCTATTACTATTACTATTACCATTACAGCCAAAAAATGATGACCTATTACTATTACTTGAAAAAATCCTGTAATAGTCTTATTACTATTACCCCATGTCTGGTCATGAGCAATACTCAGGACATTGCATCAAAAGCAGGGTTTCGGAGCCGGTAAAAAAACTTCTGGCTCCGACTCCGGCTCCGGAGCAGAAATTTTTTACAGTCTGGCTCCGGCTCTTTTATAGTAAATTCTGTTAATTATAAAATAAATATCTAGATTTATATAACTAATTGTCCAATTTAAAATATTGCACAAAAATATTTTATTATTAAATCACTTTAATACTCAAAATTTAAATTTCTTATGATTTTAAATTAGGTAAATATAATGATAGAATGAAGTTATTTAAATAACTAAAGGAAAATGATGAAAACTAAATGATATTAAATATTTATTAACAATGGTAGCTTATATAAATTAGAGAAACTTGCCTCCTAATTAGTTCAAAGTTCAAACTTAAGAATTCTCGTATGGAAAATAGTAACAATCAAACTTTCTGAGATAATATATGCATCTTTTTTTAAGTGTTGAAACTTGAAAGCTTCATGAAAGCCAACTTGGCTTGAAAAAGAGCTGAATATTTCAAAAAATTCAGTTTTTAAATTTTTAATAGGTTATATTATTTACTTAAAAAGAGATTTTCTTTTAGTAAAAAAGTTTTGTAATTTAATTAACAAAAGCAATTCAACTAAAAGTCAAAAGTTCAAACTACTAATACATATTATAAAAGAAAATTTACAAAATCATTTACCCTACGCTTATAAAATCAATACTACTCCTTGGATTAACAAATGAAAACTAATGCAAAATTTTTTTTATTCTAGCTAAGGTATAATCAAACTAATTTTAAACATAAAATCAAGATATTCTTCTTGTAAATCTGTTTCCTTAAAATAATTGAAAATGAAAATTACTAAGTTTATTTATAATTTTTTTTTTTAAAACAAGATGGCCTCAATTATATTTTTTTTAAGTGTAACCTTAAATCAGACTTTATCTTTAAAGTTCAAACTACATATTAAAAAATTAAAAAGTTTGCAAATTCAATGATACATTTACAGTATCATAAATCATAATACTCCTTGTATTAAAAAATGAAAGCAAAATAATAACTTTTGCAGAAATTTTTACTAATGTAGCTAAGGTAGGAAACTAATTTTTAAACATAAAATCAAGATATTCTCCTTGTAAATCTGTTTCCATAAAAAAAATTATGAATTAAAATTATTTATCTAAGTTTACTTATAAACATTTGTTCTTAAAAATAACATAGCCTCAACAATATCTTCTTTCATACGTGCCCTTAAATCAGATTTTAAAATTTTCAGTGCTGAAAATAGCCGTTCAACACTGACTTGTGTTGAAGGCATAGCTACTAGAAGATTTGCAACATCTCTTATAACTTTAGGATACCTTTCTATTACTTGTTCAAAAGACAGTTTTGACGAACGGTCAAATTTTTCAATCTCAGGAAAAGATTCCTCAACTTGCAATTTGAGGGTACACATTGGACTGAGAGGTGGTATTAGTTCACTTTCTAAATGAGGATGTTTTGATTTCTTACCATGTTGAATATCAATAATTTTTTCAAAATCAAACTCGCTGACATCAGAAGTGGTGGAAGGAGATGATGAATTTGATGATGATGCAATAATCTCGGTTCCACATTCCTCTCTTAATAGAGAGACTTTATTTGAAAGGTCTAGGTTACTTTTCATTCTGATTGCTATATTGCATAGGGCATCCTTGGCTTTAACTACCTGTTCAGATGTTAATAAGCATCTATATCTAGGATCTATATAAACAGCAGCAAGCAATACTTCATTATCGAGTAAAATATTTTCTCTCCTTTCCATGGAACTTTTAATGTCATCAGCTATGGTGCCTTCTATCTTGGAAAGAAAATACATCAAAGATTTCCACTCTTTCAAAAATTGACCGGGAGTCAAATCTTCACTTTGAATTTTTTTTGTTACTATATATGGCTGGTACAGTACTCTTTCCAATCTTCTTGCTTGTTCCCACATTATTTCTGAAAGATTCACATTTGAATTTGCCATGTCCAAGAGTACAGGTTTTAATTCTAATAAGCGCTCTATCATTAAATAAGTGCTGCCCCATCGAGTAGGTTGATCTAAAATAGCAACTTTGCCTGCACGTCTTTTAATTATTTCTTCCACTTTTGGGTTTCTTGCTGCTACTACAACCTGTCTCAACTTACCTATGAGAGAGGTAGCATGTTTATCTCTCAATCCATCGCAAATAGCAAGTTGCAAGGTATGTGCACCACAACGCATGTGGTTGATTCTGGAGAAGTGTGAAATTTCAGATACAATACTGTCAATTTCTTCTACACAAGATGCCACTTCCTGTGTGTGTGTTGAATCATCATGATGTTCACCAAATGTTTGTATATCATCTTCTGAAGTTGCCTCTTGATTATCATTCAACTTCTCAACAGTTTTAATCATATTTGATGCATTATCACTGACAATGCAGAGCACAAATTCTTTCGGTATGCCGTACTCTTCCAGAGTTCTCATAATTAGATCATGCAGGTAGTCACTAGTTTGCTGAGCATGTGTATCTTTTACTGCTATAGTGCGGGTGAGGATTTTATTATCATCATCAATAAATCGGACATTGATGGCAAAATAATGTGTCCGTATTCGTGTGCAACCATCAACTTTTAAATATATGAAGCGCCCTTTTAATTGCTCTTTGAGAGCAAATTTTTCTTCTTTTGATTTTTCTATCACTAAATGACGGATATTGTCTTTATCTAAACTAATCTTGAATTTCTGAGCCATTTCTTCTAGTAGACTGCGCATAGCTGGCTTTTCAAACATAGATAGAGGCATAGAATCTTTAACAACTAACTCAATTATGCTATTTTTAAAATTATCTGTTGTCATTGAGATAGTGACTTTTTGAGACATCAAAAATTTAGTAATGTTTTGCTGGTTTGCTTTAGTTTTTGAACTGGCAGAAGTACTGGGTCTTGAAAGCTCAAGCATTTGCTTCTTTTCTTCCATCATTTTTGATATTTCAGGATGTAATTGACTCAAGTGTCTTTTCAAATTATATGCTCTTGAGGAGACATCAGGCTTTTTGCTTTGAGGCTTGGTAATTTTAGTTCCACACGTTGAAATATTTCCCAAAGCTTCAGAAACTTCACAAATACAAACATAGTGTTTCTTATCTGAACTTTCAGTAAAATACTTGAATATATCAGACTTCTTTATTGAATCTCTATCCATTATGAAGGGTCATAGACTGATAATTATAATTAAAGAATCAAGTACAAATTACAAAGAATCTGAAAAAAAATAAATTTAGCAATACAAGATAATTGACCTAAAAATAAAAATAGTTAAATCCAAGTCAGAAGGACCAACCTTACTAGGTATGTATCTAGGTAGTTACCTACTTAGATAAATAGTTAGTACCTACCTACCTAAGGTCTCCACCGCCATAAAAAAAATTTTACCTATATAATTAAGTGTTGTTAAGACAAATCTTCCCAAATATTTAATGGTTAAAAAATGGAAATTTGCAGATTATTCCTGCAACTCCCACACCTCCATAAAATCCAAGAATCCTATGGTACCATTTTTCGTAATATATTACAAGAATTATAATTTGCAACTAAACCTATATTTAACAAATAACAATTTAGGTAGCAATATATCGCCCGGAGCCAGACCATGGAGCTGTATCTTCAAGGTTTCTGGCTCCGGCTCCGGCTCCAGGTAAGCAAAATTCACTGGCTCCACCGACTCCGACTCCGGCTCCGAAACCCTGATCAAAAGTCAAGGTCACAAGTATAGATGGGAATGTTGATGTTCTGAAAAGTTCTGTTAACCTTCCAGACTTGGAAGATGTGCACCAATAAAATATTATGAAGTTGCCAACTCTCCCACAGCTTTTGGAATCATACCAAATTTGTAGGTAAAGTCCTATATGTAGGAACTTAACCGTATTAGGACAGTCAGATGCCTTGAGTTTTAATGACTTAACCTTATGCCAGTCTTTCATACTGTCTAAGGGTTGAAATGAATTAAGTGTCTTGTAACATTTTCCTGTTCACCAATCAGAGGTTGAGGTGAAATATCTTATAACATTGTCCTCATCATTGTAAACTTTTATGAAAAATACCTTAAATTGGAAAGATACTATCAGTTATTAAATAGTTTGAAGGCTTTTGTAATTTCTAGCCAGGGTACAAAATTTTTCAGTTTTTATTTTTTGTTGTGTGTACTGTTCCTTTTTGAATCAAACTGTGCATTCTGTATTTTGAAAACATTATTTCATTAAAGTGCAACATTATAAAGGTTGCTGTTACTTGCTATCATGTTTTATGGTGAATAAGAGGAAAGTGGTTTAAAAAAGAACTTAAAAAAATCATGAAAATTAGGGTATACAGTTTGTTACAGCCTAGTAAATTATGGCTTCTTACCATTACCCAAATTTTCATTTATAATTATGTAGGACTTAGGAAATTATATTTTATGGTTTATAATAAATTATAATTATAATTATTTCCTAAATCCAGAGCTGGGTAGTAATGCGTTACAAGTAACGGCAGTTATGTAATGCAGTACTTTTTTAGTGAAGGTAGTGGTAACGGTGTTACATTTCAAATCAAGTAACTCAGTAATGACGTTACTTTTTTTAGGGTAATACATTTGTTAGTCGTTACTCATTACTTTTTTATCGTAGCTCGCAATTAGTTTCTTTCGATCCTCACTCATTATTCATTAACCGTTAAAAACTTGTCCCTTCACTCTGAGCGAGGTGTGCATGTTGGCTGTTGGCATGCTGGTAGCCTACCCATATCCACCCTCTCCCCCTACACTGACAGCACTGTCAAACTAAAAAGGCGAAGAACCCTGGAGCAGGGAGGGACCTAAGTTCAACAGAGGTTTTGTCATTCCTCTCATCTGGGCCTTCACGGCACGTTAGCTCTGCATCCTTCCCATCCACTAACTTTAAAAATGTTTATTAAACTTAACACTCCTATACCATCTAGTGCCACTGTTGAGTGGGTTTTTTCAGTTGGGAAGGATATACTGCGTCCAAAATGAGGTTCACTCTTAGATGCAACTTTTGAGAAGCTTGTTTTCTTAAAGGTCAATAAAGATCTTTTGAATAATAGTTCTTAAGTTTGTATATTTAGCTAATAATTTTCAATTATCATTGCCATGCACAATAACTCATTTGATTCATTTCTTTAGTATTTCATGTTATTGTTTTGCAAAACTAAACTTTCCTGGTATATTCTAGCATTAGTAAATTAGTATCAGTAGTATGCTACATCCTCTGTTATGTTGCAATTCCTAGTAATAAATTTTGCACTAATTTTGTTTCACATTTTTTTGAAAATATTATGCCTTATAAGCAGGGTTTCGGAGCCGGAGTCGGAGCCGGAGCCGGAGTCGGTGGAGCCAGTGAATTTTGCTTACCTGGAGCCGGAGCCAGAAACCTTGAAAATACGGCTCCATGGTCTGGCTCCGGGCGATATATTGCTACCTAAATTGTTATTTGTTAAATATAGGTTTAGTTGCAAATTATAATTCTTGTAATATATTACGAAAAATGGTACCATAGGATTCTTGGATTTTATGGAGGTGTGGGAGGAAACAGATTTACAAGAAGAATATCTTGATTTTATGTTTAAAATTAGTTTGATTATACCTTAGCTGAATAAAAAAAATTTTGCATTAGTTTTCATTTGTTAATCCAAGGAGTAGTATTGATTTTATAAGCGTAGGGTAAATGATTTTGTAAATTTTCTTTTATAATATGTATTAGTAGTTTGAACTTTTGACTTTTAGTTGAATTGCTTTTGTTAATTAAATTACAAAACTTTTTGACTAAAAGAAAATCTCTTTTTAAGTAAATAATATAACCTATTAAAAATTTAAAAACTGAATTTTTTGAAATATTTAGCTCTTTTTCAAGCCAAGTTGGCTTTCATGAAGCTTTCAAGTTTCAACACTTAAAAAAAGATGCATATATTATCTCAGAAAGTTTGATTGTTACTATTTTCCATACGAGAATTCTTAAGTTTGAACTTTGAACTAATTAGGAGGCAAGTTTCTCTAATTTATATAAGCTACCATTGTTAATAAATATTTAATATCATTTAGTTTTCATCATTTTCCTTTAGTTATTTAAATAACTTCATTCTATCATTATATTTGCCTAATTTAAAATCATAAGAAATTTAAATTTTGAGTATTAAAGTTATTTAATAATAAAATATTTTTGTGCAATATTTTAAATTGGACAATTAGTTATATAAATCTAGATATTTATTTTATAATTAACAGAATTTACTATAAAAGAGCCGGAGCCAGAGCCGGAGCCAGACTGTAAAAAATTTCAGCTCCGGAGCCGGAGTCGGAGCCAGAAGTTTTTTTACCGGCTCCGAAACCCTGCTTATAAGCAGTGTTGGGCACTAAAGCGTTAATCCGATAACAGTTAATTAACGAAGTTAACTTCTTTAAATGGACTATTAATGGAAGTTAATTTCCATTTATCGTTATTGGACCAGTTAACTTCCGATAACTCGATATTTAGTCTGTTAAAGTCCGTTAACACGTTAACTGCGAGGAGTCATTCACGGAAGATCACCGCTCCGCGAATGAATTCAAACCGCCATAACTTCAGTCTGCCAATTCCGTCCTCTGCTGCAGTGGAACGGCTCTTCTCTCTCAGCAAGGACATCCTGAGGCCCAAGAGGTCAAGACTGGCAGTTGGGCCTAACTTTGAGAAGTTGGTCTTTCTGAAGGGCAACCAGCACATTGTGTCAGTCTTTATAATAAATGTGCCTAAAATTTAATTTTACCTTTCAGTTCCCGCCATAATAATTCTCTGGTAAATTAAAATTTAGTTAATGGTTAGTGGTTACAAGGGTTTCAAAACATGTAATCAGTACATTTTTTATTAAAAAAAAAAAAAAAAAAAAGTTAAGCAAAAAAGTTGCAAAACTTGATAAAAATAGTTAAATACCTATTTATTGTTGGATTTTGCATAAATAAACATTTTCTATGGGTTTTAAAGCTTTTTTCCTTGATTTTTTTTAAATGTTAGTAAAGAAATAGTTATCGTTAACAGATTATTGTTAACTTCCGTTAACTTTGTAGTAAAATTATTGGATTATCGTTATCGGAATTAAAAATTGGGGTTAATGGATTATCGTTATCGAAGTTAACTTTTTGGTTAACGGTGCCCACCACTGCTTATAAGTCATAATAACGCAATGAAGGCATGCACATTGCACAGACTTCATAGCCTATGCATTAACCAGTGGATACAAACCAACACATACTCGCACAAGTGAATGTTTATATAATATAATATTTTATGTATATATAAATTATAATATACCTATGCATATATATAATATATTCACATTTCATTAAAAGTAATGGTGCTGTTACTCGTTACTTTTTAAAAATGGTAACTAATGATAATGGCGTTACATTTAGACTGTAGTAACGGTAACAGCATTACATTTATAAAGTAATGAGCACAGCACTGCCTAAATCATACAAAATTATAAATAAAAATTTTGGTTATGGTTATGAAGCCATAATTCACTAGGCTATTACATAATTTGCAGTGGTGGCTCGTGACTAAAAATTCTAGGGGTGCTGTCTCTAAGAATGGGTTGAAATAATTACTGAAATAAAAGGATGAGCATTGAGCAATGAATAAAAGTTTCAAAAGTTATTGAAAAAGTTATTCAGTGAGCTCATCCTTATATTGTTCTTGATTATTTCAATTGTAAATAAAAAATTTAGGGGTACTGCAGTTCCGCAGTGCCTACCGACGAGCCGCCACTGAATTAATTTGTATAATTAAACTGTATTACATAAACTGTATAATTTCCAAGTAAGTGAGGTACTGACTTTTTTAAGTCATTATATCAAAAAACTCGTTAACCAAACCAAATTTACTAACTTTGGTGCCATTGAACTGAGAAGGGCGTGATAAGCGTTTCAAATGCAGTTCAGGGCTCAAAGGATGGTTTTTCTTAAGTTATAAAATACTGAGGTACACGCTAATCTAGCCTAACCAAACTTAACTGCCCTTTAATTAACCTAACTAAGTGTAATCAGGACCAATGAAAATATGTCTAGGCTTTTGTATGCAAAATTTTTAATGTTCAGAGGTACCAAAAGTTTTACCTCACAAAACAAATTACCCCATTACATTGTGAATTATCACGCACCCAACCTCACTTATGCCCAGTTGTTACCTGCACTTTGCAAGATAGCCAGGTAAATATGTTTGACTGGGCACTTGTTGAACTCAGATTGGATCCACTAAATCTTTATGCAACAAACGAACCGCTTCTGAACACTTTACCTCATACGGGTCACGTCAGTTTTACACCTGGCCAACGATATGGGGCTACTTAGCCACAGTGCGCCAGACAGCTTGCAACATTCATTCACATAAACATTTTTCCAATTTTTCCAGTATTTTTGCGAGTATAGGCATAATTAATAGTCCATTAGTTAGGTTAAGACCAACCGAAGGGAAATGTGTGAAAAATAATATTTATGCTACCTCATATTATACATTTATATTATAAGTTAAATTTTTTCCCCCCTCTGTAGCTTACTCCACTTCTCCCGCCCATTTTCTCGATTATTTTTGTGAATATCTAAATTATTATTACTTCATGAATTAGGTAAAAGCCTACTGAATAGAAATGTAAAAAAAAAATATAGAAATATTGATAATTTCCTTATGATTTTGAGAGTATAAGTGAAACACTTTTATGTTTGTGCATGAGCCTCCTCTCACCCCACCTGATGGCTCTCGTGTAAGTTCCAGTGATGGGCAGTATCTAGATACATGTATCGCCGATACGTATCGATCGATACTTTTGTATCGGTATCGGTATCACTTTAGCTACTTGACAAAAGTATCGATTTATCGGTATCGCTAAAGTCATTTTTCTTAAATGTATCGAAAAAAATCGATACTTCGATACATCGATACATTAATAAGAATTTTTAAATATTTAAATAGATGTTATAATATGACACTACTGAGTTATATTTATGAATATACATAAATAATATTATTAAATATTTATTTAATGACAGTACTACTATACTGGTCACGTCACACAGTACGGCGCAATGTTTAAACACGTTTGTACTTGTTATTGAGATTAATTAACCATGATACAACCCATTGCAACAGCACTTGATAGGTTGCAGTCTGACAAAGAATGTTTTTACGGTTGCTTGCGTCCGACATTGTTAGCTGTAGAGAAGAAGCTGGAGCGTTTGAATTCGGAGGCATTGCGTCATTGTCAGCCACTTCTCAATGCAGTCACAGTAGGGTTCACTAAGCGGTTTGAGAAGTTTTTGTGCCTTGATGCGTCGCATGAGTGTAAAGCAGCAATACTGGCATCGTCTTCAAATCCTCTGTTCAAGTTAAAGTGGATGACAATAAAAGACAAATTTAATACTAACATTGTCAAAAAGAGGGTTCAAGAAATGTTGGTTAATGCTGTTAAGAGCCTCAGCGAGCAGACCCCCCAGCAACAACTAAGTGATGCTGCATCTGACGGAAGTGCAGATGATTTCTTCTGTTATGAGTCTGCTTCCACTTATGTCTCTGCAACCCAAAATTCCACTGAGATGGAAGTTTTACAGTATCTGGGTGACGGAAGTCATTCTCTCCAATCTCTGAGGCAGTACCCAGGAATTCTACGGGTCTTCCTGAAGTATAACACACCACTACCATCCTCTGCTCCTGTAGAACAGTTGTTTAGTTTGGCTGGTCACATTCACGTTCCAAAAAGGAATAGACTGTCTGACCAGATGTTTAGCCAGCTGGTATTTTTGAAGGGTAATAGTAATTACTTTTAATTGTTAGTGCAATATTTTCAGTCATTCATGTATCCTACAAAATTAAAACACTTTCATTAAATAAAGCAATTGTTTTTATTTACATCTATAAAACCCATTAAAATGTCGTTGATTTTACTTACAGTGCGTACAAATTACTAGTATAAACAATAATATCTAATACCTACATTTTAAATGAATAATTATAAAAATGTATTGGTATCGCTTAAGACATCTAGAAAGTATTGGCGTATCGGTATCGCCTAAGACGTTCTTCATGTATCGATGTATCGGTATCGCTTTAGCGATTTTCATGTATCGATGCCCATCACTGCGTGTAACGTAGGAACCCCTCCACGCTCCTGCGTGTAAAACCCATCATCGTGATCTTGACTCACCAATTTTTTGCAAATGTTATTCCTGTGTGGACGCATGGTGTGCATCCAATATGAGGTGACGTGTTAATGTACTAAAATCATGTATTATCTTCAGTACTATTTTTTTTCTTTTGCAGAGTGACAAACACTTGATTGAAATAGTTTTATCACAATGCCTCCCTACAGACAAGCGGAACCTCTTAAGCAAATGTGTTTTATGCTTCTTGCCAAAGACATCCACAAAATAGCAGTAAGCTAATTATCTTTAAATGCAATACATTTGGAAAGTTTGAAAAAATACATTATTTTATATTCTTTATTATTTAAAGTAAATTTGAAACTGCAAATCCAAGTCTGTTCAATTAGGTAATGGTACTCGAGTAACTGAATAAGATTTTCCCATTCTTTTCCTTTGATGCAGTGTTATGACTTCATTTTTGCAGGTGGACATTGAAGAAAATGAATTACCGAAATATATGGAAAAATCGGTGTTGAATACATTGGTTTCAAACCTACCTTCACTGTTCATTGAGCAAATGATAACAAAGATTATTGAAACTGTTCATAAAAATGTACAAAGAAGTCGAAGGACTATTGGTCTGCAAACGTGTCTTGAAGTGCTTTTGCAACCGCACTTAACGAGATTAGATCTGAGTGGTTTATTTTTTAAAATGCGCCTTCCCGTGCATATTAATTCAACTATTAGAAGCGTTGTTTGTCAAAAAGTCGTTGAAATGAAACATTTGACATGTATTAATTTAGCTAGTAAATGTGACGACGAAATACTTTTAGCAATAAGTAAACACTGTCCAAGTATACTGGGTATAATCATTTCTATATCGGATTTGGTTACGGACAAAGGTATTGTTTATATATCAAAAGGATGCCCGAATTTGGAAAGGCTCGAGATCTACAAATGTTGGGGAGTGTCTCCAGAAGGTGTCAAAAGCGCTCTTCTTCATTGCAAAAATTTGAGAGAACTTCACTCTGATGAATTAGGAAATGTTTTCCTAAATCATTTAAAAAATACAGAAAGGTGCTTCAAATTAAGACATTTTGAACAAACTTACGTAAGTGAACCTGATATATTTTTTTTTTTAATATATTTCATCTACCATTCTTATTTTGTATTTTTTTTAAAGATTAGGTTATGCATAGCAATCGTTCAAATAATTTAAAAACATTGAAGGCGACGTATTTTCACGCACACGCGGTACCGATTTTTTTTAAATCCATGCACAGTATCTAAAAAAGTAAATGCTTAAAACATGATTTAACCTTACTTCAGTGTCATCGAACCGAGAAGAGCATAAGTGTTTCGGAAGCAGGGGAGGGCTCGAAAGGTGTTTGTTATTAAATGATTAAATAGTGATATACTCGCTAACCTAACCTAACCTAATGAGGACTAACATTTCTTTCGCCAATAAAAATGTTCATGGATTTTTTATGTAATTTTTTTTATTGTTCCGAGGTACCAAGAATGTTACCACAAAAACAAAATTACCCCACATCATCTGCGAATTATAACGCAACCTCACTTGTGTCCAGTTGCCCGCGCACACATTGAAACTTGGTTGGCTCACCCGTCTAAACAAATTTCTACTTTTATCTGGTATTGAGACGTGCAAATAAATTTAATGCCTACATTTTCTTATTCAGACAGCCTTTGAACCAAACACAGAAGAAGCTTCTTGGATTGGTAAAATTTGTCCTGAAATACAGTCGGTGAGGCTCGCGACTGATGATGAATATCTGTATTGTCTCCCAAAATTGGGTGAATTAAGGTGAGCATTATTAATGTTGCCATTTCACATAGCTACAATTCATTGTCACTGACAAATGGCCTTCCGCAAATTTTATTGGATAAGAGCACAAATCTTCTATTTCTTTAGCTTTTGAAGATCATGGGTTTTGAGGCTGACCATCTATGACATCATGTTAAATAAATGTCTGTTTTTATCAGTAATATCTTAAGATTGTAGTAGTGTCGAGAACAGGTTACGTAGGAAAGTCGTATGTATTGTATATGTATCAAATTCTCCGCATTTGTGCGTTTTAAATTTTTAAAATTTAATTTCAGAGTTGTGGAGTTGGAGTTGACTTCCGTACTAGGGGATGGATTTAGTTTAGCGATTCCTCAGGTTGCTTCATCTTTGACTGCACTTCACCTCAGTTGTAAGTCAGTAATGAAATTATAATTACTACTGATTTTACTCTGAAATCCATGATCACCAGATATTTCTTATATATGTTCTAACTAATCTTTTGTAGGTGAAGTTGTACATCAGCATCACGTCATTTTAGTAGGCCGGTTGTGTAAACAACTAAGTTCATTTCATTTGACCACTGCCACTATCGATGAAGACCAAGATTTGAAGAACAACGGAGAGTACTTCGCCAACCTTACGTCGTTGCATCTACAGATATGGAAAGAATCGTTCATCAGTGGTAAGTTATCATTAGTAGATGCAGTTTGCCAGTTAGTGTTGTACAGCGAGAGGGAACTGCTGCTCATTGAGCATGAAGTTGGCAAAAAATATTCTCTTCCGCATGTAGCCCTACTCTTCAGCGGGCATAAGATAGATGATTGCTTGTGTCGAAGTCAGTCTGAGAAGGAAACGTCGAAGCTTCGAAAAAATAGACGTTATACCGAGTTTCCGTTCACTCGCATTTAACAAGTTATTCTCGCAAAACCTCCATAGGCTCTATCTATTTCATTTTACGATCCTTTGAGAGATTCGAATGCTTTCATTTCTTTGTGATGTAAGAGCACACGAGATAAATGCAAAAAACTTTTTTTTTTGTGAAGGTCAAAATATGATGATGATAACCCACTCTAATAGACAGAGTTTATTTCCACAACAGTTTCGATGCCCACTGGCATACTCTTCAAGAGGATGCCAGTGGGCATCGAAACTGTTGTGGAAATAAACTCTGTCTATTAGAGTGGGTTTTTATTATCATAGCACATGAGATGTTTTTCTTCTTTATATAATTTTAAAATAAAGTTCTCATTGGCTGTTGTCGAGAGTGGTTACCAATGACTGACATCCATCACTCAATAAGTTCCTCTTAAACCACACACACTTCATAGTTACTCAGTAACTTGAAAACTACTACTATGAAGATGTAATTTTAAAAATCTACAAAAATTTTGGAGCGAAAATTGTACTGACTTAAATGCAGGAAACTATAGGCAACTAAGTCCATCAGTGTTTACCCCCATGACAAACTAGAAATAAGTGCTGCCCTCACCACACTGCAGGATGGGATGCTAGTTTCTGCAGGATTTACTCCTGACGAAGAAACTGCCTTGGAGAAAAAATTTATATTCAAAGCAGTTGCGTCATTGGGATGCAAAATGGGAATTACAAGACCCAAAGTGCATCGCATCGACGTAAGTACGCGGTTTGGGGCTAGACTTTGGGCTTTACATTTTCCAATTTGTGGTCCAAGGAAGCTTTTTTGTTAGTAGTGCTTCCTGCATGGTAGCGAGGGCAGGGGCAGCACTTGTCTCTACCATGTAAAGCAAAAACGCTGTCGGACAGTATTTGCCTGCATTTTCAAGAATTTTTTGCTAGTTTGGTGTTCAATGGATTGAGAATGTAATAGTTTGTAATAAATATTTATTTTTTTAATTTAAGGTTTCCTGTCTAACTTATTTTCAATTTCACCCCCAGTTGAATGCATCAATTTCTTTCTGATGTGGTGTCATAAACTAAATTACATAGTCGTGAAAGCACAAATGGATTTCTTTACTGATAATTATCTTCAGCAAGTTCTTCAAGCTAATCCATTCCAGCAAGCAACAAAGATTAATGTAACGTCGGATAAATATGTAAGTCCTTTACTAATTACATTAGTGTATTTATAAATTATAGTTCTTGAAATTTTACCATATTTTTACCATATTAAGTTTTCTTATTTGGAAAAGAATCTTAGCGGACAATAGGATTTGTTTTTTGTGGTGCTAATTTTTTTCTTTTTCTCCACAGGTTCCCTTAACACTTCGCAGTGTCTATCGGCTGATTAATCAGTGTCCGACGCTGGAAATGCTTTGCATATCATCTTGGGACGTAAGCGAAGAAGAGTTCTTTCAGATTTCGAAATGGGTTAAGGAAAAAAATTACAACTTTTCAGTCACTTGAATGTTGTTTTTGTTGTTGTTCGTTAAAAACTTTCAGTACAAAATTAAAAGGAATTGTGATAGTAAAACGACGCTTGGTGTTAAATTTTAGACTGCTATGAGCATTAATACCATGCCAATGTGATCTCGCAGGTATAATGGAACAAAGACCAGTGAAATACAGCAGATAGAATGTACCGGGTGCGGCACAAAAAAATGTACCCGATTTCAAATTAAAACGACAGGATAATCGCGCAGACGATATTGAATAGTGAAGCTCACTAAAGAGGCAGAAGTTAGAACGTTTAACAAAAAAAAAAAAAAAAAGTTTTCCGCAGATTCAAAATGTGTAAGTTTACAACGAAAAACATTTTGGTATGCTTATGAAGATTCATTGCTGTTGGTTTCATTGACCAATTTTGAACCTGTAAGAACGTTTTACTCTATGCCCCTTTCAACAGTTTTAAAGTTTTAGTAAAGCGTTTACTACGGGACTGAAAATACGTCAGACTTCGGCAACGAATCTTTTTCGCTCAGAATATATCAGGTTCTTTGTTGTAAACTTAAAGTATTTGTTTAAACGTTCTGACTTTAACCTCGTTAGTGAACTCCACTATCCAATTTTACGTGGCATGGTTTTCTTGTAGTTTTATTCCCCCACAGAGTTAAATGAAAACTACAATCTGAATTATGGGACATGGTTTTCAAAATACATCTTATGTAATTTCAAACAAAGTATTTTACTAATTTAAAATATAAATATTCAACGAGAAAACTTATACCACCTGTAATTAGTTAGCAAATAAGAACAAAATACTATTAAATCGTTATTATTCAAGGAAATTACTAGATAACCCTCAATATCATAAATCCAACTAAATTAAAGAAAGGTTGAAGTTTCCATTACGTGGTGCAGCGAAATAATGTATTTGTCTAGTTTCTTTTTTCAGTATAATGAGGCTCTACTGCAAACTAATTTCAGACTAATGCCACCTTAAAAGGAGTGCAAGTAATGAGGGTGGTTTCATAATTTCAACCAGACTTCGAACTTAATGTTTCGCCACAAAACGAAATTGTTTATACGGAGAAAAAACATCTTCAATATATGTTAGTCAGAAGTTAAGATTTCAGTTATTTTCCTTTTTCAACAACCATTTCTTAATTCCTTTCGGTTTTTCTTCTTGTTTCGTTACCTTTCTTTTGGGCCTTTCTGCCTTCGTAGATGAACTCAACCATGCAAACATGAACTTGCTACTTGAAGAATCGGGAACTTTCCTGGAATGGAGCAATCGAAAATAAATTGAAGTACTTTAAGTGCCATTACATTAATTGCAATTTATTAGGATAAAGTTGTGTTCAACTACAGTAAAACAAAGCCACCATCTTAAAACTCAATTTGCACATAACTTACCGTTCAGTCGTCACGGGAGCCAAAAGGTTCTCGTCCTGATTTCGCACATTGTTAACTTTAGTGGACACGGGATATGAAGAAACTGTTACGCCGTTTCGAAGTTCTGAAATTGCCAGCTTATAATCCTTCTCTCCCAACCAATTCTGACGAAGTTTTGATTACTATTAAAGTATGAATATTCATACTCTAGATTCTTTAACCTTCGCTGTAACGGCAAAGGTCACGCAACGAAAGGGACCTTCAACTTCACGTGGATCCGAACAATCTAAGGAACGCGGAGGATAGTCACTCACCCAACTAATGAACAAACTCAACTTCACTGATCTAACTGGAAACAATGTTGCGACGTGGCCCTTAAAACCTCAATATTAACGCGAGTTATATCCTTCGCTTCCAAATCCGTAACTATATTGGGAATCCTATCTCTAGAAGAATACTCTCCCATGTACGACGCAACGCGGCTCGAACTTTGGAAGGCAACGTTGATGGGCACGCTCCCCAAGTTTTTGCGGGCTCGTATGGCAATGTCGAACGACTAGAGTAGGGTGTGTGAGGAACGTTTATTGTGTGGTGGGCAAATGTCAACTAAAACACACACCACTGAACAAATTGCAGCTTCAAAAATAGTTTGGGTCATAATGTGTAAATACTGTCCGCGGGTTCCCCACCCCTAGTTTGTGAGGATGCAAAGAATACAAGAGGCCAGAATTTGTCAAGATGCAAAGAATATGATGATATTAATAACGAATGGGTGTATACGTAAAGAAGGGAAGAGAAAGAAGACTGCATGGGGGAACGGTGAGGAAGAATGGTAAAGCATCTTACAATAACAACTTGGCTGTGATGAGATGTAACAACTTTTACAAAGAATGCGAGAAAAATTCTAAGCTGATGATGAAAAGAGTAGATGAAGACTTGCAGAGATAAATGTGGAAAACATTTATTTTGGAAAGAAGTGAGAAAATGCAAATACCGGTGTGGTAGAATGAATGAATGTTAATGCAAAAGAGTGGGTGTGTGTTAGTGAAACAGTAATAAATACGGGAGTAATTTAAAGATTATTTTAGTAAGATGGGAGGTGAGGAAGCCAAATAGCAATAAAATATGAATTGCAGTTGGAAGACAAATTTAGAGGTAGATGAAAGAAACGGAACGTAAGCTGAAGAAAGGAAAGTTGGCGGGAATTGATGGAATATGTCGCGAAATGAATAAATGTGGAGGTAGAATGGTACTTAAATGGCTGTGGAAGGTATGTCGAAAAACGTAGTAGGAAAATGGGTGTTTGAGGTGACTGGACAAAAGCTGTACTTGTACGAATGAATAAAAATGGTGAAAGAAATATCTAGGTTGAAAAGTATAGGAAGGGGGGGGGGACCCCCATTCCATTGATTGGAGATGAACGAGGTTTTAAGAAAAGGAAGAGGATGTGCCTGCCGAAGTGTTTGCAGTGAAACAGTTAATTGGGAAAGTAAGTGATAAGAGCTGTATATGACGTATATGTTTACTCAATACTATAAATAAGCTCATAAATAAGTTAATAGATGTGCCTTGTGGCAAGTGCTTCAAATGCATGGTGTCAGTGGAAATTCTTAAATGTCTTGAGAAACGTGCTTCCTTGCGGAAGAGTAGGAGTGCGACAGAGCCGTGTGATGTCACCATGGATGTTTAATGAGTATATGGATGGGGTAATGCGGAAGATAAAAGCAAAAATGGTAGAGAAATTAGTAAATTTGAATTTGGACGAGAATGAATAGCAGCCGTCTCATCTTTTGTATGCTAATAACGTGGTGAAACAGAGACAATGAATTAAAGAATGTAGTGGGAAGTTTTCAAGTTTGAGACTAAAAAGGAGTAAAAAAAAGAGGTTCTTATCGTTCAAAGAAGAGAAGAGTCGTCACGTAATATCGTGGTGGACGGAGAAAATTCAGAAGCTGGGAAGAAACTTAAATATTGATTGACAAAAGAAGTACAATTAAACTGGAGGTTGAAAGTTGAGTCAAACAAAGTAAACGAGTCATGGGCTTGATAAAAGCCTTGAAGAGAAAGGAAACGAGTGCTTGAGTTGTAAATGCGGGAGGTTTATGCGAAGATGTACTAGCGCCAGCACTGACGTAGAGATGGCGAGACCCTTCTTTGATATGAGCGTTCATTGTCAAAAGAGAAGACTCGAGATGAATAATTTAATTTGCAAGAATGGTGTGAAATTAAGTGTTCTTGTAAGAAATGAGAATGTTCGGGAAAGATGTAGAGGGAGAAAGTCATGATTGGATATGCGAACTGAAGGTGATGGTGATATGGTCAAGCGCCGAAGATAAGTAATGTATACCAGCAACTTTGTTTCATCGAAAATAACACCGAATCTCTGAAGTTGGGGTGGCACTTTATTCCTTCATCCGTATGTGTGCGTAACTGATTTGAATGTCTTCAGTCAAATTCAAGCATCGTGCACAGGCCATGAAGAATGGAAACTCGGTTATTAAATAACGTATGTATACGTATATTTTAACTAAAAGAAGCAATTCAATAACTTAATAAATTTTGAAGATGAACTACTACAGCGATCATTCTACTTATAAGGACACGTGGCAAATTTGACAATTATGGACACAAATTCATACGAGACTCACCTCTACATCTTCCCATGTTTCAAGAATTGCTGGAATTCTGTGATGGAGCCATGAAAACTTCTTATCAGATTCCATAGTTATCACTGAATAACTATGAAATTCTTCTCCCTGTCAAAATTAATGACACGATATAACAAAAAGGCCTAATACTGCTCTCTGTAACAAGGTGAACATCAACTACTAAAGTGAGTTACTGCTACACGCAAATCCTTTTCATCGTGCAAGTGACTCCTTTTGTTTTTATGCCTGAACCAAATGGTAAATTTTCATTTTAGAACAAGTTTTCTATTCAATATTTTAAGTTAAAATACATGCATTACTGTTCTACGGCCTATCCAACTACCAGACATTCATAAACAGCATCGTTCTAAGTGAACTTCTTTCAACTGTCAAAAGTAGTTCAGAAAAAAGTTCAGGAAAATTTCTAAAAAACAAAAAATTACTAATTGGTATTATTTGGTTTACTTTGGATATTTCATTCTTTTGGTGACTAACAAAATTCCAAAAACAAAATACAGGGTGATCAAAAAGTCGATGTGCACCTATATTACTCTGAGATACAAAAGTGCATACATACAAGAAGTTAGATATTTTAATAAAAAATTATACGATATCGTGCAATATTACAGTAACACAAATTGCACGATATCGTATAATTTTTTATTAAAATATCTAACTTCTTGTATGTATGCACTTTTGTATCTCAGAGTAATATAGGTGCACATCGACTTTTTGATCACCCTGTATAATCATTAACAAATAACTTTTGGTGCTTTTCAGAAATTTTACGTTTCTAGACAAATTTCCAGAAAGTGTACATCCACATGTAGTAAGACATAATTAAAAATATTTACAGAAAAATTGCATAACCAATCAATAACTCGCTAAATTTCATACTACTTTCATAAAAATAGTAAGGACTCGCATTTACGATATATTACCTTCTCAACAAAATCACAACTCCATTATTTAAATGGTAGAATACCATTCATTTAAAATTAATACCAAATGAACTTTAAGCCCCTTACAAAATTTTATATATATATACACACACACACACGTGTGTTCCAAAAGTGGCGACCTCACAGGGATTCCTGATTATTACTTTTTGTGTTCCACGAAACCTATCGAGTTCATAATGATAATGACGGAATAAACAGCCCCCCAAAAAAAGGTTACCTTAACAGCGTTGTTCAGAAAACGTCCAAGGACGATAAATGATGTGAAAGAGAACACACTCACTAGTAGCGTGTGCTAGCATCTCTAATGAACAGTTTGCTAATGTCCTTACATCCGTACCAGATATTTTTTTTCTTTCATGCAGGAAGGAGGAGCAAAGGGCGAATGGCCGCTAAAACGCCTCCATCCCCTCATTAAAGAAGAGAGCCAAAATCAAGGTCCAAAGTTCTCGAGATGCCTGGACACTGCGTTTGAAAGATTGGAGGTCAAAGACGAGGGGGTGGTAATATGGATTGAGGAAGGTTGTTCCAGAGTTAACCGGTTTAGTATATAAGACTGAGAATACCAATTAACCCTTGCGTTGGAGAGTTGGACAGAAAAAGGGCGAGAATGTGTCGAAAATCTGGCAATGCAAACTCTCCTTAAAAGAGGAGGCATGCAGTTAGAGTTCAGAATAGCCGTGTTCGTTATAATAGCCAGAGTAAAGAGAGAGTGAGGCAACATTGCGGCGGAGAGAGAGAGATTGAAGACAGTCAGTAGGAGGCGGGGAATTGACGATACGAAAAGCCTTCGATTCCATCTGGTCAAGTAGAGCTGTGTGGGGTGAGCTACCCAACACAAGAAGCGTACTCCATACAGGGGCGGACAAGACCCCTGTACAGAGACTGCGACTGAGTTGGGGTGAAGAAACTGCGGAGCCGGTACAGCACACCTAACCTCTTAGAAGCTGTTTAAAAAAAAAGTTGTATAAATTTAGGCCGGGTCGAAATTTTTTATTTCTTACGTACATAGTGTGAGGTGGTTCAATCAATCTTAGTAACACCCTGGTAAAATATTTTTGAATTCTAAGGACCCCTACCTCCCCCTACCGGTTTCAGTTCTTTCAGAAAATTCGAGATAATTTGCGATTTACTTAGAATTTTTTTTATTATTACAAAAGTTCGCTTATGAAATACGGTTATATTTATTTTTTAATTCTGTCTTCTTCATAATCTAAGTCCTCTCTGCCTTGAAAATCGACATCTTCATTTTCATCATCATCTTCTATCACTCCTGATGATACAAATTCCCTTGCTTCTCTTTATTTTTCTTTCGATTTCTTTTCCCTTTCCTGTGCGTTTTGGATTTTGCCCAACTTTCTCAAATTATTTGTAGTTGTTTTTTTATCAATTTTTCCTAACTGGTTTTTTTTTCTTTCTTTTTGACCAATAAAAGCTTCCCATTCTATTATAGGTATTTTCTGTTCACACCTACAAAGTTTTCTATCCCTTCTGCCTTTATCATAACAGTGGCATGGAGATGTCAAACATCTCGTCATATTTCTTTAATTTTTCATTTCTTTTTATCATAGGGCATTTAGTTAACTTATCAGCATATTCTATAAGTCTAGTAACTCTAACATAAATTCCCTTTGTATCAATTGTTGGGAAAGAAATTTTTTTGCCAAATTTCTGTTATATCTTGAACAACTACGTTATAGCAATCATTGTTACTTATTTTACCCTGTGCTTTAGATTCTTCCTCTCTAACAATAAAATGGAAGTGCCTTACAACATCACCTTTTGATGGCATCATGGCAGATGAAAATTTTGCTGGATATCCGAAGGCTGCATTGTGGCTTCTTTTTCTAGTAGCCATAATTTAATTTACTAAGATTAACTATATTTTATTTATTACTGATATTTTAAAATTAAATAACGTATTTTAATACAAACTTTTAACATTCTTGGTACCCAATTAGGAATTTGGAAAGAAAAAAACAAAAATAATGTAATATTAGGTCTTATATCCGGTGCTATGAGTCAGCACCGGATTTAAGACCCTACCCCCTAAAGTTGGTGAATGCTCTATTCTGATGTAATTCGTGCCGGGGAACCCGATTTTGGCCATCCGAAAGCAAAAAAATTAATATTTACGGTCGATTTTTACGATTTAAGAGTTTTGGCCTATTTCCCATACAAATTCATATGGAAAAAATGTGAGTATCAGTATCGGTAGGAGGGGGGTGTAGCGAAGGTACCACAGCCTTGATTTTTGGTATTATTACAAAATGATCAACCTCACAATATGTACCTAAGCAAAATCTTGACCTTGACCCCTTTTCGACCCGGCCTATAATGTATCAGCCTATCAGGTCATCCCATAAGTAATGTCGTTTTTTAGATCGGAATTTGAAGGACAAAAAAAAAACAACTGAAAATTTTTAATCTAGTATATATTTCCCATCGGAATCAATGACACACCGCCAACATCCTACAAGCTTTTCAATGCCATGTTTATAAAATTCAGGCGGTTTTGAGGCAAAAAACTTACAAAGACTGGTGTGCAGATCATCTAAAGAAGTATACTATTTCTCGTCAAGATAGTTTTGCAGACTCCTGAAGAGATGATAATCTGAAGGCGCAAGGTCTGGAGAATATGGAGGATGTGGAAGTTTTTCCCACCCAAGCTCCTCAATTTTTGCAGAAGTGATCCGAGCGGTATGAGGACGTGCGTTGTCGTGGTGGAACACGATTCCTTTCCGATTAATCAAAGAAGGTCTCTTTCCTTTTAGTGCAGTGTTCAATCGATCCAGTTGTTGACAGTAAACTTGAGCGGTGATTGTTTGGTTGTGTGGTAAGGTTTCAAAGTGTATTACACCACCTTTATCCCACCAAACACTAAGCAACACCTTCCGAGGGTGACGATTTGGTTTTGGCTGTGGTGTCGCTGGTTCTCCAGCACAAACCCACTGTCGACGGCGCTTAACATTCTGGTACAGTATCCACTTTTCATCATTAGTCACTAAACGGTGCAAAAACGGATCTTGGAGTTCACGGGAATGAAGAGCTGTGCTAATGTTTACCCGCACCCTCAGATTGTCGACCGACAGTTCATGTGGCACCCATTTTCCTAACTTAGGCACTTTCCCGAGTTGTTGCAAATGTCGATGGATGGTGGACAGGGATGAATTGAGTTTCTGGGCCAATTCTTCGACAGTTGTTGAACAGTCTTCTTCAAGTGCGGCTAACAGTAGGTCATCATCAAACTCAGCAGGGCGTCCAGAGCGTGCTGCATCTGTCAAACAGCAGTCACCATTCCTAAACTTTTGAAACCATCTTTGACATTTCCTCACACGCAGAATATCGTTGCCATAAACGTTCTGAATGTTTCGCGTTGCTTCAGTAGCACTATTCCCTTTTCTGAACTCGTAAAGCATTATATGCCTGATATGCTCTTCTGATACCGCCATGTTTATGAGGGGTTCACATAAAGCAAAACACACGTCTTCACTGGTCAAGTTCTGTAAAGTATGTAGCGAAACACAATAGATCTCCTTTTAGATATAACCTTCGGAAAATTTATGCTTAAACCGAGTAAGACTAGTTTAAACTTAATCTATCGTAAAAAACGACATTACTTATGGGATGACCTGATATATGTGATTTTGCCAGGAAAAAAGAGAAGAGGAAGGATTGAGTTGTGTATTGTTAAAGGTAAGGGCATAGTCGTGTGAAAGATTGTGACGAGTAGACAGATGAAGGAACCGTGTTTTTGAAGTACTGAAAGCCACAAGGTTATCTCTGCCCCAATCGGAGATAGTAGAAAGATCATCGGTCAGGTACGCCACAGCCATGTCACGCGAAGCATGGTGTGGACCGTTGAGAAGGACGGTTTGTGAAATGGGCAGAGAAATGAAGGGTAGAATCCTCGGCATAGGAGTGAATAAGACAAAAAGTGCGACTTAACAGATCATTGATAAATAAAAGGAAGGGTGGATAACAGAAGAGAGCCCTGAGGAACACCATTATTTATAAATTCAAAACAACAATGATAATCTAAAACCGCAGCTACAGGGCCAAAACTCTACATGTAAGAAGCTGCACCATGCAGCAGTTTGAATATGTATTGCAATAACAAAAAAAGAAGTAATTTGAAATCCCTATGGGGGCGGACTCGAAACTTTCAAGAGAAAACTATTAAATGAGTGATCGATGATACAGAAGTCTGAAAGAAGAAAGCGAAAATTTAACATGACTTCGAATTGGACCCCAGTTCAAATGGGCAGAATGTGAAAAGGGGTCGCGGGGAACTTACCTTTGAAGACGTCCAATGCGAATAAAGCCCCGCCATTTTCAGGAGTTGAGCCCCTTTCCAGCCTTCGTCTTCGCTCCAAAGTTTATCAGACTGCCAATTTTCCTTGTTCCAAATTTCTACCTGAAATTTTTTTAAGTACTTTCATTTTAATGAAGTCGTTAAATTGGAAAATTATGTCCTGCAAATTCAAACCCATACCGTAACAGTTACCTAAAAGAACCTAGCTGATCACAGAGTTAAAGTGCCATGCATCAGTTCACTTAGTAAACCATGGAAAAGGATGTTCACGTTATTGCGATAGTGTCGCTCATGTTTCCCGTCTGGTTGAAAAACTTAGTTCGTATCTAAATTTCTAAATTTAATTACAAATTTTAATTATAAAATGGATGCTCAGGACGTGGAAAACAAAATTATTTGGGAAAGAGGTGTGAAAGTGCAAAAGTCAGTCTGGTGCAATGACTGGTAAAATGAAAGATAATGTTAATGTTAGTGTTAATGTTAGTGTTAGTGTTAATGCAAGATGAACGAATACGCGAGTGATGTGAAGAGTATTTTGACAAGATGGGAGGTGAAGATAAATCGTAACAAAATACGAATTGTATTTGGTGAAAGACAACAAATTTAGGGGTAGTTGAACGAACAGCGTGCAAGCTGAAGAAAGGAAAGTCGGCAGGAATTGACGGAATACATAGTGAAATGATCGAATGTGGAGGTTGAATGGAGTTTCAATGGCTGTGGAAGGTATGTCAAAAAGTGTAGGAAAATAGGGATTTCATGTGATTAGACGAAAGCTATAATTGCACTCGTGAATAAAAATATAGATGAAAGAAATTAATGTAAAAATTGCAGAGCTGGGCACTTCCGCAAACCGCAAAATGTTTTCGTTTGCGGATTTGCGTTTGCGGCAAAGTCATCGCAAATTAGTGAATTTGCGTTTGCGGAAATGATTTTGAGTTTGCGGATTTGCTATTGCAAATCCGCAAACTCAAAATCACTTCTGCAAACGCAAATTCACTAATTTGCGATGACTTTGCCGCAAACGCAAATCGGCAAACGAAAAACATCTTCCGCAATTGCGGAATTTGCGGAAGTGCCCAGCTCTGAATTTAAAATTGTAGTAGTGCTGGAAAAGTATACAAAAATGTTGATGGGAAGAATAAAAAAAATTACAAATCCATTGCATGGAGGTGAACAAGACAGAGGATGTATTTATCTAATGGTTACAGTTAGACATCCGACAGAAACTAATAGATAAGAAAAAGTGTGACATAGATGGATCTAGAAAAACTGTGTGATCAAGACAACAGGTCTGCCTTGTTACTCTGGACGAGTCAAAATGAACAAGAACTCGTGACTATCCATATGAAGTTTCATCAGTTTATGTTCAGCGGCTCAAAAGTTATAGCCCGGAGACGAAAGCGTGACGAACGGACGAAGAAATGCAATCCTATAAGGCCCCTCCAGATTTATTTCGTCGGGGGCATAATTTAAGGAGACAACATTTACTGAAGTATGTGAAATGATATTATTGAAAGTAATGTAAATAAAAGGTCTTGTAGCTGAGAAAAAAAAAAAAAAAGTCGCCCTATAATACTGTGGTGAAGAGAGAAGTGTTGAAAATGTCAAAAGAATAATAAAATTTGGGGATTTGACTGACAAAAGAGGTAAAAAAGTACACGAAGTGCAAAGTAGATTGAAGCAGGGCAAAAGACATGGGCATGACAAAAGCCTTGGTTGGAAGAAAGTGATCCAGTGTAGATGCAGCAAAAGGTCGCGCGCGCGCGCACACGCACTAAATCGGCCATTAAAATACTTTCATTAAATGCAGAAAATTTTCTATTTCTCTATATTTAATTTGCACTGTAGTTATGCACTGTACAATTTTTGAGAAAATGCAAACACTAAAATGGTACATCGAATATTTGATACATTTTCCTTATAAAAAATTTACTACAATGATGTAAAATCCAAAAGATTGTTTACCTCAACATTCGTTAGTCTCAAAATAAGGGAGCTGAAAACAATTTAGGCTCACAATTTCCCTTTCACAAGAAATACGAGTATAAAGTCCTCATACCAACTTTTAAGAATAATTTTTATATAAAATAAATAAATAAATAAATACTAAATAAACTTACTCCATCTTGCTGTGGAGCGTGAATGAAGTAAGGTTGTTTGTTCTTACTTCCTTTTGTTGTCTGCCATTCGTAAAATCCCTCGCATAATACTACACACCTGTAAAATACATTTTGAGTAACAAACTGGTATTCACAACCAACGCGACTCCCTTCACCTCCAACTCAGTTTTTCCCATTTTTTTATTTTTTTTAAACCACTTGAAAAAAACCCAGTTTTTCTCTCACTCGTGCATTTTTTTCGAAATTGTTCTAGTTTACCCACATCCAAACAATGTACAGTTCTAAGCACAACATTAACACACTAAACCTTTACTGTAATACTCATGGCAAGACTTACTGACAGAATCTTATTGTATAAGAGAAATTGGCAGGTATATAAATAGTCTTCAAACCTTTATTTAATCCAGCAAATAATGAAACAAAGCCTTTTATTTTCATAAGGCATAGCCAAACAAAGATGCTTATGTATTTTTGATGTTTTTTTAATTCTCTATTTTGAAAACCCCAGTTCTTCCCAGTTTTTACCCCCGAAAAAACCCGGTGGTTTTTTTTAGTGGTTTTTTTGCCAACCATGATTTACCTACCTCGACTTTTATAACAAATTACTATATACGCGTCTCATTCATAAGAACGCGAACAATGATTCAAAGTCATCAGGGCCTCTCTTGGTTCTCCGTCCAAAACAAGAACTAAAAGTACCCCCCAATACATATAGTATTGTAATGTTTTACTCTATAATACGATAACTGTACAAGTAATCCCAGCTATTTACAAGGTTTGCCCTCAAAATATGTCTTAAATAATTCTTAGTTTCATGAGAAGGCATTATTTGAATGCAAGACGTCCAACTATCTACAAGAGTTCCCCATTTTCCATAATCATGAACTGACTTTAATTATATCTCCAGTCATTGGAGTTGGATGCTAAACTTGTCTTGACTTCTCTTTAATTAAAAAAATTCATCCAAGTTTTTTCTGGAAACTACCCCAGGTAATACTATTCACCAATGCAGTCGACATATTCCAGAACTGCACCACCCTAAAACTGAAGAAATATGTAGATCTATAGGTCTTCCCAATTATTTTGTTGAGACTTCTAATTTCATTGTAATTTTCTAGTGTAAAGAATTTATTTACAGCTACCCTGCAAATATTTGGTATTGTTCAATCATGTCACCCCTCAAACACATTTCAAAAGAACATTCTTAATTCTTCTAGTCTGTCCCTATAATCTTTCCCTCCTGAAGCCATGGACAAGTTCAGCTAAAACTCCAGAATCCAGAAGCAGTTGGAGTTGTAAGCCTGGGAAAATTTTCGAAAAATTAAGGTTCCAGCACCCCAATATCACTACACAAATTCCTCCCTGCAGATGTTGCATCCTGCTTTTTTTTTATTACTAACCAAGAAAATTGTTCTATACTCAGCCAACTCTCACCAATTTAATGCAATTTATCTATTATCAAAAATATCCATGTTGTGTTTCTACTTTGGACTTGAGCGTTTATCTTGTCACATATTTTATATACCATTCCGATATCGTATATTAAAGCATTTCTTTTTTCAGTTCTACTCTGATTACACAGGCCTGGGAATGAAAACTTTGTACGAGTTGTTTTCTTACTAATAACTGATTTTATATACTAATTCAACTAGGCTGATTTCGAATAAGGTGTCCATTTTTTTCTATCACGTAAGGATTTTCTGCAAACTGGAAGGGAAAAAACAACATAAATAAATATTATTTATTTCAATTTACATTAGGTACCTATTTCGCTTTGTTATACTAATTACAAATGCAAACAACTTTAAAAAGAAAGAAGACTATTAACGTCAATTACATATTCATCTTTATTTGCCCTGAGTTTTCTTGCGAGATCTATGCCTTTTAAGTCTCGAATGTACGCGCTGTTCCTTTTCTTTTATGTAATAGTTCTGGAGTATCCCGTTTCAACATCCAGCAGTAATCAGCCATCATGCTGATGTCCTACCTTCCCTGATATCTCTTCTCCATTTCTTTGATGTCTTAGTGAAACCAAGCATTTCTAGGCAGTAGTTTTTATTCAAATTTTAATGAAAATTACTTACATATGTAATATGAAATATGGCATTTTGTGAAAAAACTGTACGTGATGGCGAAAAATGAATATTATTTTCGGAATCAGCGTGCAAAAATTACTATATACGTGATAAAATATTTCGGACAACAAAACCATCGCAGGCCTGTGTTATGTATTCTCTTATCTTGACGTAGAGCTCAGATGAGAGTGAGAATGACAAACGCCTACTTATTGTGCAATATAATTGCACACACAAGTCACATCCGTGAACAACTAGATAAAAAATAAAAACGTTCTCTCACTTCTAACAAGAAATGAGTCATTCTTAACATTTTTGAGTGGGCAAACTCTAAAAGAAGCATTTACTAAAAAATGGAGATTTATTCAAGAAAGTCATAATTATAATTATTTCTAATCTGACTTGAAATTATAAACAAGACGCACATTACTAGTTGGAAGTATATTTGCCTCTTCCTGTGTATTGTGTTATTTTGTCATTTCTTGTCTTGTGTAAAATTAACACAGTCTTGGTATAAGCACTGCATAAGCATAACTTAGTGTGTTTTGGTTAAACCTGGTAACATGCTAAAAGTTTGTGCCTGGTTATGTGCAATAGCATATCTAGGATTCCCCCTAATCTAACATAACATATTATGAAGCTATTATAAACTTCTCTTTGAACTACGTCTGAATTCTGGAATTTTGTTCAAATTTAATTGCTCTACACTGACCACCCTCCAACATATCTATATCCTGCTCGAAATGAAGGGGCCATATGCCTGTTTAAAAAATTCTAAATGTAGCCTAATGTATGAATTGTAAACTTTGGTTATTACCTCTTTGCTTTTGTAACTCGCATTCCTATACATAATACCCAACATTTTATTAGCTTTGTTCCAAGCCTCAAGGGGCTACCTTGAAGATTTAAAATCTTTGGTTATACTGTAATTAGGAGGCTTACTCCACTATCTTTTTCCTTGTCTACAGCCTCCAACCAATTTCCACCCATTTTCTACCAAAATTTTCTGTTCTCTCTTATATGAACCTTACATATTTGGTAACTGAACTGCATTTGCAATTTCTCTGCCCATGCCATTAGTTTACTTGAATTTTTTTGTAACCTCCTTTGACTGCTGCAGCTAGTTTTGTTTCATCGCAAATTTTGAAATTTGCTTATCTGTCTCACCCAGTGATGGTCTGAGGGCTGATCCCTGAGGAATCCTACTACACACTTTCTGCCAATCAAATCTGTGCCAATTTAGTAACACTTTCTCATCCCTTAGCCCCTCCTCTATTCAGTTTAATACCTGTCCCAATTTATCAAGAGCTTTGAAAATTATGCAATATCTTCCCCTTGCTATCATTTATTTGCACAGCTAATCCAATAATTTAGCTTGGCTGTTTAAAATAAGTCTCTTATAATATCTAGTATTGGAAAATGGAGTTCAGTCCTGGTGGTAGTTCATTCAGCAGTAATGTATGTAAAATCTAAAACTACCCAGATGCTAATACAAATTTCTATTCCTTACCTCTGGCCTTTATTAAGGGAGGGTTTGTAAGTTCTCTTGTCATTTATATTCTCAATACGACAGTTGCTTGTTTTAAAGCCATGACCTTTCGGAGACTCACCCTAAAAGTAAAACAATATCTTGGTGTAAAAGCTGCTAAGTAGCCTAATGCTTAATATGTACTCTCTAAATCAGTCATTCTCAAACTGTGAATCATGAAAGGGTCCAAAGGGAATTCTGGAGCATTAAAAGCTTTGGAAAAATTTAAATTTACTGTAAAAATACAAAATATAAAATAAAAAAAAGAGAAGTAGCAAACCCAAACAGCTTTAAATTATATTACTCGTGCTTGTGTAATGTTCATATGGCATATTATACTACAGGTTTATTGCAAAATGGTTTTTCTATTACTTATATTTTTCAAGTAATGATGAATATTGTTGTCACAAATGACATCGCCTGAAGTTGAAATCAAAAATACATTTTTCAAGTGTATTTTAGTGTGGTCTGTTCAAATATGACCTTCATTTCTTGTGCAAATGAACAGAAATGTATGTTTGGGCCATGCAATGACAACTGTATTTCTGTTCATTTGCACAGGAAATGAAGGTCATATTCGAAAAAAGCACACCAAAATACACTTGAAAAATGTATTTTTGACTACATTTTATACAATAAAGCATAACCTAACATGTTCACCTCAAAATTAACCAGAAAAGTTTGCTCTCGTCATTTTCATTTAAAATAACGAAAATATCACGACAACCTAATCAACCAAGGGCGTACAGGTGACCTAACTGGGCATTCAATTAACCTAACAGGTTAATATTGATTATTTCACCTAAATATCTTCTGATCTTTTCGTATTAGGCACCCTCTGTCACATTTGGGCAAGTTAAGGATGAGAGAATAATGCCACAATTGATAAAAACATCCAATGCTTTGTCTTCATCTAAGGCACATGACAAATCAAGTTCTCAAACTCGAAACCACACGAATGGCACGTCATAATTCTATCACAACCACCACTAAATTGAATCCAATTAGAAAAAAATAAAAAATAAAAAAAATAAAAAAATAGCCAGAACAGAAACCAACATACTAATTAAGTTGCAGAGTAACAGGATTTCATACCACCCCCAACTACAAATACACTATATATATATATATTTTTTTTTTTTTTTTTTTTTTTTTTTTTTCAAAAAATGACCGCTCATGGCCACCAAAAGAAAGGTGGATAGCAGAGCGAACACAGAACGAAGAGTATGGAACAACTAATGGAAATGAACAATAGACGGGGGGGGGAGGAGGAGGTGGGGGAAAAGCAAAAAGATCATAGTGGGGTCACAGCCGGTAAAGAAGTCGGGAGCGAAAGAGGAAGGAGAACAACCCGGTTATCGAAAAGTAGGAACCTTCAGACAGAAGAGCGCCAAGCCTATCACAAAGCCCGACGCTCTCCAAAAAGGGAAAATACTCTGCGCGCAGCGCAGAGTAAAGCGGACACTCCACCAGGAGGTGGGTAACTGTAAGTAGGACGTCACAATTGGGACATCGGGGCACCCGATCCCCGGCCATCAAATAGCCATGGGTCAGGTGGGTGTGGCCAATACGGAGGCGGGCCAGAGCCACCTCCTTATGGCGCGACCGATGGAAGGAAGAGGCCCAACATCCCAACTTGGGTTTAATCTTCCAAAGTTTGTTATCCGTAGCGCCATCCCAGTGACTCTGCCACCGGGAGCGCAAAAACCTACGGAAGCCAGGGGATATAATCAGAAAAAGGGAGGGACACAGGTGAAACCTGCAGTCGGCACGCGGAACGGGCAGCTCGATCGGCAGCCTCATTTCCAGCCACGTTAACATGTGCTGGGACCCAGCAAAATACCACCTCCTTGCCACCGAAAGCGACAAGAGTATGGTACAGTAGCTGGATTCGTCGGACCAGCGGGTGGACAGAGTCAAAACACTCCAGGCCATCCAGGGCACTGCGGGAATCCGAATGGATGACGAACGACCCATCCGGATGCTCCCGCACCACCTCCAGAGCGCTCAGAATGGCATAGAGCTCCGCCGTAAAAACGGAAGCCTCATCAGGGAGACGGGTACATCGGGGAGCAAGGACAGACGACTGGGGAACAGCCGCGGATCCAACGCCCCCCGACGACCTCGAGCCATCCGTGAAGATCGCAACACATGCAGAGTGACACGCCGCATGCTGAAGGAACAGAGACCGAAGCAAGGCAGAGTCCGACTCGGTCCTGCGAACGGGGCGCAACGCCCTACAGCACGCAACAGGGGTGCTCTCCCAAGATGCAACACCACTGAAAGAGACCGGTATAACGGATGGAGGGGGAGTGCCCATACCATCGAGGAGGGAGGTCACCGTGTCGGTGAAATACCAACCCCCATCCAGGCAGAACGCCCTCTCAACCACCTGGAACAGAGGAGAGGTGGGAAGACGGAGGATCCGGAGATAGTGTTTAGCAATGAGGAACGACCTCCGATCCTCCAAGGGAGGGATGTCGCACTCAACCTGCAGACTATCAACCGGAGAGGAGCGGAAGGCGCCAGATGACATGCGCAGTCCTCTAGAGAGGACCGGATCCAGTATCCGAAGGGCCGTGCGGGAGGCAGAGCCATACACCACACTCCCATAGTCTAATTTGGACCGTACCAGGGACACGTACAAACGGAGGAGCGTCCGCCTATCCGCGCCCCATGTAGTATGCGACAGATGCCCAGCAAATCCAGGGTACGTCTCGCGGACTCGCGCAGCCGGCGAAGGTGGGGAACCCAGCTCAAACGGCTGTCGAAAACCATACCCAAAAAGAGTACTGATGGAACGAGGGCCAGAGGCTGACCCCCGAGTGTAAGGTTAAAGGCCGGGATGGCGCCGGATCCCCGTCTCCTCGACGGAAGGAAGGCCACACACGAAGTCTTCGGGGAAGACAACGTAAGGCCCACCGACGACGCCCAGCGTTCAACCCGATTGACCGCGAGTTGGACTTGCCTCTCCACGAGGGGGGGACTCGTCCCCGCGGCATAGACAGCCAGATCATCTGCATAGATGGAACAGCGCACTGAGGGCGGAAGAGCTCCCGGTAGCGCAGACATAACTAGATTGAAGCAGGAGACGCTTAACACACACCCCTGGGGCACCCCCTCCTCCTGAACATACAGGGCAGATAGGGCCGCCCCATTACGGACGCGGAAAGTGCGACGGCAGAGGAAGTTGCGAAGAAACGTGGGCAAAAAGCCCACAAAACCAAGAGACTTCAAACGGTCCATGACAACTCCCCGACGGGTCGTGTCATAGGCCTTTTGGACGTCAAAAAAGACGGCCAGAACAAGATTCCGGCGGGAAAATGCCTCCCGTACATCATGGCCAAGGAGGAGAAGGGGGTCCAGAGTACCCCGAAATCGACGAAAACCATACTGGGTCGGGGGGGCATAACCCAAGCGAAGGAAAGTCGGACGGCCACCATCTTTTCGAGGAGCTTGCATAAGCAGCTCGTCAAAGCAATAGGCCGATAGCTCGCCACCTCCGCCGGATCCTTCCCCGGCTTAGGTATCGGGACCACAATCGCCTCCCTCCAACGGGAAGGGAACGACCCCTCAACCCACATCCGGTTGAAAAGATCCAGCAAGAAGTGCAGGGCCATCGGGTGCAGATTCCGAAGAAAGTCATACGGAATGTCATCAGGGCCAGGAGCGGAAGAACGACGGGTTGCCAAGGCAGCCCGAAGTTCCCGCATCGGAAAGAGATGGTTATAGGGCTCGTTCCCAGGGGGCGGGAACGTGACCTCCGATAAAGGGCGATCCGCAGCTGAAGGCGAACGGGAAACCGCAGCAAAAGCACCGGCCAGCCGATCAGCCACAGCAGCAGGATCCGAAAGGAAGCCGTCCCCGTCCCGAAGGACAGGGCGACTAGCAGGGACTGGCCTCCCCTCGATACTACGTACCTTCCGCCACACAGCAGCAGAAGGGGTAGATGAGGAGATGCCGGACACAAAAGCACGCCAAGAGGCCCGACGGGCCAACTTGAGAGTCCGGCGGGCGAAAGCCTTCGCCCGCCGCATCTCAATCAAGTGGCCCGCGCGCCGGGTGCGGTGGAAGCGGCGCGTTGCCCTCTTCCTCTCGCACACCGCCTGGTGACATGCTGGAGTCCACCACGGGACGCTACGAGTCCGCGGGTTACCGGAAGAACGAGGAATACAGTCCTCCGCGACGCCCATCACCACCCGCTCGAAGAACTCCAAGCCCTCATCCACAGAGCCAAAGCTCTCTCTCTCTCTCTCTCTATATATATATATATATATATATATATATATATATATATATATATATATATATATATATATATATATATATATATATATATATATATATTAGGGTGGTCCAAATCCATAGGGGAAATTTCAAAATTGTCTTAGATAGTCTCCACAAGTGTGGTTTTTGTCCATTTAGTGTCCACATGGTCTGTGCAAAATGGCAGCGTGATTGGTGAATATTTAGAGGTCGCCCCACTCTGAATATATATATTATATAATGTACTTTTTCTTCCGTAGGTCCGATGGCTCAAATTCGATCAATTCCAAAAGTTTGGCTTCTAGGGATGGCAACTGGAACTTTATCCACGTCAAGGCTCCCTACATGCCTTGACGCCCTCCTCTTGGGGCAATACCACCACATCAATCAAAAGCAAACCACCTCCGACAGTCTGAACCAGGCATGCCAGAAGGTGATTGAAGTCTGGACCCGAGCGCGGATCCCAACTCAACGGATCGACTCCTGTGTCCGTAAGCTTTCAAAGCTTTTAGACCGCTACAAAACACTCAAGAAGCACAGGACCAGGCAACGTGCCAGCGATAGAATGAATGAAGACATCTTCAAAGCGGACATCCAGGAACTGTTTGACATCGCAACCAGTGATGCCATGAGCACAATCGTCAACGTTGAGGACCGAAATTTCCTGTCCATGCAGCGCAAGGACGTCAATTCTTGCAGCATGGCTGGCATTGATAAGGAAACGACTACACAAGAGGACAGAAAGCGATCCAGAATGGAGAAGGAAGCCAAGAGGAAGGCAAGGCATGAAGCAACACAGAAAGATTTGGAAGAAGCAGGAGTGTCATCAATTGATCTTTCCTCTTCTTCTTCTTCTTCCTTTTTTCGCAAGACGACGACGACTATAGACCATCGGTTCCGATTCCTTCTTCGTCTGAAGCTCCGGCACCAAAGCGTCCCAAGAACAAGGTTACGAACATTTTCCAATCTCCAGAAGTCATTGGAGCAATGGATCGCACCAATCTTTCTGACCGGAATGCTGTTTTCGTAACTGGAGCTGTATTACAGGCCGCGGGGCATGATCTGTCTGGGATGACGTGCTCTCGGAGCTCTATTCATCGCTACAGAGAAAGTGGGCGAGAACAGGCAGCTCGAGAAGACCTAGAATCATTCTCTCTAGAAGACCTTGTCCTTCTCCATTGGGACGGAAAGCTTCTCCCCGGCATTGAAGGGAAGAAGACGAATGTGCATCGGATAGCAATCCTTATAACATTCAATGGACAGGAGAAGCTGCTTGGTGTCCCAAAGATGAAACAAGGAACTGGAGAAGCACAGGCCCAGGCATGCCTTCAAACTATGAAATTATGGAACGTGGAACAGCATGAGAGAGGTCTCGTCTTCGATACCACTGCGTCAAACACGGGTTTACATCGCGGAGCCTGTGTCAGGATTGAAGAAGCATTGGGTCACGAGCTAGTTTGGATCGGTTGTCGACATCATATACTTGAAGTCGTACTTGCTGATGTCTTTGCCTCAATATTTGGCTCAACAGGAAGTCCTGAAACAGGCCTTTTTAAGCGATTTCAAAAGGAATGGCCATCTCTCTCCCACGAAGCATTTGTCTCAGCATCGGACAGCTTGTTCGAGAACCCTCAACTCCAAAAGATGAGAAAAGAGATGCTCACTTACTTACCTAACGCTCTTCAGGCAAGCCAACCTCGTGACGACTACAAGGAGTTCCTTGAACTATCTTTGCTCTTCCTTGGGGGAAAGACTGGTGGTCAACTCTTTATCCGAGCTCCGGGTCCCATGCACCACGCGAGATGGATGGCGAAGGCGATTTATGCGCTCAAAATCTACCTCTTTCACTATCAATTCAAGCTCACAGCACGCGAAGAACGAAACGTGACTCAGCTGGCTTTATTTGTCAGTCTGATTTACGTCAAGTACTGGCATGAAGCGCCAATGGGGACACAAGCTCCTCTCAATGATCTCAAAATGCTGCATCTTCTGGAAAAATATCCACACGGAGGAGCTGCACAAGCGGCGAAGACAGCTCTAAGACGCCACCTGTGGTACTTGTCGGACGAGCATCTGATTGGACTGGCCTTCTTCGATAATAGGATCGATCCTGATACCAAAAGGAGAATGGTTCAACACCTCCAACATCCCCAAAAGAATGGCTGCCCCCGACGAATCGACATGGCGGAAGCTGGTGTTGAAAATGATGTGGCATCCTTCGTCACGAAAAGGACATTGACCCTCTTTGATGCCTTGAAAGTTGGAGGTAAGGAGGAAGCGCGCCAGTTACTTCAAAAAGATCCACGGGAATGGCCAAATGACAAGAACTACAGGGAACTTAGAGATCGCGCCTTAAAGATGAAAGTCGTCAATGATGCTGCCGAGCGAGGTATTGCTCTCGCACAAAGCTACAATGACACTGACACGAAACGAGGACCAGAAGCAGTACCTCCTACAACTCGTAGCCGCCCACCGAAAACAGATACCAATACCATCCAAGGCGACTCTGATGCAGAAGAAATAATGAAGATACACCCATTATCATGTCCTATTGTCTTACTGTTTTCTTTCATATTCTTTGAGAACCAAAAAAAAATTTAGTTATTCAGTTGTCTATATATTTTCCCAAATTTTCAAAAAGGGGGCAAGTGGGGCGACCCCTAAATATTAACCGAATAACGTGAAACTTTGCACAAATACTGTCCACACCAAGAGGTATAAAACCAACCTTGTGGAGAGAACTTAGTCTATGCTTTAACTTTTTGGACCACCCTAATATATATATATAAAATTATTTTCGACAATAGTTTGCACAAAAAAAATGACAAATTTGAATAGTGACTAAAACTACCTCAGTTATTTTGATTTACAGGTCCAGCCCATGTCATTTAAAACATATTAACTGAATATTGCTCGTAATTTTTTTTATTTTTTCCGCATATTGTAGTGGATTGGGAATGAAGTAGGTGGTGTCTGTTATAGGTGAGAAAAATCCTGTCATAATACTAAATAAGAACCAACAGTGAAATTCTATTATCTATTAGCCAGTGAAAGAAGGTCAAACAAAAACAGATGATCAAAAAGGGGTGGAATTGTCAAAATTTGAAAAACTGCTCTACACCTACACACAGCTAGGTCATGTTCACACGAGCCAATGCCTATTATATGTCCTGTAAGTTAAATGCAAAATGTGCATTCACAGGAACAATTCCTTCCTTTATGTTTGAAGGTTTCATACAACTAGTAAACCTTTGAGCATGATGAATCAGCCAACCAAGAGTGTGTGTGTGAGGTACCATATACCAACTTTAAATCCATATATCTAAAGAAAATTAATTAACTGAACTTAATTTAACTTAACCTAGCATAAGCATTATATAAAAAAATTATTGGAATGTGTAGAAAAACATTAGGTAAGTAAGAATATGTGGAAATCTTGCAAATTTAATATAAAATTAAATATCATGCAAACAGTGAGAGTATTGAATATTACATTATTGCAGTTTTAGAATTCAGGAATGCCTGTGTATGTTGCTGTGCTTAGATTACAAAGATGACTTTTTAAACAAGATTTAAAACTGGAATGGGATATTTGTTCAATACTTTCATTAAATGTAAAAAGTAAAATGGCATTTTAAAATTCATATGCTTTACTCTTCATCAGACAAATAGTAAAAAGACCACAATTGCAAGACAAAAACTTAAATAGCAAAATACATGTTACATTATATTTCAACAAAACTTTGGAGCTTAAGTTCTGTCAATACTACCTTCATGAAGTATAGAAATTAGAACTGTTCTAAAAGTTATCACCTTTTAAAATTTTCCAACATGCCTTCATCAAAATATTCAAAAGGAATTTTAACTCCACTACATTCTTTATACCATATTTTACCTTTGTAAACTGAAACACAGGCCTGCAAACGAGAACTTTGTACAAGTTGTTTTCTTACTAATAACTGATTTTATATAATTCAACTATGCTGATTTCAAATAAGGTGACCATTTTTTTTTTTCCATCACGTAGGATTTTCTGCAAACTGGGAGAAAAAAAACAAATAAATAAATATTATTTATTTCAATTTACATTAGGTACCTATTTCACTTTGTTATGCTTAATTACAAATGCAAACAACTTTAAAAAGAAAGACTATTAACATCAAATACATATTCATATTTATTTGTCCCGAGTTTTCTTGTGAGATCTATGTCTTTTAGTCTAGAATGTACGCGCTGTTCCTTTTTTTATGTAATAATTCTGGAGTATCATTCCCATTTCAACATCCAGCAGTAATCCGCCATTATGCTGATGTCCCACCTTCCCTGATATCTCTTCTCCATTTCCTTGATGTCCTAGTGAAACCATTCTCCTTGTTCTTCATTGAGTGTTCCATGATTCTCAGGGAAGTAATCCAAGTGTGAATGCAAGAAATTTAATTTTAAACTCATATTACAACCCAACTCTTTGAACTTATTTAACATGTTCACAATGTTTTGGTAATTTGGGTCCTTGTTGTTCCCCAAAAATTTGCTGATAACATCCTTAAAAGCAATCCACACTTTTTTTTTTCAAGATTGGATGAACACTTTGAAAGAACAATGAACAAAGTCAGTTTTCTAATCTGGGGACCAATGAAAATTCCTTCTTTCAATTTTGCTTTCAAAAGTTGGGAATTTATTACACAGATACTTAAAAGAATCTCCATCTTCGTCCAAGGACTTGACAAATTGCTTCATCAAGCCCAATTTTATGTGAAGTGGAGGTAAAAGGACTTTCTTTGTGTAAACCAAACTTTCACATTGAATGTTTTTAGAACCAGGTGTCAGGTTGACTCTGCATGGCCATTTCTTTTTTATCCAGTGCCAAGTTTTTGCTCAGCTATACCATTCACACAAAAAACATGGAAACTTCATATAACCTGGTTGTTGACCTAACAACATACAAATCACTTTTAAGTCTTCACAAAGCAGCCAACTGTGTTCTTTGTATTTAACCTTAGCTAGGAGCAGCTCAAGATTTTCGTACGTTTCCTTCAAGTGAACCAAATGAGCCACAGGAATGGATGCATGCAAGTTACCATTGTGAAAGAGGATGCCTTTTAGACTTCTTTTGAAGGAATCAATGAAAAGTCTCCACTCATTTGGGCCATAGACTGCAGCACCTAGCTTAAGTATTAGTTCCAAAACATTGTTGCAATATACCAGTGAATTTTCTTGAGAAAAATATTGGATGAATTCTTTTTCTTGATTTCTGTACCAGTAAAATGATGTCCTGGGAGAAAGCAAGTTCTTTGCATGAAGTCTGGATCCCAAAATCTCTGAAGAATCATTCAGGAGACAAATCTCTTCCCAAATCATTAAGTTCACTTTGTGTAAACAATTGGGGTTCACCAGTTGTTTCAGTTTGAAAACAATCAATATCATCATTTCATCATCATCAGACACTGAATCAGATGAAGTTATATCAAGAGCATTTGGTTTAGTAGGTATAGGTATACCAGGTCCATGAGCAACAGGTCTTATAACAGACTGAAAGTTTGGATAAGAAATTTCCTTTTTATTTTTAGTATTGTAGCCTTGCACGTTACATGAACAAAAATAGCAGTTATTGTTGTGATTTCTAAGCTCACACCAAACCATTGGAATCCCAAAAAGTAGAGAGTACTTTTTACCTTTACTCCACAGTCTAAGTTGTTCAACACAAACACTGCAAACTTTATGTGGAGCTCATGATGCGTCTTGATCTCCAAGTTTCATTCCAAAGTACACATAGTATGCTTTCTTGACAAAGTCTGTAATATCTCGCCTTTTTTTCACAGTAAATTTTCCACAAATATAACAGAAAATATCTGAGCTATTTACACATCCTCTGGTTGCCATAGCGAAAATAAAAAAATTTCAAAAGAGAAATATAGTCACTGCACACCTTTGAATAATAAAGAACTATAACCTTGCACGCACTGGACAGTAACTCATCTCATGGCTTGTCAATCACTTATATACTAGCGGTGCGTTTCTCGAATGTTCTAGAAGATGCTATGATGTCACTTCTGATCTGGAAGCATTTATAGGCAGTAGTTTTTAATCAAAATTTAATTGAGTCAATTTTAATGAAAATTACTTACATATGTAATTTATGAAATATGACATTTTGTGAAAAATCTGTACGTGATGGCAAAAAATTATTATTATTTTTGGAATCAGTGTGCAAAAATTACTATACAAGTGATAAAATATTTCAGACAACAAAACCATCGCAGGCCTGCGAAATCATTCATAAGCAAATTTTAGTTCCCATACAAGCAGGTTAAGGTTAGCCTATCTGAAATATCAAAAGGCTTCCTCAATATACTGATTACAACATACTATTTTTTTTACCTTAAAAAAGGGAGGTATGAGGCCCCACATCATAGGTTGCACGACATATTTACCTTCAAGTTTTTCATTTCCATCAATGTCTCTTTTAACACCAGAATTGTGCATTGTATTTCTGAAATTATGGGAAGAAAATTGATGGCTACAATAAAACCACTCAAACTCAGTACATCCAAAGTAACCAGCCTAGTTTTATTAGCTACCATGCAATTAGCAAAATATAATAACATTTTTCTTTTACCCAGATTAAGTGTGTCTTTTGATATATTGATGTTAACTCAGATTTTATAAATCCCTAAAGTACATAAACATGCTGCAACACAAAGATGCACACACGAAATATGAAAAATTTCCAAAGTATTTGCAGTTACGACCTTTATTCATTTTATTTATTTATTTATTAATGCTATTTTATTGAGACAACGAAAGCTTGAACTCAACTTAGAATTTTAATTAGAAATGAATTTCAACTAAACTAAGTTTTCACCATGAAGTTTAATTTTGACCAACTTTGAACTTTAAGTTTGACCCGTGACCTTACCTTCAACACTTAATTTTGACTTTCATTAAAGAATTTAAAGGTGAATTCTGACTGTGTTTAATAAATTCAAAACTGAATTTTCACAGACACACTGTTTTGAAAGTTAAGTAACTAATGTTAAATTTTGCTTCCACTTTTTTTAAAGATTACTCAATTGAAATTCATTAAATGTGAAGTCAAAATGCATAGTTATAATCAAAGTTAGTCAAAATACAAAATTCAAAGAAGGAAGTTAAAAAGACTGACCTAAAATCTAACAGCAGCTCACAAAGTTGCTACACTTAATATGAAGCTTCACTGGTGAAAAAAGTTTTTTTTTCATAAAATCAGAATTTCATTATGTATGGGAATTAAAATAGTCTATAATTTGTATTCAAATAAAACAACAAGTTAGCTTCTCTTGAGCAGTCATATATTCAAAGTTAAAAAATGTGCTCAGAGAGAGAAGTCCAGAGATGCCTAATTATCTCTTCACTGCAAAATGTTAATGAAAGTCCCATAATGTGCGATGAAAAATCTTACGCCCTAAACTACAAACTGTGTCATCTTCAATTTTCAGAATAAATTGCATGCAAACTACATAGCATTGCCTTTCAGAAAATGCAAAAATTAGAATGCAAGATGAAATATTCATATTTGAAGCACCTTATGCAGTAAATACTTACAACACTGATAACATACATCCTTACAAAATTCACCTAACACATACTTACTTAATTAGTACAGGGCTATACATTGAAGGAGCTATATTTGTAGAGGGTGAGTAAGTATGATTTCCTGGGTGATCTCTCCACTGGGGAGGAGAAAAGTTTTTCTTTGTGGAACTGGATTTAGAAGAAAAACTGCTAGCCTGGCATATCTGATGAGGTGCTAATGTACTGGAAAGTTTGAAAGGAAAGTTAATTATTATATTCTCCCCAAATTAGTTATTTTGTTCATCTCTATGAACATCTAGGCTAACCGTACTTTTGAAACAATGAACCACGAATGCACATTTACTTATCCTGCAGCAAAATTAGCCATCTCATTTTACCCAGATTCAATCCAGTAACAGGGTTGTGCCAATACAGAAAAAGGCCATTCAGCAATATAACTTAACTGCTAACCCATTACCCACTCCATATAGGTTACATTCACATCAGCATTGTTATGCATGTAGGCTGAGTTTAAAGGTTAAATATTTTAATTTATATTTTAAGAGAAACTAAAATCTACAACATTAACCACATAAAAATTTGATAAACACTGTAAAAGTTGGTTCCATATATTGAAGACAAAACTTCAAAAGATTTAATTTTTTTTATATGGATTTTTCACATCAATTTGATTTGGGACATTCCAGCACAAATCATCCAACACAAGTGAAATTTAACACCACACCACCTTTAATTTTCCTATAATTTGGTATTTGGCATTGTCTAAACCAGTGGTTTAGACAAAATTGGGTCACCAAGCCATTTTGATTGGGTCATTAAATTGTCATTTATCATTTATTTATGTTATCCCTAATCATTTTACCATTAATTACTTATTTCATTACCTATTACGAGTGAACTGTTTGAATCACAGCCTGTAAAGGTGAAGAACCACTGGACTCTGACCAATAATTTTATATTTTGAGTTTGTTGGTTTAATCAAAGTAATGGTTAACAAATTATAGCCACCCTATTTTATGGGGGTTCCACAAACTAATAAATTTCAAGTTGTCATATCTCGGTTCCTAATTCAGATAACAGAATTATTCAAAAAGTATCTGAAAGGCAATCTCACAAAGAATAAACCATAATAAGCACAAAAAACACCTAGAGTCAATGAACAAAATGTTGAATAAATTTTTCAGTTTGGGGGACATCCAAATTTTACTGCAACTCCATAATTTGTGCCAGAATCAACACTCATTCAAATATATTGTCATTTGTTTAGTTACAATAAAAACATATATGGCACCTACCAAAGAAATAGATACAGTAAGCTATGTAAATACAGGCCACTGAAGGATATATAATATTTATGAAACTTTAATTACATGCCTATCTACCAACATATATATGAGGCCTTCCGAAGCAAAAGTAGCACAAGTGCCATTTTTTTTAATTGTCAGAAAATGCATTGAAAGTTGTGTGACCTTCGGACAGAGATAATGCATTATTTTTCGCGGGACTTTCGAACATACGAACATTGGCATTTCTGCAATTCATCCATTATCATATGATTAGAGTTGCACTGATACCGATACTACAAAAAAGTGCCAATACCGATACTTTTTAATTAATTGTTTTAAAATTGATTATTAATAAAAGTTCAAGTAAATGATATAATATCTCAATTAACTTAAAATGCCTTTCCCAATCCCAACTTTAGTTCCATTTAATTTCATAATAATATAATATATTATAATATATAGCTAGAGCCTGTAATTTAATTATGTTTAAAATTGAATGTACTAAAAAAGTAAAAAACATTGCAAACAAACAACTTATAAAATTATGTCTACAATAAAATGTATAAATTTTTAATATACAGCTCTTCAAATACAATAATTATACCGGTAGTTTAATGAGGTTTGTTAAGCATTATAAATTTTTTTTTCATTTCAATAAATAAAGTAGAGTGTAATTAAAGTAATAGTTTGTATTTTCAAAGTTTTTATTAATAAAAATTACAAAATTCAAATAAATGTAGTACATTAATAAAGTCCTATAAAATATTATTAAAAAATACAAAACTTTCTACTGTACTGGGCCACTGCAACAACTGTAGTGTAAAAATACAGAATTCAATATAGTATCTATAATACATTGATAAATCCTTATTATTCAGTACCGTATATTGAAAAAATAACAATTTGTGGTTACTTGCACAAAATGAAAATCTTATTAATAAAACATGAAAATTAAAAAAAGTTTCTACAATAGTACTGCCAAATAATTGCATTGTAAAAAAAAATATATATATTCTTATAGAAAATTTGTACTCCTTTTATTAATTATTAAGCCTATTCAATTCCTAATAACTAGTTTCTATAGAGTCATTTAGTGTTCCATTGCAATACTTTGACTTCTTAATGTTCCTTTTAAAGCTGTAATTTATTAGAATCAAGAATAGGGAGTCCATCTGTCTCTAAACAATATACAGGAATACCCCGCTTTACGATGCTTCATTTACGAAACCCGGGTTTACGAAATTGTATTTGCGCTAAATAAAAAATTAAATGAAGAAATATAAGAGACAAAAATAAAATGCGTACGTCGCGCATACCACAATCTAATATTCTGCATTACAGCAGTGCTTAGTTAGCTCGATTTTAAGACAAAAATAATATGCTTACGTGGCGCATACCATACTGTACTGTACTCTATTACGTATTCTGCATTACAGCAGTGCCAAGTTAGCTCGCTGTTAGCTCGCTTTTAGCTCACTTTGCACTGTGGCAACGCAGCTGTTGTCAGTTTATATGCGCGCTTTGATAAGAGTTTGTGCTTTATTCACTCTCGCGCACGCTAAGTGTTTCACTGATATTCTTTTCGTACATTGCAATTACAGTACCCATCATCAATTATGCCAAAACGAAAGTGTGACAGTAAAGACTGTGACGTTAATCAGAAGAAACGAATCCAAAAGCATGTCTACTGACGCATCTATTAATGAAAACTAAATTTACATATGTAATGTTTTGTACTATTTCTTTGTTCATTGCTTACATTTTTATTGTATTTCTTTGTTCATTACTTTCGTTTGTATTATTTCTTTGTTCATTGCTTTCATTTCTATGTTAATAAACATTTTTTTCTGCAAAATACTTACATCATTTTACATAACTCTGGTGACTTATTAATTATGTATAACGTCTCTGGTAATTGTGGTAGATCCGCACACTGCATTGATAATTGATACTAGTATGTATGGTAAGCTTGATTCCACACAGGGGTGAAAAAAATTAGAGAGAACATTGATTATTTCCAGTGACTTTCAAGTTATTTTTCACCATGAGTCTCCCAAAATGTTCTGCAAGTTCATTATTTTCTAAAGATGTACCAATAAAGTGGTCTAGGACACCTACTTCCCTACAAACTAAGCTTGAACACCTAGAGGAATGAATCTGCAGTGTCCACTGGCTGGGTGTATGGTGTAAATGAGAGTACTATTCGCACCATAAAGACAAATGCTGACAAAATTAATAAGTCTATGGCCAAAGCTCCCTCACTATCATCTACAGTGTCTTTTAAAGTGAGAAATCCATGACTGCAAAAGACAAACATTGTTGGGAATCTGGTGAGATCAAAATCAGAAGTAAACATATCCAAATTTATGAACATCTGAAGCAAGATTTGGGAGAACCTTCCTCTGCTGAGCCATTTATGACAAGTAAAGGATGGTTTGAGAACTACAAGAAACAGCTGACAATAGCCAAGTTTTCCATGAAGACTACCTCCCACTCATGGCCCACCCCTACCTCCATTCTTGCCAGCCCTTTTAGTCCAGAGGAGCACCCATCCTCTCTTTTGATGTCAGTTTGCCTCCACTACCTGTCAGCAGTGATGACTCAGACAACCCAGCTTCACCACCTTCAGCTGTCTCACCACCACCCTCATCCCAGTAACCACCACCTACAGTCCTTCCTCCATCAACCCCAAAAGCCCATCTGCCCACCTCTATTGATAAGTGAAATCTTAAATTTTTCTTTTTAGTGTTTCAAACAGCAAACATGATGGGTATTTAATATGTAAGCATTATGTTATGCTGTTCTAAATTGTTGTTGTGTTTCTGTACTTGCATTAGTGATATAAGTGAAAACAGTTTATCTTGGAGAGGGAGCCCAGGAGTCCAGGAGCCTAACCCCTATTTTCCAATATGGTTTTAGTCTTCAACAGCATAGTTTTCACTTACACAAGGTTTTTGAGGAACCTAATCCTATGTATTAGGAGGGTCAACTATACATACTATTGGACACTATTCAAGTTGTACAACACATTACTAAATTAACTTAAAACTATTTGAAATAACGTTTTTAGAATACTTTGTAAAACCCAGGAAATCCTGGGATTTGCTGCACTTGTGCCAGGATCACAGGTAAGAAACCCAACTGTATAGCACATACCTACCAAATTCTACCAACTGATTTACAAGCTTACTCTCATTAATAAAATGGGAGTTATTAAAAGTTGCTTTTCAAATTCCAGACTAACTTTCAAGTTGTATCATAGATCCCAAACTGTGAAGTTTAGTAGAAATTTATCAAATCTGGTGCATCACTTTTCATGCTAAATTATTAATTTCAGATCAAGCCCAGTAGTACTTTTAACTTTTTAGATTAATAGTACTATTAGATGGGGTAATCACATCACTTCCTTTTTTATGAACATTTTGGAACACTTCACACCTTGCCCCTGGCTAAGCTAAGTTCTTAGCCAGCTATGAAAAAACTATATAGGGCTATGGGTTGATTGCCTGTTATCCTCATCCATTGGAAATTTCTAGCAGATTTCAGTAGAGAGCTAACAAAAGCCCTATGTTTTTTTGTTAGAGTTATGTATGTGCAGGTCTTCAAAGGACCTCTTTATGTATTGTTTTTAGTGGTTAATGTTAAATTTATTTGCCTTTGGTATTTTAGTGCTGCCTAATGGTAAAGAAAGAAATTGCCTTACCTTATTATTTCACTGAGCCTCGCTTCTATTCATAGGACGCGACAATGTTTTTTTATGTAGGGCCGCAGTACGATGGAGTTACACAATGAGTTAATTTGATGTAATTAATATAGGCAGTCACTATAATTAAATTCCTGAAGGTATAGGCCTATCCTTTTGCGTTATTAGGTTTATATCACATGTTATTCACTCAGAACTTATAGGAAGATAAAGTATATCTTCCTTGCTTAAAAGCAGGGCTTAACATCAGCAAGCTCAGAGCAAGCCACTAATATATAAATCATCATCTTTTATTATTTGCTGATTTTGCAAAGTTCACTGACTCTTCTCTCAAAGTAATTTTCACAAGTCAGTAATGGAGAATTTTGAATACGAAATAATAAATTTGGTTTTCTTGTTGTCATGTAGGCCCAATGCCTACATATGGGGTTCTATGTATATATGGCAATTATTTTCATTCCCAATAGGCTATGTCACCAATCCCAAGGCAATTTTGTAGATATTTAATTCAATTAATTAATAATTTATATTTAATTAAGAAGTAAAAGGTACCACATGATACCATATTGTAAGCATATATAGTTTTTCCATACCAGCCTAGCTATATATCCAGTTTAGGTTAATATAATATTACTTTAAACTTACCAAGCAGTGCGTCCACACATCTTTAAAAAGCTCTGGTCAATGCAACAATTTCAACTTCAGTGTCTCAACTCAGTTAAGCTAAAACTGATTATAAAAGTGACTCGACAGGTTGGTAACTGGCTTGTGAAGTTGGGATGGATGAAAAATGTGGAGTGCCTGTATGGAAGCAATGGGATAATTAAAATTGTGGGTAGCATAGGCCAATAAGAGGCAGGTAAATTCTAGATTCACTTGATAAAGTAAAAATCTTACACCCTCCTCCACAGTGCCTGAACCCACATTCAGGCCCACCAACAGAAATTTTCAAGTTTGTTAAATTCAAAAACTGGCTTCCATCCTATCTCCTTTTATGGGCAAGTGCCTGGGTCCTAAGACTCACCAGGCCCAGAATAGTTATACTGGCTATACCCCCTTGTTGGTGGTCATGCCTATGTCACCCCATATTTCATTATTCAGATTCTGAATTCTGGTCCAACATAATTATACGATCTACAGATGACTTCCTTATTTTTGTTGTGAACATTCCTCTTTATAATACTTAGCATTTTATTTGCCCAATTCCTATCCTTTCAGCACTACTCAGAAACCTTTATCAACTATAATACTCATCTTTTTCCTGACTGACATTCCCAAACCAGTTTCCTCGCCTATCCTTATCATTAGCTTTAATGAAAATAAGGTAATTATTCATTTTTACACCCAGTCTATTTTTATGATGAGAAACTTTTCTGGTCAATTTTGAGGTGTTTTGCACGAATCTGCCATCCATTTCCTGTGCAAATGCAGTTTTCGAGATATCATCATCTTGAAAACTACGCATTTGCACAGTCCCAATGGCCATTTTGTACAAAACACTTCAAAATTAACTAGAAAAGTTTGCTCTCATTTTTTTTTAAACTAATAAAAATATCACGACAACCTAACCAATCATCAAAGGTATATAGTTGACCTAACCAGGTACTCAACTGACATACTAACAGGTTAATATTAGTTATTTCACCTAAATATTTTCTGATCTTTTTGTATTAAGCACTCACTGTCACATTTCAGGCAAGTTGAGGATGAGAGAATAACGCTGTAATTGATAAAAACATCCAATCCTTTGTCTTCATCTAGGGCACATGATGAATCAAGTTCTCAAAGTCAAAATCACATGAATGGCATGTCATAATTCTATCACAACCACCACTAAACTGAATCCAATTTAAAAAAAAAAATAAAAAAATAGCCAGAACAAAACCCAACCAACTAATTAAGTTGCAGAGTAGCGAAAAAATAGCCTAATCAAAAAAAATATTTTATGAAAAAAGTACATTAGCTATAGCCAAAACAAGAAATATACCTATTTTATTAAAAAAGTAAGTACATTTCAACAAATTTGCACAATATAAGATACATATTTTCTTAGTCAGTTTTGAATGGCAATTCAATATATTATACTATTTTAACCACGTGTGAGCGGGTTAAAAGACAAATATTAACCAAAAATAACATGACTTAACCTAACCAATTATCAAGAGTATATAGTTGACCTAACCAGGCCTTCAATGGCAGACAATGGAATAACATTGAAGGCCTGGTTACATCAACTGTATGCCCTAACCAGGCTGAAACCTATAAATCCAAGTTATGAAAAAATAAAATGTTTTTGGAGATGGTATGCAAATTTTGGTTAATATTCGTTTTAATGCTTTGTTCATTTTCGATAGAAGGAGACATTCTATGACAATTTAACATATACATTCGTATTCAGGACACCTTGAAACGTCAGGGAAACTGATAAAAATCAAGGAAATATAATAATTATTTTTTATGAAAAAAAAAAAAATTTAGACGTAAAAAGCAGCCATTAAGGCCATTGACCGAGTATTTAGCTCTTAACGCTGTTAAAATTTTAACGAACGTCGCCCTCTCCAGTTTTATGGGGAGACATCTCGTGGCAAAATTAGGAAACATAGGTCAAAACAACCAATTACATCTCGTTTTGGTTTCACGTGACCTTATCCGACCAATCAGAGACGTACATTTTGAATCTCTCATAATACATACTCATTCAAGAATGCTTTAGTCTGGTTTTCATTATGGTTTGAGGAGGTTGCGATTGCCTGGGTTTTTGGTACCTTGGAACGCAGTTCCAAAAAACTACTGTTGTTTGCGGTTCCTCAGAGAGACGCAACAACTCTTGTTCGCCTGATCCAGCAACATATTAGGCCTGGGACTACAATCTATTCCGATGAGTGGCGTGCGTATTCTCAACTTGGAAATCTAGGCTACATTCACCGGACAGTCAACCATTCACAGCGGTTCGTGGAAGACACCGTTCACATTCAAAATATTGAGTGTTGTTGGAAAGACGTGAAGAGCTGGATATTACGGTCTGGCAACAAAACCCAATCAGTTTAGGTTAGGTTAGGTCTGTTTAGGTTAGGTTAGGTCTGTTTAGGTTAGGTTAGGTCTGTTTAGGTTAGGTTAGGTCTGTTTAGGTTAGGTTAGGTCTGTTTAGGTTAGGTTAGGTCTGTTTAGGTTAGGTTAGGTTAGGTCTGTACCAAAACACATTTTTCTGGTGTTTTTTGGTGTGATTTGCTCAAATCTGAACTTCGTTTCTTTGGGAAATGAGCCATTTTGAGAAATTTTCAATTTTAAAATTTCTCAAAAACGGCTCATTTCCCAAAGAAACGAAGTTCAGATTTGAACAAATCACACCACAAAACACCAGGAAAATGTGTTTTGGTTCAGAAAGGAGGAAAAGCACTAAAATGAATAATTACCCAAATTTTTAGATAATATGAGTATCGTCAAGTTCAGAATATCAAAAGCAAATATAATTATAAAATATTAAAGCATAATTTTCTCATCATTTTGATATGTCACTATGTTCGCAGATGCATCCTTACCAAATTATGTAGATTTAAATATCATGACATTTTTGCAGCATTTTTTTCCCGCCCTTCCAATATTTGCCTAGTGACATCATGAAAACATGATATATGAGCTAGGCTTTTTAGGTTACTACTTCCACTTATGTTAGTTTTTCATAGATGTTCCTCTGCCGAGCAGTACCCCCCATAGTACTGTGAGGTATTGAAAAACTCATGATCTTCACTTGCCCCACAAACACCTTTAAATGGGAGACCCAAAATGGGTACACACACATTTCTACATTACTGTACAGTCTTTACAGCCACACCTACACTTCTCCTCCTAAGTATATATATTGTAATGTATATGGTTGTAAATTGTGACTTGGTCCGCAATTGATATGGACAGTGACTTATTTTTGGTTGGGAAGGTACTGGTATTGATGGATACCATAATGAAATTGACTGGATTCTTTGGATCTGATATATTTGCATATCAGTTATAAATAGATATAGAGTAACATATTTGTGGATAGTAGCCTATTATGACTTTGATCCTCTGGATCCAGAGATTCTATCTTTAGTTTTAAATTGATAATTAATTAGTTTTAAATTGATAATTAATTAGTTTTAAATTGATAATTAATTAGTTTTGTAAAAATTGGTTGGTGCCAATGTACAGGCAGTTTTTACATAGTGGAGCCACCTCGATGGGCCGAAGTGGCCCTTAGTGTGCCCACTATAAAAATTTCTTATGTTCTAATATAACCCTCGCCAACATTATTTACATTCTACTTGAATCATAATGATAAAATCGGCTTAAACAACTTACAAGGCAGAAAAAAACCAACTGAGGCCACTGAAACGGACGCTAATTTAGTGATGTTCAGCTGGTTAACTGCTGATACCTGATTTGCTACTGCCTATTCAATTAAAAATGTGAAACAACTTTACCAGAAAATGCTCGTTCATACACGTTCGCACCCGGCACATCAGCAAAGTTTTTGCTTCTTCTTCTCCTACAGTTTATCTTGTTCCTGGGTGTAGGTGAAAGCAAAGCCCATCTGTATCTAGTCGGTCCACGTTCGCATTATAACATGTACTGTGTACATAATTTCACACAAACAAGTTTGAACAAAACTTATCTACATATTATTAAATTAAATTCAAGAAGTGGAAGTGGAAAGACATTTTTGCTGTGATCCCAAGTTTTTGACTGCTTATTAAAGGGTTATAGTATTAGTTCTGTAGATTTTACTTTATTACGTCCTCGACCAAAGAATTGGGAGGGACCTTACTGGATTGCACCATAGTCTAATATAATTACCAAGTCAATTCATCTCATTCATAAGCTGTCATACTGAAATGAATATGCGATAATCTACAGCTTACGCTTACAACTACAATTATCATACTGTACACAACTTTTTATCTCTCGGAAAGTAATGAAAATATTGTTTTCATTTCCCCTTATCTATATGTTATTGCAACCGTAAGGAGCACAATATGTAACAAATCCTGAAACTAATCCAAAATTTCTAGACATTACAGAATCGCATCCATTCACTTCAACTTCATAATTAACACTGTTAAATGACACGGAGAGTCCGATGAATGAGATTTGTAATTTGTAAAGCTCACGTGGGAGAGCGCTGCTAGTCAATCTTATTATGAAAGCAAAGCCTACTGAAGCCCAGGGTTTTATCATGTTATTCATGAGGTGTCGAACAAAATGAAATCCTCAACTATTTACTACGTATCAAAGATTTACCTTGTGGGAAACAGTAAAATGTTATACTGATCAGATTTCTTTTTATCTGGACGCTATTTACATTTATATTTCATTTGGGAAACATGAAGCCAAAACTAGAAGACGAATTTAGGAGCCATTTCAGACTGACATCTATCCACTTAAACTACATGACGCAGACCGACCAGAAAAATCGTCAATGGGATTTGTATTTTGTATACATCACTTCAGGGGACACTGCGAGTCAGTTTTTGTATGGGCATTTATCAGTGAAATGAAACTTTATGATAAGACTCCCTAGTTGGCTTTGATGAAACCTTAGGAGTGAAATAAGGCTCAATGAGGAGACTTGGTAATTATAATAGACGATGACTGTACTTATCAATTTGTCCGTTCATTCGTCACACTTTCGTGTCCGGTCTATAACTTCTGAACTGCACTCAACATAAATTGATGAAACGTCATAAACATACAGATCACCACAAGACGAAGTGTCATGAGCAAGAATCAGGTTCCTGTATCAAAAGTCAAAGTCACAAATAGAGATCAAAGGTCAAATAAAGATCATGCCATAATTTAGAACCACTTAACATAGTGATAAAACTTCACACACACACACATATCAGGGGCGTAACTGGAGTAAAAAGTTAAGGGAAGGTGGTCGAACATAATCCTATTGTGAAAAACACTCAGTATCTGTGGGAGTAATTTATAAAAGTTGTCTCCCACTCCTGAGGCGGATTAAGACACCTCGGGACCCCGGGGCAATGAAGAATATGGGGGCCCTTTTCTATAGCTTTTTATTAACAATACATGTACATGTACAGTACATAGTACATTTGCAGAATTATATGTACGGTGCTCAGGCTAATTGAGAAACAAACTTAAAAGAACCTTAACACAGTGTATGTTGCCGTTTGCCAAAACCAAACATTATTAAACAAACTTTACTTTAGGGCCTATAAAACATAAAATAAACCAGGGAATTTGTCAGTTTGTGTCTCTGTCATATTTAATCAAAGAAGTTTGCGAAATTTCGAATTATATCATCGAAACTCAATAGCCTCAGTGATAATCTGCTACTCCCCCCCCCCCAACTTTTCTACTCCAGTTTCGCCCATGACACACACACACACACACATATATATATATATATATTATATATATATATATATGCATATTATATATATATATATATATATATATATATTATATATATATATATATATAGGGTGATTCAAAAAAATCAAAGTTTTTTTTTAATTGTTCAACCTGTATTTTTGTTCCCTATGACAAAAAAGTAGTGTATGCCAAATTTGGTGAATTTTAAATAAAATTTACTATGTGCTACCAGGCGTCAAAGTTTCCCTTTTTTCAATTTGTTTGTTTTTACAACTTATGATTTTATGTTTAATTGTTTATATTTCAGAATTTTTAATTAATGGTTTATATACTAGCTTGCTTTTAATTGTTGTTTGGAACTCGTAATTTTGATGCCAATTAATCGATTATGGAAGCTAGGCCTAACTCACCATCACCTAGTTGCTCAGTTGGGAGAAGTTCTACGAGAAAAGAAACTGAAGTATGGCTAATTGGGCAGCCCTCTGCAGTACTAAAACATCCGTATTACCATCAGAGAAGGAAATGATGGCCCTTTTCATGCACTACAGAAATATTAAAAAGCGAGGCATTAGAGAAACATGCTACTCTACTGCGGATGATGTGCTAGCAGTTTGGAAAAAAACAGGAATACCAGCAAAACAGAGTACATGTAGTAGATAAAATTCAAGGAATACTGAAGGAATGGCAGCTGCTTAAGGAAAACAAAGCAAACAAATTGAAAAGATCACAAAATTTAAATAATAAAGAAGAAAAATGGAAAGATAAACTGGAAAACTTATTTGACATTGCTCATGAGAATGCTATGCAGCTTATAAAAATAGAAGATGATAAGAAATTCTTGAAAATGCAACGTGAGAAAGGACGTCATGGAAAAATAGGTACCATTGATAAGGCTGTTGCTAAAAAAGAGCAAAGAGCAGCAGAAAAGCAACATTATGAAAAGAGGAAAGCCGAAGAAGATATCAAAAGAAAGAAGAATGAAGAGGCTGTCATACTCACCAGTACATCATCAGAATCAGAATCAGAGGAGAGTAAAAGTGATGAATCTGGTTTCTCTGCTGCACAACCTTCAACATGGAAAAGTAAGGTAGGCAAACGTAGAAAATTGTTTGATGATAAATTATTAGGAAGTCTTGATGTTGCAAAATTGAGTGACAGAAATGCGTCTCTAGTTTTAATGGCAACAATCAGACATCGCTTGAATGGGGCATCTGCGAACAAATAAAATGCATGTGTTTCGATACAACGGCAGCCAATACTGGTCCTAGAAATGGTGCAGCTATTCTTCTACAACAAAAATTCGACAACGATTTATTGTGGCTGGCATGTCGACACCACATATTTGAAATTATGCTGGAAGCTGTTGTTTCAAAGTCTTTATCACCATCTTCTGGCCCAGATATAGTCCTTTTTAAGAAGTTCAGAGAAAAATGGTCAAGCATTAATAAGGAGGACTACGAAACAGTATTATCAGATCCAGATATCTATGAAAATATTCATGACATCAAAGATGACATAATTATATTTGCAGCAAATCAACTAGACACATTCCAACCAAGAGACGATTACCTAGAACTATTGCAGTTAAAAATTGTTTTTTTGGGAGGTGAACCAAAAGGTGGAATCAAATTTAAACATCCAGCGGGACTTCATCGGGCTAGGTGGATGGCCAAAATTACATATTCATTAAAATTTTTTTTCAAATCTCAGTTCAAAATTTCAGTAAAAGACAAAAAAGGACTAAAAGACATCTGTCTATTTGCTACTCGGTTATATGTAAAGGCATGGTTTACAGCTCCTGTGCCATCTTGCGCTCCTCGTCTTGATCTGGAATTACTGTATTACAGAATCTTGTAGTCTACAAACAAATAAATGACACAATCGCATTTGTTGCTATTAAAAAACTGTTAGGTCACCTCTGGTACCTATCAGAAGAACTGGTAGCGTTGGCCTTTTATGATGATGAAGTGCCTACTGAAACAAAAAACAAAATGGTAAAGGCCTTGCAAAATACAACAGAAACTCTTCCTGCAAAACGGGCTTTTCTAGATCCTGCACTTATTCTAACGAAGAAATTAGAAGATTTTGTCACATCAAATACTCAAAGATTCTTTACAATAACAGAATTTAGTTCAAAATTTTTACTCAAAGATGCTAAAGAATGGCATAATGATGAAGAGTTTAACTCCGCTAAGAAATCTATCAAACAGTGGAAAGTCGTGAATGATATAGCTGAAAGAGGAGTAAAATTAATGGATGAATATAATAAAATACTAACACATGACGAAGATCAAAAACAATTCTTGCTACAAGTAGTGAAAAACTACAGGGCTGTTTACCCTGATAGAAAAAAAGAAACATTGATGAAGTAAGGACAGCTAATGTCTGAAATATCATGCTAGTTTAATTATGCATGCTTGTGGTTATGGTAGGACCTACGGGGGAGCTTTCCATGTTAAAAAAAACAATGCGCCTTGTACTGTACCTCCTGGGTGGTGTGGAAAAATTTGACAATTTGAGTCGTTCTGTCAATTTTTAATTGCTGGTAGCAACCCTTAAAAATTAAAAATTTGCTAAAATATTTTAGGATAGTTATTTTTATGTTGAAATGAACCATTTAAAGGGTTGAACACATTAAAATATAAAAAAAAATTTTTACCCCCATATTTGAATCACCCTAATTTATATATATATATATATATATATGAGTTTAAGTATTTGGGTCAAACTATTACCAGCTCCTTGAGTGATGACTCGGATATAAGAAAACAATCTCGAAGCCTGTGTGCTAAAGCGAATATGACCATAAGGAACTTTCGTTTCTGTACAAGTGAAGCTAAAGACACACTCTTTCGTACTTTCTGCAGTAATATATACGGTCAGCAACTCTGGATGAACTATAAAAAAGGTTCTGGCAGAACCCTAAACTTGCTGTACAACAGGCCTTTTAGACTCTTACATAAATTACCCCCGAGATGCTCAGCTTCGCAAATGTTTGCTACCCGCAATGTTCCGAGCTTCCCGGAGGTAACAAGACGTGCTCAACACAGTCTAATGCAAAGAATTAAAAAGTCAACCAACCCGATCATCCAAGCTATCCATGAGTCCTGCCATTTATCCTCTAAGCTATGGACTTCTTGGTACGAAAACGTCTGTCTGTAGCTCCACTTAACTTCGACAGTGCAGTATTATTTCTAATCAATTGTATATATATTTCTATCCTTAGTGTATGAACTGTCATTGTATTAATAATATTTGTCATATGGACTATAGTCTGCCAATAAACCTTTTCATTTTCATTTTCATTTTCATATATATATATATATATACTGTATATATATATATATATATATATATATATATATATTATATATATATATATATATATATATATATATATATATATATGAAAATTATTTCTAGGAAGTCTACAACGAGACTAGGAGGCTAAGGGGTGACTAATCCAGGTTTTTAAAATTATGAATGGGTTCGATAACGTAAAAAGAGATAGCTCTTTCGAAATATCACAATATAGTAGAACTAGAAGTAACGGGTGTAAGTTGACAAGTAGAAGGTTCGAGACAGCAGTTGACAAAAACTTTTTTACGTATAGAATAGTAGATAGCTGCAATAGTTTGCCGTTAGAAGTAATTAGTAGCACGCCTATAAAAATGTTTAAAAATAGATTAGACGCTGTAATGAGTCTTTACTAATTATTGTTTTCTGTGTAACAAGTCTTTACTAATTATTGTTTTCTGTGTTTCAGATCTATACTATGTTTATGTTGAATAAAGCCTCAAATTTGCCTTTACTTTATCTCTAGCCCGCTAACAAACGCGGCACTACAATTTATTCAACATAAACATAGTATAGATCTGAAACACAGAAAACATTAATTAGTAAGACTTGTTACACAGAAAACAATAATTAGTAAAGACTCATTACATTGATGGTGTTCATGATGATTCCATTGTAACGTTCGCATTGCCCGTTTCCTTGGGGGTGATACGGCGTTGTGCGACTAGTCGCGATACCATGTTTAGTTAGGAACAGTTTTAGTTCCGAAGACATAAACGATGTCCCTCGATCTGTGTGGATGTATAAAGATTTTCAAGAGAGGAATGCAGTACTCTTTGCCAGACATTTTCCTGGACACATTCAAGAGAAAATATTGACCATATGATTTATATGATGACACTGGGAAATTAATAACATGGTTGTTAGCAGAGATTGGTGCAGTGTTCAGCTGAATTCATTCTTAAATGGGGCCTCCGTTCATCTCTCCTTCAATTCAAGTCACAAGAAAGCCAAATAAATCCCATTTTACATTATATTTTAAGTCCTGATTTGAAGCATCATGCCCATCCAATTGGAAATTGTGTTTTAGATAACATGTGTTAATTTATTTATACTTTTTTGATATATATATTTTCGCCTTTTTTTATTATTATTATTATTATTATTATTATTATTTGCAAGAAATCATTTTAGTCCAGGCAATCTAGAGCAAAAATAGCTTCAACCTGGGCAAAATTGCTTCAGAAGCTTTCTAAACTGTTTCCAGCTCAGGAACCATTGCAGAATAACATATCCAAAATCCGACAAAATTGGACCCCGGGAACACCCCCAAAAATGAAATTCAAAATGGCGGACTGGCAGTTTCCTACGAAATACAATAAATTTTAATTTCGCTTTGTAGAGAGAGTTATGACGTTTTTCTTGATCAGTAAAATGTTTTAAAACACATTTTCGTTTCTAAATTAACCTATATGACACTAAAAATTGTATTAGGCGGCTAGTATTAAACTATGACGTCACGTAATGTAAATAAAATATACTGTATGGAGTGTATGTGAGAATGGACATTGCTACATCTTTATAAACTTATATTATATACAACTCTTTAATTCCTACTACCCACTATCAAATCTGCGTATTTGTGCTTGTCATTTTCTCTAAAACTGTTATTATGTACTCCTTTTAAATACTGCAACACAGTTTATTAATTTGTGTTTTCTGTTTCAGACTGACTCGGTGTACGGCTGACTCGGTATGCGTCCGCCTTCAAGAATGCAGACCCATGAAGAATTGTGCGTGATTTGTAAGGAGAAATTGGACAGCGGACAGGAAGTGGTTCACATCTCGCAAAAAGGAGCAGATGGTATAAATGCATCCAGCCGCAGCCGTGGAAGCGATGTTGTTGCAACAGCTGGAATAAGTGTTCACGTTGTATGTAGGAAAAGGTTTACGGATAAAAAGACCATTGAAATAAAGAAGCGACAGACCGCAGCCGAGGCAATACCAAGGAAAAGTGCTCGTTTTCATGAATACGCATTTTCCAGTGCTACTCACTGTTTGTTTTGTGATACCTTTGTGGACTTTTTTTCCAAACACAAACCAAAATCAGAGCATGTCAAAATAAGAACTACAGAGTTCTCCGAAACCATAAAAAGGTGCTGTGAAAGCCGCTGCGATGAATGGCCGTTTAATGTAAAAGGCCGTCTGGAGTATTATCTTCGTGATCTTCCTGCTGCAGATTGTGTCTACCATCACACCTGCAGCGTAAATTTTCGAAGTGGAAAAAACATTCCTCGCGCATACTCCTCCGACGATCATGATTCGAAGAAAGGGAGACCAACTAATGAAGAGCAACACCAAGCATTCCTTCAGACCTGTGCTTACCTGGAAGAGAATGATGATGAACAACTGTTGATTGGAGACCTAATTTCCAAAATGGAGGAATATCTTCAAGGAAGTCAGAGCTCTGTCTACGAACGCAGGCACATGAAGAGAAAGCTTTTAGAACGTTACGGAGACAAGATCATAATATCAGGTGAAAGTGGGAAGGCAGATGTAGTAACACTACGAGAGACAGCTAATGAAATTCTTATAGATTATCACAAAAAGTCGAAAGAATGTGATATAGATATAGAGCTACAGAAGATTTACCTAGTAGAAGCTGCTGCAAAAATAATCAGAAGTGATATCAAGTCTGTCGACTCGCCTAGAAAAGATGTGTATCCATCTCCAAATGACATCACTGCAGAAGGTGCTCTTGATTACATTCCCAACAGTCTGAAATTGCTATTATCAAAAGCATTTGCGGGACAGGATGCTTCAAGAAAAATAGGTGCAATTGGGCAGAGCATTATGCAAGCAACCCATCCTAGAGGATTACTATGTCCACTACAGATCGGTTTGTCGGTTCAGCTACACCACAACTTTAGGTCAAGGTACCTTATTGACGTTCTCCATCAGCTGGGTTACTGTTCGTCGTATGCAGAAGTAACAAGATTCGAAAGAAACGCGGCGCTGGCAAGTGGGTCTGGCTCTTTTACTGTTGATGAAAACACTGCAGTCCTTCTAGCAGCAGATAACGTCGATCATGATGTCTGCACTTTGGATGGGAAGAATACCTTTCATGGAATGGGTATGATTGCCGCAATAACTCCGAAGATCAAGATCCACCCTTCTATTCACAGGCGTAATGTTGGTGACAATGACATTAAGAAGATTGCAACCGTTGACATTAGGGAATATAGACGCGAGAAGCATGTTGAGGGACATCTCATTCCGCGAACTTCCAGTACCCACTGCCACCATAAGTCGACTTAGTCTTCTCTGGCAGATATCTTCAGCAGAAAGATCAGGTCCAAGTTGGTCCGGAACAACGCAGGCAATTCACGGTGGATCAAGTGTCTCACATCCAGGTGTGGCGTCGATCACGTTCCTTCCCATCATAGATATGTCGCCAACTGACATGACCTGCATATTTTCGGCATTACTATATTTGAGCAAGAAAGCACGCAATCAAAAAGTCCCATGCATTATTACCTTTGATCAGCCTTTGTTCTGGAAAGCTTCCCAAATCATCAATGAACAGAGAGACCTGCAGGACATTGTTTTAATGCTGGGATCATTTCACACTCTGATGAATCTTTTGGGAGCAGTCGGTACTCTTATGAATGGTTCAGGATTGTCTGAAGTACTTCAAGAAATATACGGACCAAATGCCGTGCAACACATGATGTCTGGAAAAGCTGTTTCAAGAGCGATACGTGGTCATATGATAGTAGATGCAGCTCTTAGTACCTTACTAGTCGCAGACGTTTTCCCTCGTAATGAAGATGGAACTCCTCATGACCTCCATAAGGAAGCTTGTGACCTGCTCGACGATGTTATGACCGCCAAACAATCAGTTGAGGATGTGGAATCTTCGAATGCATTGTCTCAGATTGCTACCACTTTGGATGCGAAGAAAACTGACCTACAATCTACTTCCAAACAAGTCAACTCTGGTTGGAATATCAGCGAATGATCAACATTGCACGTTCCTTGATAACAGCAGACAGAACCGGCTCGTGGGATTTGCACTTGCAAGCTATGCTGGAGACCATCCCCATAATTGCAGCAGCCGGACATCACAATTACCTGAAATCGATATACCTGTACCTGCAGAAAATGTTAAGTTTGCCTTCTGAAAATCCAGCCGTTAACAAAATGTTCCAGGAAGGTAAGTTTGTGGTAAGAAGAAGCGACAGATTATGGGCCGGACTCGGCACAGACCTGGTGATAGAACAAGTACTAATGCGTTCCCTGAAAAGCAGAGGCGGACTGACACGCGGAAGTGGATTTACAGACATCCAAAGGACAACGTGGCTCTTTTCTATGCCTCTGTGTTCCACTTATAACTTAGCAATGCAGGAATACACCAGAGTTTTGTTGGAAAGTAGTGAACAGCACAAGGAAATGAGGGGAAGTAGACAAATCAGGGACAGTAATGACATGAAGAAAGTACTTGAACGTCTGTAATCCTTATCCCCATTCCATTCTACCTCGGGTCTCTGCAACATTGTAACAGGGCTAACTGCTGATCCTGGAGTTAACGTTCATCAATTGCATTCAATCGGTACGAACATTGTCGTAAAAATGATTGGGAAACAAGCCTTTACATATTCTGCCAAAAGATCTGACAAAGTGAAAACACTAGGATCTGCTTCTGCCGTTGTGATCACTGATGCTTCAGATATAGAAGTAGATCCTGCACTACTGTTTCAGAGAATGATGACTGTTGCCACTGGCGGAGACATGAATCTTGAAGATGTCATGTGTTACGAACTGTGTGCATATCCTCCTGCATTGTTCGAATCACGAAGTATCTTGAGGAAACCCGATAAGTCTCAGCTAGCTCATGCAATAATCAAATACACTGACACTTTACGCATGGAAGAAGTTCAAGAAATTCAGTGCACAGACCAGTACGTATTGGATGGTGGATCTCTACTACATCGTGTTTCCTGGCGTCAAGATGAAACATATGACAGCATCGCCAACTCATATGCCGATTTCACTCTGAAAACATATGGAAAAGCAATCATTGTTTTTGATGGCTACAGCAGCTCTCCTACGATCAAGGACATGACCCACAGAAGACGCAGCACCAAGACAAGCAGAAATGTGAATCTCAGTCCAAGCATGAAGTTTGTTGGCCAGAAGGAATACTTCTTGGCTAATGAAAACAACAAGCAAGCATTTATTTCCCTCGTAGGTGAGATGTTGAAGAAGCACGGGTGTACTGTTCACAACGCAGATGGGGATGCTGATGTGGACATCGTTCGTGCAGCAGTTTCCTCATCAGAAAATGCAACTACAACAGTAATAGGGGAAGACACCGACTTGCTGATTCTCCTTCTGTACCATGCCAAGGACAGTGGTTTCAAGTTGTACTATCGCAGCGATATAAGACGGGGACCATCTCCTAATCCTGTGTATGATATTCTCAGCATTCAATCATTGTTAGGCAATGACATCTGCAAGTATCTCCTGTTTGTGCATGCTTTCACGGGCTGTGATAGCACATCCAGAATTTTTTCGATCGGTAAAGCCAAAGCATTCGACACACTGATGAAGGTGGCTGAACTCCGTTCAGTTGCAAATACATTCTGTTCTGATTGTTGCCAACACTCTGACATTGAAGCCGCTGGAAGAAAGGCAATGCTTCTGTTGTATGGCTGCAAAACACTTGAATCCACTAACGCACTACGTCATCGAATGTTAGTTGAAAAGGTAGCTACAGCTAAATCTTTTGTTACACCCGAACGTTTGCCACCTACCGATGCGTCCACAAAGTACCACAGCTTTCGCACATACTTTCAAATACTAATCTGGAAGTCTACAGAAGAGAAGATCGATGCAGAACAGTGGGGTTGGTATGTAATGAATAATTCCTACTACCCTACAGCCTGCGACAAGCCACCAGCTCCAAATTATCTACTCAACATGATCCGCTGCTCCTGCAAGACGAAATGTGCTACTTCAAGATGTGGATGCAAGCGTAATGGAATGCCCTGTTCAGCCGCTTGTGGCGAGTGCCAAATCAGTGGTTGCGATAACAACCCAAGTACCGGTAATCTATCCGATGATAGTGATGAAGAGGATTAATTTCTGTATGCTTGTGACCAGGTATCACTTCTTCTGTAATGAACATAACTTGAAACTGGGAAAAAAATAATTGTTGTATTATTGATTATAAAAATCTGTAAAAAGCTATATAACATTATATTTGCGTAATAACTGGTTGTGTTGTATATTGTTGAATTATTTAAAACATTACAACTGAAAGAAAAAGCATCAAATGTATCTCTATAAATAAAAGCGTAAATTATATATATTTTTTTTTTTTCGTAGGAAACATCCAGTCCGCCATTTTGAATTTCATTTTTGGGGGTGTTCCCGGGGTCCAATTTTGTCGGATTTTGGATATGTTATTCGGCAATGGTTCCTGAGCTGGAAACAGTTTAGAAAGCTTCTGAAGCAATTTTGCCCAGGTCTAACTACAAATTGCCTGGACTAAATTAATATACAACGATTTACAGAGCTACCAAAGTAGCTTAGCCTAAAAATATACGTTACTTACAATCTACAAACTGTCTTCATTCATGAAAGCATCCAGGTTTTTTTTTAAACTAACCAAGGAGCTACTATTTACCCCATGGTATGGCAAGTCATTCCAGAATTTTCTGGATCCAGTCTGCAAGTCTGTTTTATGATTTTCTTGTTATGACCTTATTATTACTTGGGCCTGCATCCCTCTCATTACATAACATTACCAACTTATCAAAGTTTAATTTCATTGATAAATGTTCATACAAGAATTGACTCGCAGCGGCCTCTGAAGTGAGATATACAAAATGAAAATCTCATTGACGAAACTGCTGGCCAGTGTGCTTCAGGAAGTTGGGGGACAGAGGCGTACCAATACTTTTTGCCGCTCGGGGCGAAAATGCCTCCCCCCCCCCTGCAACAATTTTCAATTTTAAAAACAATTCCTTTACAAAAATACACTTCTAAACAAAACTTTTATTGGAAGAAAAACTTAAATAAAGCAACTTCAATTTTAACAACACTACATAATGTACCGTACATAATACACTACATAATTTTAACAATACTACATAATGTACCGTACATAATACACTACATAATTTTAACAATAACTATATAATGTATAATGCCTAGTTAAATTTTCGGACTTTCATAACAGAAAAGTCATGAATGATTTTTTCTATGTCCATTGTCTCTGGAACTTCGCGTTCATTTGAAATAATCGCCAAATTGCTCAGTCTAGATTGACTTATAGTTGACCTGAGGTAAGTTTTTATAAGTTTCAGTTTCGAGAAACTTCGTTCGCAACTTGCCACGGACATGCATGTAGTTAGACAGATCCGGAGGGCAATTGTTATATGAGGCAAAGATTCCACTAGATCCCATTTAACGATCCACTGAAGTAGTTTTAACATATCCCAGTTCTTTGGATCATCGTCGACGCTTATGCTTTCGAAACTGAGCAAATGTCTACGCAAACGCTTTATTTCTTCCAGTAGACTTCCTGGATTAATGTCATTGTAGATGGAAGAAAAATTATTGACCTTGGTATAATTTCTTCATCTTTGGACTGATTCAAAAGGTACGAAGGAGACAGAAATTCAAAGCGATCATTCATGTTTTTAAGACAAACTGCGCGTTTTTCAATTTCTGCTAATAAACGATCCATGATTTCAAAAAATTCTCTGCGTACATCCTCTTGCACGGTCAATCCAGCATCACGAGATTGCTCTCCAGGCATTCTTCTCCGTCTCCTGACTCTGCAGTCTATACTGATATCCATTTCATTACAGAACTCTTCGGCGGCATCTGCACCGTTTGATACTACTGCCTCTCGTTCATTAGTTAAAAACACGGATAAAGAGTTCATTTTTAATGCACACTGGTCCAAAGCAAGTCCCTTTCTTTGAAAATATAGCTGAGCATCATTGATTTCTTTCAGCACTGGATCCCAGAAAAATAAGTACACAATGAATATGTATGACATGATGGAGGTCAACAGAGCTTCAGCATCGCCCTTTGTGTCCAGATTTTCGGAGACCCCTTCACTCAGTTCTTCCAAGGCACTAACAACGTGAGTCAAGTTCTTCTTAAGACTAGAAACAGCATCATACTTAGCACTCCACCGCGTATCAGAGACTCGCTTGACAGTGATTTTGGAATGTTTTGTTAAGACACCCCAACGATGAGTAGAGGAAGAAAAGTAGACGAAAATTCGTTCAATTGTTCCAAAGAAAGTTATAGCATTAGGACTCAGTCCCGCGGCATGAACTCCAGCCAAGTTCAGCGAGTGGTTATTGCAAGGATGAAAACAGCGTGTTTGCTAACATCAAGAATTCTGCGTTGAACTCCAAGATGAATACCTGCCATCGTAGCAGCATTGTCATACCCTTGACCATAACAATTCTGGATATCCAGCCCATCCTCACGGAGCTTAGTGACAATGAGATCAGTAACTGCCTCAGCAGTCTTCCCCTCTAATTTAATAAAATCAACGAAGGATTCCTTCACCTCTACATTACCATCTTTAATCGACACATAGCGAATTACCTGAGACATCTGATCAATATGCAATATATCTGGTGTACTATCGAAAATTATTGCAAAGTACTTTGCACTAGACACATTATCAATTATACATTTTCGAACATTACAGCCGATTAGTGTGATGAACTCATTTTGAATGTTAGGTGACAAATACGTAGTGGATATCTTGTCAGTCATTCGTATTTTTGTAAGATGTTCCCTAATTACTGGGTCATATTTGCCCATTAGTTTTATTAACTCCAAAAAGTTTCCAGAATTGCCAGCTAGCCCAGCTTCTTCATTTAAGTTCTCTCGGTGCCCTCGGAATGCAAGATCTTGTTTTGCCAAGAACATGATGCAGTCATAAATTCGTCTCAGTGTTTCTTTCCACTTAGCAGTAGCATGTTTTATTTGCAACTGATGTGCATTATCTATTGTAGTATTCAACTGAAGGCGCATAGACAACTCTTTCCATTGTTCAAAGCATCGGGTATGATATGGCCTGTTTTCATGTTCAGGTACTCTTGGATTCAGTTTCCTCCAGGCAAAAAATCCTTCTTTTCCAAATGCACTGGAGATGTTGTTGAAGAGACGACAGCAAAAGCAATGCAAGCTACATTTTGAAGGTGAGAAGATTAGCCATGACCTTTCAATTTTTTCGCCATTTTCCAAAGTTTTGAAATACCAAACTTTTGACATTGACCTATTGTTTGAATCAGCTGGAAAGGGTCCATTCATGTTTTTCAAATGTGATGGTCCACGTTTAATGAGTTCGATTCTCAAATTGTCCGTCATTGGAACGGGCCAGTTGCCAGAATCGTTAATCAGACTCTGTGGGTGATGGGTGGGTGGGTGACTTTGTGATGTAGATGAGGGTTGATCCTGATTATTTGGGGGTTCACTTGAAGTTGCCACTTGAACATCTATCTCTAAAGATATATCACATTGCGGTTGATCTCCTTGCTTCCCAGAAGACACTGAAGGTGTGTCTGAGAATCCCATTAACTGATGAAATCGCTTAGCAGCACGCTTGCCTTCTTCCTCTTTTTTTTCGCGAAGATTCTTGTATGCAGCACCACTCAGTCTCTGTCGTTTGCTCATGTTTGCTAATTCAGTAGGGTATCTGCCAAATAAAACAACCATTAATTATTAACATCATCAAAGCTCAAAGAATGCAAAGCCTAACCTAAATATTATAGGGAAAGTCTGAAAAATAGGGCTGGCAACCTTTCCGATGTGAAAATTTAACGCAACTATTTGTGGAAATAGTGGCATTGAGGTGGCATATATAGCATTTAATGATGGTTTTTCATCAAAACCATGGATATTTTGTACACAAATAACGCGCGACAATGATGAGATATAATTTTTTGGAGGGTTGCATTTTAAAACATAAAAACCCAAAATTTTGCATACTGCGCCCGCCTGACAGTAATTTGTCGCCCCTCGGGAAGAGCCGCTCGGGGCGGTCGCCCCTCTCGCCCCTCCCTTGATACGCCACTGTTGGGGGATGTTGAGATCGGTCTGAAATGGCTCCTAATTTTGGCCTCATATTTTCCAAATGAAATGTAAATGTTATAATGTTTTAGACCAACAAAGACCCTAGGATCTACTCATGGCTGATCTACCTAACCATGTTTATAATTGTGTATTGCGTATGTCCTCCGTGGTGGCGGAAGGGATCTACAATTTTACGTGGGTTCCGAACCACAAAAACCTTAATTTTACTACCTTAAACTATTCCCAATCTATCAACATATGCGTCTAATCGATTTTTAAACATGTTTATAGACGTGCTACTAATTACTTCTACCGGCAAACTATTGCAGCTATGCGTAAAAAAGTTTTTGGCAACTGCTGTCTCGAACCTTCTACTTGTCAGCTTACACCCGTTATTTTTAGTTCTTCTATATTGTGCTATTTCGAAAAAGCTCTCTCTATTTACGTTATCAAGCCCACTCATAATTTAAATGTAGATAACGTCCAGATAAGAGGAAATCCAGATGATACAACTTTCCATTGCTTCTTACAAGATAAATCTTTGGTACTTAGTAAATATTATATTACATTTCACTTGCAAAGCATGAAGCCATTGGGGCCTATCGAGGTTAGCCAAGTCATGAGCTATATTTTATCATAATTAAAAAAAATCTTTCAAAATGTCAATCTCAAGTCAGGTAACTGACATACGTCTATCCACTACCACCAAAGCAGCTTACAAAAATCAAGCCAAGAACACACAGCATTCACAATCTACAAACACTCTCATTCATGGAAGTGTCCAAATTTTTCTTGAAATTTACTAACGAGTTACTGTTTACCACATCATATGGAAAGTCACTCCAAAAATCTGCTATTTTTTGACTGAAAAAATGTTTTCATAAATCTAGTCTGCAAGTCTGTTTTCTAATTTTCTTATTACGCCCTCAAGTTTTTCAATCAGCCTCTAATCAGAAAAAGTTACGTATATCTAAATTGTCCAAACCTGAAAACATTTTGGACAACTGGATCATAAGTTATCTCCCCTCATACAACATCTCTCAAAACTAAACATACCTAGTTCCTTTAATTTTTTCCTGTATTCCAATGTTCTTAGGTTAGGGATAAGCTTGGTTTCTCTACGTTGCACACCTTCAAGCATATCAATATCATGTCTAAGGTGAGGGAAGCAAGCTTGAATGCAGTATTCAAACTGAGGCCAAACATAAGAATTATATAATTTACAGATGACTTCCTTACTCTTGTAACTAACATTCCTCTTAATAATGCCTAACATTTTATTTGCTTTATTTCTAGCCTCTAAGCACTGCTTAGAAATTTTTAGATCACTACTAACTATGACGCCAATAGTTGTAGTAAGTTGTAGATTTCATTTTGTATGACACCTCATGAATGACATAATAAGACTCTGTTGTAGGCTTTGGATATATCGCGAGTAAGAATTAAGTCGTCATCGAATGTCGAGGTGACACTGTCACAGGTAAAATGGAAGTCCACGCTATAAATTTTAAACCACTTTACATAATTTGGTGAAACTTCACACACATATAGCCGATCAAAGGACAATGTGTTTTGAGAAACACTAAGATCCCTGCATTAAAGCTGAAACAGAGGTGAAGCTATGCCATAGATTTTGAAATGTTCTGAGTAAATTGATGAACTTCATACATATATGCAGTGGTGGGCACGCGCAACGATTTTTGTAGCGCCGCAGCCGCAACCGCAACTCTGCTGAAATAGTTGCGCCGCACGCGCAAGTGCAACCCTTTTCAAAAAGTTGCGCCGCAAGCGCAAGCGCAACCAAAAATGTTGCGCCGCAACTTTTTGCGGCGCAACTGCCCACCTTTGCATTTAACGTATATCTGCAGTGGTGGGCACGCGCAACGATTTTTGTAGCGCCGCAGCCGCAACCGCAACTCTGCTGAAATAGTTGCGCCGCACGCGCAAGCGCAACCCTTTTCAAAAAGTTGCGCCGCAAGCGCAGCGCAACCAAAAATGTTGCGCCGCAAGTTGCGGCGCAACTGCCCACCTTTGCATATATGGCTCATGGATTATCATAAGACGGTGTGTTTTTAGCAAGACTCGGGTCCCTGCCTTCAGGGCCCGGGAGATGGGGTGTATGAGCTGTCAAAGCATCATGGCCCGGACTGAAAGATGGAGAAGGTGATCCGGAGTAAAGGTGCCCGTGATTCCTCTCCCGAGCCTAGTCTGCATCAAACGTCAAGGTCACAAATAGAGGTCAAAGGTCGACTGGAGGTCCGCGCCATAACTTTTGAATCGCTCAACATAAATTGATGAAATTTCATGTACATGTGTGTCATCACAAGACACTGTGTCGAGAGCAAGAACCAGGTTCTCTATCAAAGGTTAAGGCCACAAATATGGGAGAGGACAATGGTGTCATTCAGACATAGCTGTTATTGTGATTCTTGTTATTGAAGTATGAATAGCTCCATTCTTAAAGTTTCAAGTTTAGTTTACCTCAAAATGTACAGTGAGGATTGACAATAAATCATTTGATCATAATTTACCTTAGTATTTAATTATTTTAATGAGATCCAAGGATGTTTACCCTAGGTCCCATTAGGCTAGCTCATCCTAGTGAAGAGATAACATAGGCCCTAAAGTTATAAAGTGAGTTGAGGAATAGTATTTAAGATAACCTTTGATTATGACTATGGTTTGTAGGAAGGAAGTCAGGCTTTGGGATAAGGTTGTAGCATGTGAGTAGAGTATTGTAATGATTGGTATCACACAAGCTGCATCAAAATTACAGAACAACTATACCCTGGTATAAAATTGCTAAGTATTTTGTAGTTATGCAGTAATTGTTTAGATGAAGTTAAGGATAAATTTAAGGCAAGACTTAATAAATTTGCAAGTGCAGAGCCAAGTTGGCTTAAGTCAGTTGGTGCTATGAATGATAGTGCAGTTAATGAGGTTAATATAAAAGTTAGTAATTATGTATAAAGAGTAACTCAGTCATTTTACACACCAAAATACATTTTTCTAGTAGTATTTGATGTAATTTGTTCAAATCTGACCTCCATTTCGAGGGAAATGAGATCCAACAAAGTTATAGTACTGGTACTTTGAAGTTTGGCTCATTTTCAAGGGAAATGGAGGTCAAAATCTAAGTAAAACATATCAAATATTACTAGGAAAATGTATTTTGGTATTAACCTAACCTTACCTAACCTAACCTAACCTAACCTAACCACCTGACCTAGAGTATTAATTTTCGAATACGCGTTGCACTTAAATCTATGGCGAGATTCTACTAACGAGCACTTGTTTCCGCACAATTTGCACTTAGGGTCGATTGTTAAATATTGTGTTTTGTAAATATTTCTATTGCTCGGGAGTCATTAGAATGCACTTCGTATATTAAATCCTCAAAATAATATTTGCACCCTTTACATGTCATCGTGACCAACATCTATGAAAAACTAACAGAAGTGGAACTAGTAACTTAAAAAGCCTAGCTCATATATCATGTTCTCATGATGTCACCAATCAAATATTGGAAGGGTAGGAAAAAAATGCTGCAAAAATAAAGGGTGATCCAGAGAAATGGGACCCAAAAGAAACCCCTGTAACTCTTAAAGTATAAGTCCTTTTATAAAATCATACGTATCATTCGAAAGAGGATAGTTACAAGTTTGTACAGGATTGTATAGGTTTTGACAATACAAGACAAGATAAGATACAAAACAAAATAAAAGTGTTAGTTAAAACTAACCCTTCAAGATGACTGCATGGACTATGGAACAGCTGCGTTTCATAACAGCAATATTATGAGCATGGAAGAAGTGTAGTTTCAGCTCAAAGATCTTTCAAGACAAATTTCAGATGTCAAAATCACCTTCTAAGAAAGTAATCCGTCGTGTGTCAGAAATTTTACCCTAACTGGCAGCATTGGAAAAAGAAAACCAACTGGAAGAGTGTGCACAGCAAGGATAGACGAGATCATTAACAGAACTCATGAAATTGTATAGGATAATCCTAACATAAGCATCAGACGTCTTCTCAGCTGTTAGGAGTTGGAATGGAACAACACACCGTATATTCAAGCAAAATTTAATGCTCTTTCCATATAAAATTCAAACAGTGCAACAACTAAACGATGGAGATTTCGCACGAAGACGACAATTCTGTCAATGGATCCAACAGAAGGTAAATGACACCACCAATTTCTGACACACTGACGGATTACTTTCTTAGGAGATTTTGACATCTGAAAATTTGTCTTGAAAGATCTTTGAGCTGAAACTACACTTCTTCCATGCTTATAATATTGCTCAGTTATGAAACGCAGCTGTTCCACAGTCCATGCAGTCATCTTGAAGGTTAGTTTTAACTAACACTTTTATTTTGTTTTGTATCTTATCTTGTCTTGTATTGTCAAAACCTATACAATCCTGTACAAACTTGTAACTATCCTCTTTCGAATGATGCGTATGATTTTATAAAAGGGCTTATACTTTAAGAGTTACAGGGGTTTCTTTTGGGTCCCATTTCTCTGGATCACCCTTTATCATAATATTCAAATCTACATAATTTGGTAAGGACACATCTGCGAGCATAGTGACACATGAAAATGATGAGAAAATTATGCTTTAATATTTTATAATTATATTTGCTTTTGATATTCTGAGTATGATGAAACTCATATTATCTTAAAAGTTGTTAGAAGCTGAACCAGATATAGGAAATGCTAATGCCAGATTGCAGAATCAGCAAAATTCTTGCAGATGCTTCTATTTTGGTGAAATTCTCGCATTCCAAATTGTGAAAGTCTCGCACAGTATGAAATAATCTTACAAAAAAGTCTTGGCTATAATATTTTAGTCTTGAAACAAAGAAAAAATCTCATTTATTTTAGTAAAAATTTTTGAAATTATTTTTAATATTGAATCTGTGCTGCCAAATGCCTACATTATCAGCTATTAATCAAACACTAAGTCAGCAATTATTTATGCAGGATCATTGCATTGACTTTTTGGACATTTTCTTCAGAAGTTGATGTTGATGGCTATCCAGACCATTCATCACTTTGATCGACATGTTGCCCAGTTTGAATTTTGCACACTACTTTTAAACAGTAGAATAAGATGGGACAGTCTCTGGTAATTACAGTCATACCCCGCTTTACGTCAGTTTTCAAGAGCAAGATTTTTTTCATACTACGTCGTTTTACTCGACTTTACGTTGTTTTTCGACTTACGTCCTTGGACAGGTATACTAAGGTGATTTTCTCTTGTTGCTCTTTATATTTTTTTTATGTACAATAGGCTATTTTTACTTTTCATTTTCATATTTATTATCTATAGTATTGAAAACATAACCATAGTGTTTATTTATAGTTTTATCTAATTGCTACCATCGTCGGAGTGTTTTACAGTGTTTACAATCGGTTTTCGGTAGACTTAGGCACCTCTGTTCGCTTTACGTCGTTTTTCGACTTACCAAAATACATTTTTCTATTAGTATTTGATGTGATTTGTTCAAATCTGACCTCCATTTCCCTCAGAAATGAGATCCACCAAAGTTATAGTACTTTGAAGTTTGGCTCATTTTCAAGGGAAATGGAGGTCAAAATCTAAGCAGAACACATCAAATATTACTAGAAAAATGTATTTTGGTATTAATTAACCTAACATGAATGTTATTACATTATCATTTGTATAATTTAGGTCTCAGGGGTACAGGGGTGGAGCCCCTGTAAAGATCACGCATGACAAATTGATTGATATTGATCAGCATTTTAGCATTGGAAATTCAAAAATGAAAAATATAAAACCCAATACCGATCAATTTGTGATGCATGATCTTTACGGGGGCTCTGCCCCCATACCCCTGAGACCTAAATTATACAAATGATAATATAAAACATATTCATGTTAGGTTAGGTTAGTTAGGTTAGCTTTAATACTTTATAATTATATTTGCTTTTGATATTCTGAATGTGATGATACTCATATTATCCAAATATTGTGTTTTGTAAATATTTCTATCGCTTGGGAGTCATTAGAATGCACTTCGTATATTAAATTCTCAAAATAATATTCACACCCTTCACATGTCATGCAACCAACATCTATGAAAAACTAACATAAGTGGAAGTAGTAACCTAAAAAGCCGAGCTCATATATCATGTTTTCATGATGTCATCAGGCAAATATTGGAAGGGCAGGAAAAAAATGCCGCAAAAATGTCATAATATTCAAATCTACATAATTTGGTAAGGATGCATCTGCGAACATAGTGACTTATATCAAAATGATAAGAAAATTATGCTTTAATATTTATAATTATATTTGCTTTTGATATTCTGAATGTGACAATACTCATATTATTCCAGTCTCTTAATGCGTGCTGCATATTTTTTAAAACATTTTGGGGAGTTGTATTCCTTATAGAGAGATATTTGATGATAGTATGGATTTCAAATTTGTCTATTTTGATAAAGTTTATCACATTGCTTCATTATAACCTGTAAAATAAAAATATTTTGATTACTGTTTTCATATTTTATACACATATTTAATAATAGTTGTACTAGATATGGTGTAAATTTGATCTGAAAATACACATTATATCTAGGTCAGGCTGAGAACTTTTTGATCACCCCTTGTAGAAAAAAGCAAATGTTGTACCCATTTACAAAAAGGGTCATAAAAAAGGAGGCAAGAAATTGTAGGCCTGTTAGTTTAACATCATTGGTAGAAAAGTTATGAGAAAGAATTTTAAAGATTAGTATTCAAGATTTTGGATAATTTTAATCTTGTTTCAAGTTCGCAATATGGATTTAGATCAGGAAGGTCTTGTTTGTCTAATCTCTTAGACTTTTTAGAGTTTGTAACTGATAATGGAAATGATGTAGATGTTGTTTATTTGGATTTTAGTAAAGTATTTGACAAGGTTCCACATAGGAGACTTCTCTATAAATTAACTCTTTTGGTACAGTACTGCATATGTGGGTGAAATGTATGTCCCAATTTAGTGTGGACCAAAATGGGGGGTAAATTATAAAGTTGAAGAAATCCTTGTTCCAGATAGACATGTCAGCAAAATTTTGGTCAAATATGAGAATATTTAGGGGTCCCGAGATTTAATGACTTATAAAAATTTTCCAATGAATAGGCGTGCTTAGAACATCAATGATCAACTCAACTCTTGAGTTGCAACTTATGAAAAAATTTCTTCTTATTTAAGAAATTTTTGGTGTTAATAGAGTACAAAAACAATCTTAGATCATTATTTCAGAGAAAATTATTAATAAGGAAAACAAAAATTTTGGATAAAATATATTATCCTTAATTGGTCAACTCTAAATTAAAGGCTTTGCCTAATTGGCTTGAACCTTTTAGTTATCCTTTTTATCTCCTAATTTAACTGGTTTATTTTACTATTTCAGAAATTTAATTTTTTAAACTAAAAATGGCTACTCGTTCTAAAACTAAAGTTTGGCTCATTGGCCATTTAAATAAAAATATACTTTGTTGCCGCTTACCTACAAAACTGCAAGTTTTGCAAACATATTTCTTCCATCAAAAAGAGGAAAAATTGGGACGAAGAAGATCCATTAATCTTTGCTTAGATGAAGTGATGACCTACTGGGAGAAAGCCATGATTCCCACAATGCGTAGAGACAGTGCCATCCGAAAGATTGACTCTTTAATAAGCTGTTATGATAAATTGATGAAAAACAGAAAAAGGCCAGAGGAAAAATGCCGTATTGAAGAAGCTATGTTTAAAGATGAAATTAAGGCTGAAATTCTTGATATTGGTCACTCTAATGCCCTTTTGATGATGTCAAATGAAGAAGATAAGCTTTTCTACTTAAGCCAGCAAGAATATCCTACACAAAGTAGCATGGGTACAGTAGACCAAATTCTTGCAAAACAGTCTTAATCATGAAGGAGGCACTCAACTCTAAACAGCCAAGAGATGATTATAAAGAATTTTTTCAACTTGTTCTCTTGTTTTTTGGAGAAGAAAGCATTTCTAATACTCCCTTGAAGAGACCTGGAGCGTACCATCATGCAAGATGGATGGCAAAAGGAATTTATGCATTTAAGCTTTTTCTTCTCCAAAATCAATTTAAGATGACTAAAAAAGAACTTGATGCAATAACAGAAATTTGTTTATTTGTTGCATTGGTATACGCAAAATCTTGGGCAAAAGCTTCTCAACCAGAGGAAGCCCCAAATGTTGATCTTAAATTTTTGCAAGATCTTGCAATAATGGAGGAAAATTCTTTGATATCAAGTGTTATCAAGCAAGCCCAAAATGCCATTAAACGACATCTGTGGTACCTCTCAGAAACACTTGTTGGATTAAGCTTCTTTGACAAAAGCATATCCCTTGAAGAAAAGGAGCAAATGCGAAATAATATCAAAATGCCTCAAGAAATAAGGGACTGAAACGTTTAGAAGCAAAGGTAACCCTAGCTTCTTTTAAAGAAAAAAGGATTTCTGATTTTGTTACTTCAAGGACTAAATCTCTTTTTGATGCTCTACATCTCAATTCTCTCTTCACTGAAAATTCTGCATCAACATGGGGAATAGATCCTGAGTACCAAAGAGGCTGTGCTAGAGTTCGTGCCCTTAGAGTGACAAATGACACAGCTGAGTGGGGTGTTGCATTGATTGAAAAATTTAATCAAGCAGTGACAAGTTGACAACTAAAGAAGAGGACAAACAATACCTGCTCAAAACAGTTTTCAAGAATCGTAAAGAATTTCCAACAAAAAATAAAGCAGAACTTATGAAAATGAGGAAAAACTAATTTTTTCAGCATTAAAAGGAAAAGTGCAATTTTCTCGGGACCCCTAAAACTTGACGTAGAGGTTTCAAATTTTGTAATTTGATTTAAGGTAAGCAAAAGGAATAACATTACTCATGTGGAACAAAGATTTTTAAACCTTCATTTTTTTGGTCCACACTAAAATTTGTCCCATAGACAGTTTCTTTTATGCCCATTCAAATGTGGGCATGGAAATTAAAAATGTACAGGATAGAGAGGGAGTTATTGAATGTTTAGTAAATATTTACTATTATACCAGTCTCTGGTAAAAAGTTTTAAAAGCTGGTTTTCAATGTTTTTCAATGTACTGAATTAAAAAATGATACTCATTTCCATCGCAAATGATTTGTTAGAGTTATTGAAGCTTAAAGCTTTTAAAACTTTCTACCCTTTTTTACCTGGGGGAACCCCAGCGGGTACTGGGAGTTTTGGGGTGGGGAGAATCATAAAAATGAGTGGTTTCTGAAGATTTTGAAAGTCAGATTAATACAAAACATCAAAGAACATAGAAAAAACATAAATTTCACCTTCAAAATTGGCCGAACCTAAAACAACCTAAGCAAACCTAACCTAACCCCTAACATTATCCAGAATTATAAAAATTAAAAAAAATTTTTTTTTACCCTTTTCCTGTTAGAGAGTTTAAGCTTCAATAACTCTCTAACAAATCATTTGTGACGGAAATAAGTATCATTTTTGAATTCAGCACATTGAAAACCAGCTTTTAAAACTTTCTACTGGAGACCGGTGTAATGGTAAAGAAATACTGAATGTTTCACCAACACTGAAATTAATATCCAAAATACATTTTTCTAATGTATTTTTGTGTGTTCTGTTCAAATATGACCTTCATATCTTGCGCAAGTGAACTGAAACAAAGTTATGAAACATGTTTTGATTCATTTTCATTAGAAATGAAGGTCATGTATGAACCAAACACATCAAAGTACATTAGAAAAATGTATTTTGGATATTAACAAAAACCAAATGGGCTAGGAATATATATATATATATATATATTATATATATATATATATATATATATGTAAAGAATGACGCTTGTATAGGAGATATTCCGCGCAAGACGAGAGAGAGAAAACGGAATAAATGAAAAATGAAGTAACCACCTGGGAATCGAACCCGGGATCTTCCGATTGCCGGTCAGACGCGATACCATTACACCATGGACTTCACTCTTCCAAATGCCGTAATTCTTCTACATACTCGCAGAAACCAATGCCCCAAGGGGGCACCTCCCGCATGCCGTAACATTATATACATTCAACTGCAAAGAACACGCAGTATAAATAACGTAAAGAACGACGCTTGTATAGGAGATATTCCGCGCAAGACGAGAGAGAGAAAACGGAACAAATGAAAAAATGAAGTAACCACCTGGGAATCGAACCCGGGATCTTCTGATTGCCGGTCAGACGCGATACCATTACACCATGGACTTCACTCTTCCAAATGCCGTAATTCTTCTACATACTCGCAGAAACCAATGCCCCAAGGGGGCACCTCCCACATGCCGTAACATTATATACATTCAACTGCAAAGAACACGCAGTATAAATAACGTAAAGAACGACGCTTGTATAGGAGATATTCCGCGCAAGACGAGAGAGAGAAAACGGAAAAAATGAAGTAACCACCTGGGCATGCGGGAGGTGCCCCCTTGGGGCATTGGTTTCTGCGAGTATGTAGAAGAATTATGGCATTTGGAAGAGTGAAGTCCATGGTGTAATGGTATCGCGTCTGACCGGCAATCGGAAGATCCCGGGTTCGATTCCCAGGTGGTTACTTCATTTTTTCATTTGTTCCGTTTTCTCTCTCTCGTCTTGCGCGGAATATCTCCTATACAAGCGTCGTTCTTTACGTTATTTATACTGCGTGTTCTTTGCAGTTGAATGTATATAATGTTACGGCATGCGGGAGGTGCCCCCTTGGGGCATTGGTTTCTGCGAGTATGTAGAAGAATTACGGCATTTGGAAGAGTGAAGTCCATGGTGTAATGGTATCGCGTCTGACCGGCAATCGGAAGATCCCGGGTTCGATTCCCAGGTGGTTACTTCATTTTTTCATTTGTTCCGTTTTCTCTCTCTCGTCTTGCGCGGAATATCTCCTATACAAGCGTCGTTCTTTACGTTATTTATACTGTGTTCTTTGCAGTTGAATGTATATAATGTTACGGCATGCGGGAGGTGCCTCCTTGGGGCATTGGTTTCTGCGAGTATGTAGAAGAATTACGGCATTTGGAAGAGTGAAGTCCATGGTGTAATGGTATCGCGTCTGACCGGCAATCGGAAGATCCCGGGTTCGATTCCCAGGTGGTTACTTCATTTTTTCATTTGTTCCGTTTTCTCTCTCTCGTCTTGCGCGGAATATCTCCTATACAAGCGTCGTTCTTTACGTTATTTATACTGCGTGTTCTTTGCAGTTGAATGTATATATATATATATATATATATATATATATATATATATATATATAAAACCTAACCTTAACCTGTGTTCTCCGATTGTGTGCTAACTGGGGGGCCTTCACCCCCTCCCCCAGAACCCTCATGACAATATATACATACTAAACTTGGTAATTATTGAATGTCAAGCTCACTGTTGGTGAAACATTCAATAATAACCTAGAGAGTTAGTAGCTGGTGATCATTTGTACATCATATAAAGTTACATCTTAAAGGGCTAATGAAATATTGGGGTCAGTCATAAATTAAGTGGAAGAATGGTTAGAAGATGGAGAACAGAGTAATTTTAAATGGTCATCAATTAGGGTGGCTGAAAGTGAAAACTGCAGTATCACAGGGATCAGTGTTAGTTCCATTATTCTTTATTGTGCATCTTAATGATTTTGAGAAGGGAGAAGGTTGTAAAGTACAATTTATATTATTATTTCTGGTGGACCTTAAGGTACCATCCATCGTTAAAGGGTTAAACAGCTTGTCATCTCTTGTCATAAGCCTCTAAAATGAAAATTTAAAAAAAATATCCAGAGGATTGTAAATATATGGAACAGTTTACCGAGAAATGTTGTGGAAGCTCGCTCAAAAGCAACTTTTGAGAAGAGATAGGATAAATATTGGGAGGAAAAAGATAGGTATTAAGTATTGTTTTGACGAAGAACTACAAACAACTGAAAAACAGGGATCAAGAGCAATGTTCCCTCTAAGGTGTGCGCGTGTGCGTGCGCACACAGCAAAATAAAATGCGCACAGGCTCAAGCGTATCATGAGTCATGACAGTAAATGAAGTAATTTAAAAAATATACCGTCACACAAGGTCTGACCATTTGCATCAACATACTCTATAGTCGCTCTTTTAAGTATGATATTAACCCCTTCCGCCCAACTTTGCCGACAGCCGCGCAATTACGCAATACAGATTTTTTTTTACTCTATGTATTTGCATTTTTTTTCTTTTATACATTAACGCATTGAATATAAACCTTCTCTTTCTTATTTTTGCATAAAAACGAATAGTAATTATCTCATAATTCATAAAAAATAAAATTATTTTTTATTTTATTCCTATTTTGTGAATGGATAAAATCATGTATTAATCTTGATAGTCTACTTTAAATTTCTAAATGCTAAAAATTGTTTTGAGAAATGATAACTAAAATAGTCATTTTCAATTAATGTTATTTTTATTTTATTTCTTTGTTTTGTTGAATTTTATTTTACTATTTTTTATTTTATTCATATTTTTAGAATGGATAAAATGTTTTCTTTTTTAAGAATATATAATATTGTAAACAGTTTTTTAATATCCATTTAATAGTACCGTAATGATCAAGCTATCACCTTATGGAAATAATATTTATTAAGTTTAATACTTATATATTTCATTTTGAAGATAATAGCGCTCAGAAAAGTTTGCACAATTTTTCACCATGAATCTAAATGTATGCACAACGAAAATTTCTTGCGCACACAGACTGAAAAAAATTAGAGGGAACATTAATCAAGAGTCATCTGCTTGGACACTGAGGCTGTAGATCTGGGCATATAGGAATCCACCTGCATCCAGAAACAACTTAAGTAACCTAAGTAAGTTATGCAACATAGGGCAACCAAGCTTATCCCTGGCCTAAAAAGATTGGAATACAGGGAAAGATTAAAGTAATGGTCTGTTTAGTTTTGAGACACATTATTTGAGGGGAGATATGACTCAAATGTTAAAAAAAATTTCAGGTTTGGACAATTTAGATATATGCAACCTTTCCTTATTAGAGTCTAATGGAATAACTTGGGCATAATAAGAAAATTAAAAAACACTAGTAGAGTGGATTCATGAAAATATTTTTGTCATAGAGTAATAGATTTTTGGAATGACCTGGGTCATTCCATGTCAATTCAGCCACCCAAGAATGTGACCATCTCAGATTTTCATGATATTTGGTACATTAGTAGGTATGTGTGAGAAACTGAAATTCCCTAAATTTTAGAGCTGGCTGACCTTTGGTTGCTGAGATATGGGGTCACAAAATTTGGACCTTTGACCTGATTTTTTACTTACTGTCAAATTTCAAATTGCTGTAGCCACATAACTAATAAAGCTAGAGTTCTGATTCTAGTGTCATTTTGAAGCTCTTAACCCTTTAAGGATGAGTCCGCAGCATATGCGGTCACTCTTGTTACCAGAATGTATAGGTTTTATTGCTATTCAAAACTAAATATTTTAGTAACGCAGGGCTGTGGAGTCAGTGATAAAATTTGCCGACTCCAACTCCGACTCCAAAAATTTTAACATTCCGACTCTGACTCCAGAAATCTGACTTGTATAATTACGACTCCGACGGAATGTTAAGGCCAAATTGATTACGATTAGCTTTATTAGGCCAATGGAGATTCATAAACAAGGCATTTCATCACCACCACATGACTCATCAGGTTACTTAGTGGCTGTAACTATGCCTTAATGGCTTTTTTTCTCTTTATTCAAAAATTACAATAAATCCCAAAATACAAACTGATTGAAACTTAAACAAAATAAGATTATTGGTTTAGCAAATTAATAAGATGTTTTTGTATTATTATAAACATCCGTAACAAAATGTACTAACCTAAACTGAATTTGTTCTTAAAAAAAGGATTGCTTCCATTAAATCTTCTTCCAGTGATGCTTATCAAAATTATCAAATTGAAATCTAAAAATCTGAAAAAGATTTAGGGTTGCTAGTACAAAATTTTTAAATTTCCTTATTATTAATTATGTTAATTAATTAATTATAAGCAACTATATTTATATATTATTTATATTTATATATTTGTATTATATATTAAAACATTAAGTTAAATCTATTTTATTCATAAAATTGAGCTCGGCCTAGGCTGCTATGGTTATAATTGAAGGATTTGCACCTACTCCAACTCTCCAACTCCACAGCCCTGGTAACTAGTCACTGAAATGATACACATTTTGGGTTCCTTTCCCAACAACTAAATGACATATATATAAACATGTAGAAACATTTATAGAAAAAGCATTGTAGTACAATTTATATTATTATTTCTGGTGGACCTTAAGGTACCATCCGTCGTTAAAGGGTTAAACAGCTTGTCATATTATCTCTTGTCATAAGCCTCTAAAATGAAAATTTAAAAAAATATCCTTGACCTTTGACCTTAAATAAAAAAAATATACCATCCCCGATTTTCTTTAATTTTTTTTACAAATGTTCTCTTACCAATGTGAAACATGTTCCTAAAAGGTTAGAAGTGGCCATTGAAAAGTATGAGCAGGAAGTACTTTTAATTAAAACTAACCTTTAAATATATCCAGATCTTTGAGTTTTTTCATTGATACAAATCTTCTCTCGAGCAGATTATCCATTAGTTTTGTGCCTGAAAATATATGGTTCCATTATATATATATATATATATACCTGCACACATTTCATTCAACACTGCCTTTGGGATAAACACATCACTTTACACTGGGATTAGGGAACCTCTGGGCGAAGCTTGAGCGGCTGTCAGTGTTTTGGTGCTGAGTGTTTCAACCCTGGAGGTTACTAATAACAACAACATGACCCATCATTCCTTGGGTTGACACAGGCATGCCCAGTGAAAAAAAAATATATATATATATATACAATATAATTTAGGGTGATTTCAAATATGGGGGTAGAAATTTTTTTTTTATATTTTAATGTGTTCAACCCTTTAAATGGTTCATTTCAGCATAAAAATAACTATCCTAAAATATTTTAGCAAATTTTTAATTTTTAAGGGTTGCTACCAGCAATTAAAAATTGACAGAATAACTCAAATTGTCAAATTTTTCCACACCACCCAGGAGGTATAGTACAAGGCGCATTGCTTTTTTTTAATGTGGAAAGCTCCCCCGTAGGTCCTACCATAACCACAAACATGCATAATTAAACTAGCATGATATTTGAGACATTAGCTGTCCTTACTTCATCAATGTTTCTTTTTTCTATCAGGGTAAACAGCCCTGTAGTTTTTCACTACTTGTAGCAAGAATTGTTTTTGATCTTCGTCATGTGTTAGTATTTTATTATATTCATCTATTAATTTTACTCCTCTTTCCGCTATATCATTCACGACTTTCCACTGTTTGATAGATTTCTTAGCGGAGTTAAACTCTTCATCATTATGCCATTCTTTAGCATCTTTGAGTAAAAATTTTGAACTAAATTCTGTTATTGTAAAGAATCTTTGAGTATTTGATGTGACAAAATCTTCTAATTTCTTCGTTAGAATAAGTGCAGGATCTAGAAAAGCCGTTTTGCAGGAAGAGTTTCTGTTGTATTTTGCAAGGCCTTTACCATTTTGTTTTTTGTTTCAGTAGGCACTTCATCATCATAAAGGCCAACGCTACCAGTTCTTCTGATAGGTACCAGAGGTGACCTAACAGTTTTTTAATAGCAACAAATGCGATTGTGTCATTTATTTGTTTGTAGACTACAAGATTCTGTAATAATTCCAGATCAAGACGAGGAGCGCAAGATGGCATAGGAGCTGTAAACCATGCCTTTACATATAACGGAGTAGCAAATAGACAGATGTCTTTTAGTCCTTTTTTGTCTTTTACTGAAATTTTGAACTGAGATTTGAAAAAAAATTTTTAATGAATATGTAATTTTGGCCATCCACCTAGCCCGATGAAGTCCCGCTGGATGTTTAAATTTGATTCCACCTTTTGGTTCACCCCCAAAAAACAATTTTTAACTGCAATAGTTCTAGGTAATCGTCTCTTGGTTGGAATGTGTCTAGTTGATTTGCTGCAAATATAATTATGTCATCTTTGATGTCATGAATATTTTCATAGATATCTGGATCTGATAATACTGTTTCGTAGTCCTCCTTATTAATGCTTGACCATATTTCTCTGAACTTCTTAAAAAGGACTATATATGGGCCAGAAGATGGTGATAAAGACTTTGAAACAACAGTTTCCAGCATAATTTCAAATATGTGGTGTCGACATGCCAGCCACAATAAATCGTTGTTGAATTTTTGTTCTAGAAAAATAGCTGCACCATTTCTAGGACCAGTATTGGCTGTCGTTGTATTGAAACACACACATTTTATTTGTTCGCAGATGCCCCATTCAAGCGATGTCTGATTGTTGCCATTAAAACTAGAGACGCATTTCTGTCACTCAATTTTGCAACATCAAGACTTCCTAATAATTTATGAAACAATTTTCTATGTTTGCCTACCTTACTTTTCCATGTTGAAGGTTGTGCAGCACAGAAACCAGATTCATCACTTACTCTCCTCTGATTTTGATGATATACTGGTGAGTATGACAGCTTCTTCATTCTTCTTTCTTTTGATCTCTTCTTCTGCTTTCCTCTTTTCATAATGTTGCTTTTCTGCTGCTCTTTGCGCTTTTTTAGCAACAGCCTTATCAATGGTACCCATTTTTCTATGATGTCCTTTCTCATGTTGCATTTTCAAGAATTTCTTATCTTCTATTTTTATAAGCTGCATAGCATTCTCATGAGCAATGTCAAATAAGTTTTCCAGTTTATCTTTCCATTTTTCTTCTTTATTATTTAAATTTTGTGATCTTTTCAATTTGTTTGCTTTGTTTTTCTTAAGCAGCTGCCATTCCTTCAGTATTCATTGAATTTTATCTACTACATGTACTCTGTTTTGCTGGTATTCCTCTTTTTTCCAAACTGCTAGCACATCATCCACAGTAGAGTAGCATGATTCTCTAATGCCTCACTTTTTAATATTTCTGTAGCGCATGAAGAGGGCCATCATTTCCTTCTCTGATGGTAATACGAATGTTTTAGTACTGCAGAGGGCTGCCCAGTTAGCCATACTTCAGTTTCTTTTCTCGTAGAACTTCTCCCAACTGAGCAACTAGGTGATGGTGAGTTAGGCCTAGCTTCCATAATCGATTAATTACTATCAAAATTACGAGTGCCAAACATCAATTAAAAGCAAGCTAGTATATAAATCATTAATTAAAAATTCTGAAATTCAAACAATTAAACATAAAATCATAAGTTGTAAAAACAAACAAATTGAAAAAAAGGGAAACTTTGACACCTGGTAGCACATAGTAAATTTTATTTAAAATTCACCAAATTTGGCATACACTACTTTTTTGTCATAGGGAATAAAAATACAGGTTGAACAATTAAAAAAAAAACTGATTTTTTTGAATCACCTTACCTTACCTTACCTTACCTTACCTTACCTTACCTTACCAAGGTTCCATGTGATGATTTCTCATTTCGCGAAGGTCAAGCGTGTCGCCCCTCCTCTCGAGTTGGCCTGGTGAAGTAGTGAGTTGGATTCTTGCGCTCTCCACCTCACATAGCCAGGTACGCCCGGCTCATCGGGGATTGTTCTGAGCCAGGCATCAAGTCTTCTTTTGAAGATTTCCACTGTAACTCCCTTCGTGTTTCTTAGGTCTTTGGGCAACTGATTAAATAGTTTTGGTCCTCTCACTACAAAACTATTTTCTTTCAGGGTTAGGATGTTCCCTGTCTCGCCTTCAATTTGGGAATACGACACAGTCTACCGCTTCTACTTTCCACCGTTGTTTGGGGAGTTATGGATTCAGAGTAGATTAGGGACTAGTTTCTCCATTATTTTCCAAGTGTAAATAATGGGTGTATCTCTCTTCTCCTTTCCAGTGAATATAGGTCTAGTTCTCGTAACCTTTCCACAGTAATTTAGTTCTTTGCACCCATTGATCTTGGCTGTGAAACTTCTTTGAATCCCTCCAGCTGTCTAATGTCTTCTTTTTTATATGGGGATGTTAGGACCGAGCAGTATTCCAGTTTGGGTATTATCAGGGTTTTCAGTAGAGGGATCATTACATTCCTATCCCTTCGTTTAAAAGTTCTCAATATCTGACCCGTTATTCTCTTTGCTCTGTTTACTGCTATCTTATTTTGTGTTTCAAATTTCGCATCATCTGTCATTACAACCCCTAAATCTTTTGCTCTGGAATTTCTCTGGACTTCCTGTCCATTTGGGGTATAATATTCCATGGACTTTAGGTCTTCTCTTTTTCCGTACCGTAATAGCTGAAATTTCTCGGTGTTAAACTTCATATTGTTGTCTTCCGTCCACTTGTAAATTTTGTTTGTCGGTTTGTAGAGATCCTATGTCTTCTGGTTTTTGTATTTTTCTACTGATCTTTGTGTCATCTGCAAAGGATGTTACTGTGCTGTCTCTGGTAACGTCCTCATCTATGTCAGTTAGCATGATTATGAAGAGTAGTGGAGCTAATACAGTTCCTTGTGGTAGTGAGCTGAGGACCTCTGATTCTGATGAAGATACTCCTTGTACTGTAATGACTTGCCTCCGCTCACTAAGGAAATTATATATCCATTTCCCTACTTTTCCTGTTATTCCCATATATTTCAGTTTATGTATTATGATTCCATGGTCACACTTGTCGAACGCTTTAGCAAAGTCTGTGTATAGTACATCATAGTTTTCATTACTTTCAAGTGAATCAATAATGTTGTTGTAGTGTTCCATTAGTTGTGATAGGCATGATCTGCCTGACCGAAACCCATGTTGGTTATCATTGAATTTTTTCTGAGTTTCCAAAAAGTCATAGATTTTCTGTCTAACAATTCTTTCAAGTATTTTGGTGAGATGAGATGTAAGCGACACTGGCCTATAGTTTTTGGCCTCGGATCGATCTCCTCCTTTATATATTGGGACTATGTTCGCGCTCTTCAGGATGCCTGGTATTTCTCCCGTGTTTAATGATCGTCTCCATATCCAGTATAGGGGCTCAGCGATTGCATTCTTGCAGTTTTTGATCAGTGTGGCATTCCATTTATCCGGTCCTGCCGCTGAGTGTGTTTTTAGTTTCCCTATGACTTGTGCAATATCCTCCGTCATAAAGTCGAAATCTGTTATACTTTCCCCTTGTGGTTCTTCTTCAAAGAACGCGTTTCTATCGCATATCAGTTTGTCAGTTTTTGGGATACTGAAAGATGATTCATACTGAGCTTTTAATATTTCATCTACTTCTGTTAGATCATCAGATAAATCACTGTTCTCATTTTTTAAAGGCCCGATAGTCGCATAGTTTTTCGACTTTCTTTTTGCGAAATTATAGAAGTACTTTGAGTTAGCCTTTATCGCTTCTATAGCGTCATCTTCTTTTTCTGTATGCTTCTCGCTTAGTTCCTGTATGATGACATCGATACTTTGCAGTTTATCACCCTTATATATATATTATATATATATATATATATATATATATATATATATATATATATATATATATATAATATATATATATATATATATACACCAGTGTGTATATATATATATATATATATATATATATATATATATATATATATATATACATACAAACTCAGAATGGTTCCCTGAGAACATTATATGTTAAACACAGACCGTGCATGGAACAAGGAACTCTTCTGGGAAAATTAAATCCACTATAGTCCGAATAAGTAATGGTAAATGACAAATACCATAGTTTTTTTCCTTTTTCATGATTTTAGCCCGACGTGGGCAACGGGTCTCTCGCAAAGAGATCCCATAAATATAGCTTCCCTCACCAGCTATCTGCAAAGCAGACAGGATCCACTTTGGGACGTGGATCTAGGGTTTAAAGCAAGCCTAGATCCCTACACTCAGAACCTCTATATAAGTAAAAGACTCGTTGCATTCACGTCGTGTTGAATAAATCAAAGAAAAAGGGGGTAACTATTGTATTTTTAGCCAAAAAAACCAAAACTTAAACCTCAACCGGGACATTGAGCGTCCACTTTTCAAGGCACGAAACACGGTATTTGTCATTTACCATTACTTATTCGGACTATAGTGGATTTAATTTTCCCAGAAGAGTTCCTTGTTCCATGCACGGTCTGTGTTTAACATATATATATATATACACCAGTGTGTGTATATATATATATATATACACACACCAGTGTGTATATATATATATATATATATATTATATATATATATATATATAACTTGAATGTGTAACTTACTTTTCTCTGTTGTAATTCTATGAGGGCCTTGGAGGCCTTAGCAGTTTCTTCCTTGGTAAGGTAGTATAGTCTTCCAGTTGCAGTAGATGCCTCTACCTTTGTCAGAACATCAGAGTATGTAATTGTAAGAATATCTGGTTGATGAGGAAAAAAGAATGATGGGTTGGGACCATGAGGATGAAGAAAAGATATTTTTACTTCCCTCTTAGTTGTTTTGTCCAAAATGCATGTTAACTACCAAAGGTTATCATATACAGCAGTGACAAAACCATGTAGTTTCTCTTCAGGTATAAGTTCTTCATTGACTTTCTCAATACGTGACTATCCTGATGCTGAGAAATGCTTAACCTCTAGTGAAGTTAATGAAACTGGTTTTAAATGGTGTATTTTCTGAGTACCAGCAATTGTTCTTGCTTTTGAATGTCTAGTTTAGAGGAGAAATTCTTCATTTTCATAATCTTCATTGGTTGAAAAATGTGGTGTAATATTATGATGATGATGTTTGGTAAATATATACTAAAGACTAGCTTTAGCAGCTAACTTCTTAACAGTGCCTCCTACACCCAGTGGTGTAGTGCTAAATAAAGAAGTGAGAGAACGCATTTTGAAAGTGTTACTCAGATGTGGGGGAGACAATGGCGAGCATGGCGAGCCCATGCAGCTGGGGGTCTGGGGGCACTGTGAGCTCCCCGGGAAATCTTTTGAAATCTGACCAATTTCAGGAATATTTTGAGGTCATATGCACTGGATATTAGGATATATTCCAAGGTTGAAGATGCAGTATTTCCAGTGTCATTAGATATACGACATCCAGTACGATCAATAAAAATAGCTAACAACTGGAATGATTAACTAAAAAAAAGTTAACAACTGGTACGCCGTGGTGACTGTTTCACCAGATCTTTATAGGCTAGCATTGCCTCAGTTGAAGCTAAAAGAAATGAAACAGTTAATGATTCTTTCTCATATTTCTTCTAGGGGTAGGAATTAAAATTTCATGACGTTAGAGATTTGTAAGTTCGGATTTATTTGAAATAGTGAGGGAACGCCGTTCCATCTACCAAAAAAAGTAAGGGAACGCTGTTCTCATGCGTTCCCACAGCACTACACCACTGCCTACACCATCACATGGTCCCTTCCCATGGCTTGTTGTAAAAAAAATCCCACTCTGCATCAATTCCAAAGTCATCTTTGTGGTGGCAAAGATTCAGAAAGTTTTTGCAGTTTTTATATTGTCCAGCACAGCCATCTGAAAAGTATATGATTTTGTTGATGGATGGGATGTTCTCTTTTATGAAGTTTATGAGATGCTTTTGAAACAAATGTTCTGCAACTGTCTTATGAATATTGCACTCAGATATGACAACAAAGCTTAGGTGAGCAACCTCATTTTGCTTGTTATAATACAAAACAAATGGATGTAGAGTTGCCATCTGATTGTTCCAGTGAAAACTCTGCACCTCATCTTGGAGAACAAAAGAGTAATTTTTGGCAAAATCGCACACTACTAGGACTTCCCTTGGTTTCAGCAACATTTTAGTTTCGTTGTAATAGCTTGCATCTTGGTCAGGAAATCATGGATTTGGTATTCTTGAAGTTTGCTACAGAAATGTTCAATATATTCATCTGAACTCCTGTAAATTGATTCAAGATTGGACCTGTCTGTATTGGTCCACTTCTTAAACTGTAATGAATCAATGCAGTTATCATCAAATATTTTGGAGTTTCTCTTTCAATGCTTTTGTGTCTCCACATTGTTTACATTCCCTAAGGCAGCATTGCAATGAGGGTGCATTGCACTCTATCAAAGTAAGACAATGTTGTATATGGTTGATAGAATTTTCATTATCTTCAGTTAACTGATCAAATTTAGTTCCTACAAACATAAGTTTAACATTCTGATGAATGGTACATACACATACTGAGTGAATTCCTGATGCTCTGGCAATAATAATACATTCTTTGGATGCACCTCTGCAAATTTGCTGAAGCCCACTTTTACCAAATGCTTTCTTTCTTTAAAAAGCTGATAAGCTTCTTTTAAATTGCATAGCAGTAGATGCTTCTGAAAATGTTTCCTCTCCTGTGAGCTGTCCATAATGCTGACATAATCCTTTTTACAGGCATTATTCTACTGATATCTTCTGAAAGATAAAATGCTTTGATTTTTTCTATAATGTTTTGTTCCAATTTTCTTTCCAGGCCGAGGATTTGGAATTGAAAGGATACCCATTTCATTAGTAAGCTTTTTGGCAACTGATGCTTTGCGCCTTGTTGTGTTGAATTCTGTAGCTATTTTTCTCTAACTCCAACTTTTTGGTAATACAGTCAGGATTTGTATTCTTTCACTCCTCTTGGTCTGCAAGTTGCTGAATTTCTCTTTCAGTTGATTTAATATTTCATCATAATCTCTTTCTATCTTAGTTTGTTCTTTTTCCTGTATTAATACTGTGTATCTCTTCCAGCAATTTCTTCTAATTTTCTCTTGACTGTTCCTGTAACTTTTATTATTTTGTGAGATGCATTAGCCTCTCTCTCTCTTAGCTTTCTTGTCTTTATGGGAGTTTCTCCTAATTATTTTAATGAAGTATTTAAAGTTGATAATTGAAATTCAAGTGCTGTGCTTGTTGATGCCTCATTGATTTCAAGTTCATTTACAGATGAAGATATTTCAGGAATATTACTAGTTTCTTCACAGCAAGAGCTTTTTTCATCTTCATCTAAAGTTTTTTTTTTTTTTCAGGCAATGATTCCAGTATTTCCCTACACTGCTTACAAAGCCTGTGATCAACTGTTAATTTGATTTCAGGCCTTTTATCAATTAAATATTGTTCTTTGTGTGATTGAAAGGGATCAGCACATTTCTGTTTAAGTTTATCCATTTTTTTTAAAATTAGTGTATTAAAACTAGTAAGTTATATTTAAATGGCATTCCTTAATAGAAATTAATTTAGAATATTAAAACTAGTAAGTTATATTTAAATGGCATTCCATAATTTAGAAATTCACTTCGAATATTAAACAAATATTTTCTGAAAAGATGAAAAAAACATGAATTATTTAAAGGTTAATTTTAATTAAAAATACTTCCTGATCATACTTATCACTGGCCACTTTATAACCTTTTAGGAACATGTTCCACATTGGTAAGTGAACATTTGTAAAAAAAAATTGAAAAAATTGGGGATGGTATATTGCTGCGGTGGCTGTGTGGGCTGTAGTCCCCAAGTATCTGTTTTGTTGAACCACCCAGCACCTTTTCATGTTTCTGGGTTCAGGATAGTCAAGAGATTGGGCAAAGATGTAATCTCCTCTGGTATCTAGGAATGCCTCTCTGGTCAGTGGTTTATTTCCAGATTATTCAGGTCTGACTCGCACATTAACTGTAGAGGACTTCCCCTAGTTCAGGTGTCTCAATCTGACTCTCCACTGAGTAGGAGACCCAACCACTCAGGGTCCAAGAAAAGGCTGGAATTCAAAGGTGGACCTAATAGAAGTAAACTACTCATTGTGTTTTTCTCTTTATTATATCTGAAATAAACAACTATTCAGTGTGACAGTATAAACATAAAAGGACTGGCAATGAATCACAATTAACAAAACCTCTGGAACCCCAATACCCCTTAGTGAGATTTGGCAGAAAGGATAGAAAACAAGTGGGAGACAAGTACCGGAAATGACTTGCACGGAATGTTAACCCTTGTCCCAGCCTAGCTACCCTCCAAACTTGACCCCCCCCCCCTTTATGACCCAAGTTCCAATTCCTTTATTGGCTGGCTAGTTAGTGGGGTTAGGGTCACAGGCCTGATTTCAGGGCAGATCCAGTGGCCAACAGTGGTTGACACAAACTGCGTAGCTCCCACTGGATGGGATCCACAATCCAAGCCTGATGAATCTGGACCACGTGAGTTGAATCCCAACTGGTTGCCTAGACAATGCAAGATTATTAGTTACATGCTCCAAGCACCATTAATCACAATAATAACATAACATAACAGGCAATTAACCACAAACATTAACTGGAATCATGACTTCATAATTGATCACTGGAAAACATAATTTACTCATGAAATCAAAGCACATAAATAATAAATAACCAACATAAAAATATAATAGCTATAAACATTGACAATTATGGCAAACCTATCTCACATGAGTTAATCAACCTATAATCAGTGCCAAACAAGCATGGGCAAAAACCTAACTCTGGAATAATATGACTGGTGACCTATAATAATGATAATTGGTTCTTTAGCTAGTTACATGACAGGGTGGCAAGCCTATCTATACTCAGTCACAGTTTCAACAACCTATATATATATATGTCTACTTTTAATAATAATAATGGTGAAATACAAATGATGACAACACAATAACTAGGAATAAAGATTATGAACAAATCTTTATTCCTATTGTACTCTAGCCAAGGATTACAAGGATTACGAAGACTCATACCTTTACAGGCTTTCCACACTTCCTTGGCTTCCAACAGTTTTTTTTTTTTTTTAGGATCCTAACTAAACTCCTGTGGGGAGAGAAACTTGAGAAGAACCAGATAGGACTTGAAAATTAGGGTGAGGTTTTCGTGAAAAACTCCACAACCCCCAAAAGGGGAATTTGAAAATCAAGTGGGGGTTGTGAGAAACTTCACAACCCCACAGTCCTTCCCCCTAAGAAAAACCCCTCTCTCAATTCTTTCTTCCTTCATGGTCTCTACCAGGATAATGCATCTATTGACAATCTAAACATGGGAGTATATATTATAAAGTTATCGCATCAAAACCATGCTGACCCTCCCTGTTAGTTAACCTACACTTACATTAAAACTCAATGTACCACAAATTATTACGAACTTATTTAATGACAATTGCTTTACTCAACTGGCCAATTATAACAAATAGGGAAAAACCATTTACATCAAGTCAACTTAGCAAAATGCCCAAATCTCACTATTACAGTAATCAATTTGATACCACTAACATTGTACATTATTTCCAGAATATTGTAGCTCCACTAAACCTTATACATTACTTCCAAATATGTACATGGTAAATACTGGCTTTTTTTTTTTTTTTTTTTTCTGCCCAGAAATCCTCCAACCCCCTTTTGGGTCACAACATTCACTGTTTTTCTTGCTTGATTCACTTTACTGTCTCTAGTTCCCTTAACACTGGATCAAGAGACCAGGACCCATAAATTTGACTGTAGTGTTCTTTCCACACTATACCATGGGGGAAATCTGGCCAATAACCCCTTTGTTCATCCACCACTTCAGCCAGGTGTATTCACTCAACTCATCTGGGAATTCAAGTTGGGAGATTTTTTTAAACCAGAGTATCAGTAGGAGCAGTGAAAAAGAAAAGAAGGAAAACCAAATCAAGGCTAGAAGTGCCACCTTATTCCTGTCAAAGGAAACCAAATGAAAGAAAAGAATGGGCCAAATCTTCACACTACCCCCTCCCCTTTTTTTTTTCCAAATGACTGGCATGTCAGTTAGTAGTAAGTCAGTAGCATGCATCATTCCATATCTTTCCCTCAGAGTTTATCCATGCTGCTTACTCCCCTAGAATAATTAATTATTGACCCTTTCAGAACAAAAGGTTCACTAACTACACCCAAAATAAAGTAGAAATCTATGAATAATCCATCCTTATATCCCTTTCGAGGGCTGAGTACATTGGGTATCCTCTCACAGGCAAGAAAACCCCAAATCTAGTCATTTTAGGGTGTATTTTATAACAGATTTCCCACAATACTTCACTTCAGTTTACTCTGTTGCCTCTGATTCTGTACTCAAGGGTCTGTGGTTGTACATTTGGTAATTCTGCAGGATTGCCACAGGAGCATGTGAATGGCCAGTTGAGCCCTGACTGGGTAAGTTAAGTTTCTCTGATTGTGAAGTCTTGGTCTCAGTTGGGAAATGACGATGATGGCTAGTCCAGCCACAAACCTTTTGTCTATACTCATTTAGTATCTCCTGACATGTGGTGAATCCTGAATGCACAGGGCTAAAACTAACACAGCAAGACTGAGATCAAGGAACTTGAGGTGAGCCGGGCATGGAATCGGTGAACCCAAGGAATGAATTCTCCGGAGTACTCAATGCATCATTAGCTAGGTCTAGCGACTGTTGTACAAGTCTCAATGATTGCTGGGCCAATTTTAATCCATCTAATGGAGCATCGTCTTCCAGTGTATCCATATGTTCATGCAAATCTGTCACATTACCCTGGACCTCAGTTTCCCTAGACTCATTTTCAGAAACAGCACCCCACAACTGATTTTCTTGTAGTGGGGATATGGTTTGGGGACTCATGAGGCAAGACTCACTAATGGGAGTACTGGAGAAAATTGATTCTAATGACCCTGCCAAAATTGGAGAGTTCTCATAACCAAGTGAAGGTATATCATTACCTTCTGACTCCTGTATAGTTTGAAAAAACTTTCTCCCCTGCTGGATGAGCCCCAGCCTGAATCTCCTTAACTGGTGTCTGAAAATCTGTCTCCCCTGAATGCTGAGTAACTGGAGGCACATCTCCACAGTTTAGCTCCACTGGCGGACACCCTTCCATTCCAGTAGTTGTCTCAGCACTAAAATTACTGGTCCCATCATACTCCCAATACTCTACCAAAGGGTCTCTCCAGGTAATACTTTGTCGTGCATTCAGGAGTGTATTCAACCGGTGATATTTCTCTGAAGAAGAGAGTTCCTCATCTGTATCTGAAGCACTGGTCCCATCACTGGAGTTCCCCATGAAAACTACCCGGGATTCCACTTCAGGGGTACCAAAACCCTCAAAGGAATATTCAGGGCCATCATCTAACTCAGTGTTTCCCAACCGGGGGCCATATGGCTCCCTGGGGGCCATGGCACATTTGAAGGGGGCCACAGGAAAATGTTATTTTGTAAAATAGTTAAATCTGCATATTACCTACTGAAAATAATGCTTATGGGGGCCACGGGAAAAAATAAGGTTCCTAAGGGGGGCCATAAGCCAAAACCGGTTGGGAACCACTGATCTAACTCACCCCTTTGCCATCCAAAGGGTATGTGTGTGGCAATTGATGGTAAGTCTGGGATCCAGGTCCCAGGTGTGTCAGGTACTTTCTGCAATTCCTGTTCTCTCCTATGCTTCTGTAGATATTTTGGGGGTTCATGCCAGGCCTTCAAATGGGTATGATGTGCCTTTATAACTCGGGGGGGGGGGGGGGGTGCCCTCAACAGTTGATGTAGTCAATTCATAGGATACTCCATTACTGTGTACTTGACTAACCTTGTAAGGACCAGTATACTTGGGGGAGAATTTTTGCAAGGTGCTCCAGTCACTGGTAATGATCTTCTTAACTACTATCTGGCCAACCTGGAAGGGTGCAAACCGTGGCTGGCCCTCCTTCCATACTTCCCGCAATTGAGGGGGAACAACTATAGTAGCAATATTCTGATGACGTTGTTCCAAGAGACAGTCAGCAGGGGTGGTCTTTATTTCAGCATGGAAGGTATTGTTATAGGTAATCACAGCTGTTACCAGATTCGTATCCCATTCCACTCCTGTTTGTCCCAAGCTTCTCAAGAACTCTCCAATTGTTCTATTTACATGTGAAGATAAAAACTGAACATCCTTTTGAAATAGTGGCTGCTGATATTGTGGTTTTCCCACGCACCCAGCTAGGGTACCTTGGTTGTCTGGTGATGGTTGACCATTTTAACAAGTGGGTTGTGGCTTGCCCATTAAGAACAAAAAGGTCATCTACCATTATCCAGTTGATGGAGCATGATATTTTCCCCAACTTGTTAAGAATTCCTCGGAGGCTTCTGACAGACAATGGGCCTGAATTCCGTTCGGAGGAATTCCAAGAGTTCCTTGATCGCTATGGGATTATGCATGTTTATACTAGTCCACTTAAGCCTGCTAGCAATGGTTCAACAGCACCATTGCTAGCAGGCTTAAGTGGACTAGTATAAACATGCATAATCCCATAGCAATCAAGGAACTCTTGGAACTCCTCCGAACGGAATTCAGGCCCATTGTCTGTCAGGAGCCTCCGAGGAATTCTTAACAAGTTGGGGAAAATATCATGCTCCATCAACTGGATAATGGTAGATGACCTTTTTGTTCTTAATGGGCAAGCCACAACCCACTTGTTAAAATGGTCAACCATCACCAGTCAACCAAGGTACCCTAGCTGGGTGCGTGGGAAAACCACAATATCAGCAGCCACTATTTCAAAAGGATGTTCAGTTTTTATCTTCAAGGTTGGTGGGATGATAGGCTGACTAGCTACTTTATACAACTGACAGGTTTCACAGGTAATGCAGATGTCACTAGCTACTTTATACAAATCCGGGTGCCACACAAACAATCGCAAAGCTTCCACCAACTTATTATGCCCAATATGTGCCATTTCCATGTGGAAACTGAGGGCCATATCCATGAGCAATGTGGAAAGTACTACACAGCTAATATACCCAGTCCTACTTTGATGTACTATCACCCCACTCCTTAACTGTAATTCCTGCCAGTTCCACTTAAACTGCCTCAAGGCAGGTTTGCCCTTTGGTAGGGGCTTTGACTGGGCCAATAGTCCATGCACCTGTCGCAACAATTGGTTCCATTTTTGCATTAGAATCACTGATTCTGAGTCAAGCAACTCTCGGTTCACTATCTACTTCTTGCCTTCCTCAAATACTGTACCCAACTCTGGCTCCTCTGCTTTGATGTCTGGTACCTCTTCCTCCATGCATGCTGCCTCATCTAGTGCCTCTACTCCAAAACAATCCACTAACTCTGGGTCTCCATATGACCATTCAGCTACATCAAACTTCATTTCAATGTCAGCCATAATTAGATAGTTTGAACCTAACAAGAAACAGTCCGGGAGACTATTCTCTGGGGCTACTGCAAAAGGTAGTTGGATCTTTTCACCTCTACCCTGAATAGTCAATTTTACCTGTCCTAGACAGGGTACCAATTTCACACCAATCCCAGTCACGATTATCTGGCAAGGCTGTACTGATATTTCTTCCTCTTCTCTCACTTTTAAACTCTTGACCACTGACTTGGATACTAAGCTAATCTCTGCTCCTGAATCCAACATAGCACAGTAATTGACTGCATCCAACTGTACCCAAGTCCAAGCAACCGGTCCTCCCTGGTGTCCACAAGTGACCCTTTCACCCCTGGTTTCCTGATCTGGATTCTGCAGTAGCAAATTCCCTTCACACTGCTCTATATCACTTCTTTCCACTACCTCCTGGCCAGTTTCCTGCTCCATAGTGTCCACCTGCTCCACCATCAACTCTACTGGCTCAGCAAACTACTTGTGTTCTATCAGTGGATTGTAGTGTACTCCAGATATACACTGCAAATGGACCCTTCATTCTGGGGTATCAGGGACAGTTACATCCATAATGTACACAACTGGCTTTACACCATAGTGAACCCAAACCCTCAAGGAATAACAATGGCTTGCAGCTAACAGTACTTCTGGAGTTACCAATAGTCCAATACTCCAGGTTGTCTCATCATCTTTAGGTCTTTTATGCAGCAGGCATTATTTGACAGGCGATACCACTTGGGAAAGGTGATCAATTCATCCATCAGCTCTCTCCGTAATTCCAATGGGTGTTGTGGAGGATTCCAAGGTGGCCCATGCTCGTAATAATGATCCTGCAACACTTGTACTAGGTTAATAAACAACGAATCACCACCTCCATCAACTTTCATGAGTACTCGCAGTCCAGGTGGTAAGCGATTAGTGAGGTGTTCTATCTTCTCCAGTTGGTCACTCCCAGCAGGTGTTATTCATGACTGCATCTGCAGCTCCATTCTCAGTCCCAGGGTGATATTGAATTTCAAACTCAAAGTTGGCAAGATCTTCATAAGTTCAGGCCAATCTACTATCAACGATCTTCATGGTGAAACGGGGGCGCGATGCCGGTAAGTGTATCTGTGTAAAGATGCGTTTGCGTTACTCACCTACCGGATACTCTGTTAAGTGGGGTCACGGCAGCTGCAGCTGGTTGCGGAGATGGGAGATTTAGCTGCCAGTGAGAACCACCCAGAGGGCCTTAATAAAAATCCTTTGACTTCAGCACCACCTGCACTGCTAAGAATGAGAGAAATGAGGTGAGCAAGTTACCAATTTTAGTGTGGTTGAGATTATGTCAGATAGGCAGCTCCTACCAATCTGAAACGACTTACTCTTCGGCTTATGGGGGGAGGATTTAAGAAAAGTAAAATGTTCTTTGCTTAATTTAATCAACAAAACAACAATAACACTTACAAGGTTAACTGCATTAGCAGGCAAGTTTTTTCAGGTAACTAAAGAAAATCTGAACAATTTTATTGATCATACACCAATGTGTATTCAGAACCAACTAAGCACTTGAAAAAAATTATTACTACAAAACAAAAGAAACAAACATCATTAGTCCCATACCACACACAAAAATGTCAACATAAAATAAAATAATTAAATTATTGGCCATCACCAGCCCATTACCACACAAAGGAGACAAGACTTACAGAAAAAAAATAACTTACATAACTAATGCAAAAAAAACAAAGAATATTAGTTACTAGGGCAAGGTCAATGAGTGTTACCCAAATTGTATAAACCTGATAAGTCCCAGATGTGTCATTTTAAACTCCATTTCATCTCACAATCATTAAAGGTATTCTTGGCTCAATCAGTACAAACAAAAGCAATGTTTATAACAAAAAAAATATGTGAACACTGGCTTCAGCATTTGTGCAGGCCTTGGGGAAGAAAAAGCTTTGTCCAAATTCACTTCAATAAGCAAATGTCCCAGCCAAAAACAAATCCCTGATAAAGAAAAAAAAACCAACAACATTTAGAGATTATCCCCCTAGTACTGTCATCAGTGGACTCACAGGAATCCATGAGTGCAATGATGCCAGAAAAGGGAGCAAAACTGACAATGATAATTAATGGTCTAAAATTTTGGGATATGTATTTGCATTAATATGTTGCTCATAAGGCAGTTAAAGGTACAATTTAGTTCACAGCTTGAGAAAGCTCAAAATCCATCGTGATGCATATTGATAACTGAAGTTAGGTTTTTCAACACGGTCTTTATAAAGGAAATCAGGCATTCAGAAATGATTATGATATTCACATGATAATTTTAAGTGATCCAAATATGTGAGACATGGTTCTTATAGCTAATGGTTAAGCAATACAAAACACCAATGGTAAAAACAAGACTGGATCACCTACCACACCATCAAGGAGAAGTGAGATGCTTTCCCGTCTCTTGATATGGGCATATGATTGCCTCAAGCTTCTGATTCTCTTTGCTGAGAGAATTTCAAAGCTGTTATATACTCAGGGATATGATTGCCTCAATGTTTTTTAACATTCTCTATATTGAGAGAATTTCAAATCTGCTATAATCAATTAAAAAGAGAAGAAAAACATTTTTAGTAACTCTGAAGGCTTGGCTTTCTAAGAAAGCTCTGGCCCAATGGGGATTACTGAAACCTCCCAGGCCTTACTGAGGGGTTTGGGAGCTCTCAGGAATCCTTCCCAATAGTGGAGTTCCCACCAACTTGGGGTGTTAACCATACCATCTCAATGTTGCTCAGGTATTCCAATGGTTGATGGTCCGTATACAGTACAAAAGGCACACCATATAGAAATGGGCGAAATGTCTTCACACCCCATCTTAGGGCTGCCAACTCCCATTCTATAACTGAGTACATTCTCTGGGCCTTGGAAAAGGTCATTGATGCGTAAGCAATCACCTTAAAATCACCATTCTGTTGTTGTCCCAAACAAGCACCAGCACCAACCCCGGAAGCATCCACATACAGTTCCAATTTTTCAGCTTCAGGTCTGTAATCTGGATAGGACAGTTGCACTTCCTTAACCAAGGCCTCTTTCACTGTTGTAAAAGCCTTGTCCATCTCCAGTGTCCATTTCAATCTTTCTCTTGATCTACCTCCAGTTAAATGAGACAAAGGACTTATCACTGAACAATCTGGTACAAACTTTCTCTGGAAATTCACTAAACCCAGAAATTCCCTCATCTGTCGAACAGTTTCTGGTTTTGGGAACTCGTGCACTTTCTGCATATATTCAGGGGATTTCCGCAAACCTTCTCTCCCAACCAAGTGTCCCAAAAATGCAACCTCAGGTTGGAACCATTGACATTTCACAGGTTTGACCTTTATGCCAGACTTCTCCAGAGTATACAGGACTTTATCTACCAGTTGAAGATGTTCTTCGAACGACTCGCCCATTATTAGGATATCATCAATGTAGATGATAACTACTTCGGAAAACCATGTAACACTTCTTGTACCATCCGTTGGAAACTAGCAGGAGCATTCTTTAATCCAAAACTCAGTCGCTTAAACTGCCAATGCCCTCTGGTGGTTGAAAAAGCAGTGCTCTCTGGCTCTCTTCGGCAATTGGCATTTGATAATAACCTCGGACCATGTCTAGGGAAGTGAAGTAACAGGTTCCATGAAGACTAAAAACTGCATCCGTTAAGTTGGGCATTGGAAATCGGTCTGGTATGGTCACTTCATTCAATTTTCGATAGTCACACACATTCTAATTGACCATCCTTCTTCCGGATAGGGACAACAGGTGAACTCCATGGGGAAATGCTAGGTTCTATGATATCAAGCAACAGTAATTCCTGGCACTGGGCTTCCACCGCTTCTGCGACTGGTTCTGGGAATCTACGGGGTCGTTGTCGGATAGGGGTATCGTTATACAACTCTATCCGGTGTGGTACACAATTCACAAAACCTACATCATCATCCCCTTGACTCAACACTTTCTCCCGGCGCGCCAACATTTGTAAGACCTTCTCCCTCTCTTCGAACTTCAACTGGTGACATGGTTATTTCAGTCCGTAGCGTTCTTCTGTCCAGCCTGGTTGTTCAGCTTGGGCTCCAGTCATGAACACCTCAATTCTCTCACTTTCAGCTACTGTAAAGTCCAGTTCTTCTTCATAGACTATTGATCTTATAGTCCCTATCCGTTCACCCGCCTTGATTCTCTGGGCTTCTGGGGTCAGCTTCATTACCAACACTTCTGTCATCCCAGCCAATCCATCCACTAACCCAGGGTGACCATACACTTTCCCCTGGAGTCGGGTCTCCATCATCATCCTCAAAACAGTACTCCAGTCTTCCTTCACCTTCGATTACATTCAAGCAAGGAAACTGTACAGGAACTCTGTGATATTTGCAGGTACTTAATTTCACATCGGCTGATGCATAACAGGAAACATTCCGGATCACCCTTCTACATGGCGCATTCTCACTCCTCAAGTAAATTTCCTCCATATGCCCATCTTTATAAGCTCGTGTTATCCTTTTTCTTTTCACATTAACTCGGAGACTGTTTTCAACAAGAAAATTCATTCCCAATACAACTGGGAACTTCAACCTTTTTACCACTGCAAACAGAACAGGCTCCATTTCCACTCCATGAATGATAACCCCAGCGTAATCACCCCCAGTGGTTTAATATGGTTGTTCACTCCAATCCCTCGAATCCTCAGTTACAGCTCTGCATCTCTGGAGTTAACTCCAGTTCCTCTACCACTGAGTGATCCAAGATTCCAACTGTAGCTCCGGAATCAAGTACTGCCAAGTAGTTCTCCGAATGTTCAATCCGTATATCCACCTTCAGTAAAGATTGAGGTGCTAACTGTCCAGTCATCTCCTCATCCAACCCATCAGTGTCAAAGACATTACTATTTATCAAATACGTTTCGGGAGCATCAGCTTCGGGTTCATTATTCTGGTCAGGGGGTTGCTCCCTATCAGACTCTTCAGGAATATTTACACACTCATCCAGACCAAATGGACCTGGATACCCTAGGTTATTACTAGCAGGCTCGCAACTAACGGGGGACCTATCAGGACAATCAGTACCAGGATTTACAATCAATGATTCATTCCTCCCACCAAAAATGGGAAAAGCTCTGTTGCCTCATATCTCTGGGGGACAAAAGGAACTGCACTCGCATTCATTCTCACAGGCAAAACTGGGTTGACACACACTGGATCTCCCCCCATCTGTACTTCACCCATAAATTCTTGTTCTGGTATTGGGCCACTAGTTAGGGGCACTATTCGTCCTGCTAGGAGCTCTGGGGGTTCCCCTCTGGCCTCAGAGCTCACTGGTTTAAAGGGCGCAGTTCTTGATTTGGCTCAGTCCCTCGTGGGCTGGTCTGGTTAGGCCCAGGAATGGTTCCCTTGAGATGGTAGGACTCGGTGCTCTTGAACTGGGCCTCTCTGCTGGCGTGATCGCTGGCTATGACCATACCCATTAGGTGGGTAAGGGCATCGTGACACCCAATGATCCCGCTCACCACACCGCAAACACACTCCTAAACGCCGACGACAATCCCGTTCCAGGTGACCTCTCCTTCCACAGTAATTACAGTTCACCCAGGGACGATCAGATGGTGGTGGTGGAGGGGTGGTTAGATGGCTGGCTGGCCCAGCAACTGAGGGTGAGACTGGTGATTTTGTTGGTTTGGGTTCCTTTGGGGCTGACCTTGATCACTAACTGACCTTGTATTCTGGCCACCTGGTGGTGGTTGGGTACCAAAGGGACATTCCTATGTTCCAGGCCTCCTGCAGGCTGGGGAGAGGTCTAGATAAGGTTAAAGATTTCCCTGGAGGTTCCCTCTCACTAGCTGCCAATTCTCTCACTGCTGGCCAATTCAACTGGGTCCCAGCTCCACGCGTCAGTCGTGCCGTGGCCAGGGCAACTTCAATCTTCACGGAAAATGCATCTGGAACAGTGCTAAGAAATTTTGAAATCAGTTCTCGGCAATTATCCACTTCTACTTCGGGCATTGCAGCCATCCACACAGTTTCTAACCTGGTTGCATACTGGTATAAGGTCTCACTGGGTCGTAATTGAGCATTAGTAAATGCCTCTCGCTTGTCTTGTCGGTAGAATGGAGTTCTCTGTAGTAAGTCTGCAGTCTCTTCCTGACAACTCCGTATGGCATCCCTGGTCGGTCAATTAAATCAAACCCCCTCTCATCTGTCCCATAAGACACTCTCGCAATGCCGCTTTCCAGTAGTTGTGTCCTCCTGCTACTGTATTGTCAGCATAATCCTCAAACTCCTTCCTAAATTCTTCGAATGTTCTCCCATCTGATATATCAAATGGCAATGGTTGAGGAAAGCGGCGCCCATCTAGTTTCTCTAGAGCTTTAGCAAGGCGTTCCAGGAGCTTCTCTGTTGGCAGTGGTTGGCTGGTGGGTGGGGCCCCTTTCTTGCGGTAAATGTCCCTGGTTCATCCTCCCCATTTGTCTCCCCAAGCTCTCGGTGAAACTTCATAGGAGGTCTCGGTTGACTGTTGGTCTGGGCTGGCTTTCTGAAGCCTGAAGGTAGGGGTGATTTGGCCCACCTTTGGGCTCCTGGTAGTCGGTTCAGGTCTTCGGCTTCTGTCCCAGATGAATCACTCTCCTGGGAGGGACCCATCATTCTCTTTTCTCCCCAGTTCATAGCAGGGCCATTGGCTCCATTCTATTCGAAACCTGGGCTGTTCAGGGCTGCTCACTTGTTCTAACCAGGTGGCTACTGTCAATGCCACTCTTCTGAGAGCATACACATCCTGGTCAGAGGTTGTACCGCAGTAGTAGACCGGTAATTCAAGAGTTGATCCTCAATATCTCTCAGTGGGGATTGGGTGGCGGATGCCACTCCCCTCACCAAGCTGTCCACTAACTTCTTCAGCAACCTCCATACTCTGGGTCATCTCTGGATTCGACATTCTCCCCTGTTCCCCTTTTAAACTTTACTATCTTCAACCAATCTCTCAACTAATCCCGCTGGGGATGCCAAAAAGTATGCTACGGTGGCGGCGTAGGCCGTAGTCCCCAAGTATCTTTTGTTAACCACCCAGCACCTTTTCACGTTTCTGGGTTCGGAATAGTCAAGAGACTGGGCAAAGATGTAATCTCCTCTGGTATCTAGGAAGGCCTCTCTGGTCAGTGGTTTATTTCCAGATTATTCAGGTCCGACTCGCACATTAACTGTAAAGGACTTCCCCTAGTGCAGGTGTCTCAATCTGACTCTCCACTGAGTAAGAGACCCAACCGCTCAGGGTCCAAGAAAGGGCTAGAATTCAAAGGTAGACCTAATAGAAGTAAACTACTTGTGTTTTCTCTTTATTATATCTGAAATAAACAACTATTCAGTGTGACAGTATAAACATAACAAAAGGACTGGCAATGAATCGCACTTGACAAAACACCTGGAGCCCCAATAACCCTTAGTGAGATTTGGCAGAAAGGATAGAAAACAAGTGGGAGACAAGTACCGGAAATGACTTGCACAGAATGTTAACCCTTGTCCCAGCTTAACTACCCTCCAAACTTGACCCCCCCTTTTATGACCTGAGTTCCAATTCCTTTATTGGCTGGCTAGTTAGTAGGGTTAGGGTCACAGGCCTGATTTCAGGGCAGATCCAGTGGCCAACAGTGGTTGACACAAACTGCGTAGCTCCCACTGGATGGGACCCACAATCCAAGCCTGATGAATCCGGACCACGTGAGTTGAATCCCAACTGGTTGCCTAGACAACACAAGATTATTAGTTACATGCATCTAGCACCATTAATCACAATAATAACAACATAACAGGCAATTAACCACAAACATTAACTGGAATCATGACTTCATAATTGATCACTGGAAAACATAATTTACTCATGAAATCAAAGCACATAAATAATAAATAACCAACATAAAAATAATAACTAAACATTGACAATTATGGCAAACCTATCTCACATGAGTTAATCAACCTATAATCATTGCCAAACAAGCATGGGCAAAAACCTAACTCTGGAATAATATGACTGGTGACCTATAATAATGATAATTGGTTCTCTAGCTAGTTACATGACAGGGTGGCAAACCTATCTATACTCAGTCACAGTTTCAACAACCTATATATATGTCTACTCTTTAATAATAATAATTAACCATGATAATGATGGTGAAATACAAATGACAACACCACAATAACTGGGAATAAAGATTATGAACAAATCTATTATACTCTAGCCAAGGATTACAAGGATTACGAAGACCTCATACCTTTAAGGCTTTCCACACTTCCTTGGCTTCCAACAGGACACGTCGTATTAATAATCGTAAATAGTCTGGATGTTACTAGGTTTTTTGTTTTTTTTTAGATCCTAACTAAACTCCTGTGGGGAGAGAAAACTTGAGAAGAACCAGATAGGACTTGAAAATTAGGGTGAGGTTTTCGTGAAAAACTCCACAACCCCCAAAAGGGAAATTTGAAAATCGAGGGGGGATTGTGAGAAACTTCACAACCCCCACAATATTTTTTTATTTAAGGTCAAAGTTCAAGGATATTTTTTTAATTTTCATTTTAGAGGCTTATGATGAGAGAGATAATATGACAAGCTGTTTAAGAGCTTCAAAATGACACTAGAATCAGAACTCTAGTTTTATTAGTTATGTGGCTACAGCAATTTGAAATTTGACAGTAAGTAAAAAATTAGGTGAAAGGTTCAAATTTTGTGACCCCGTATCTCAGCAACCAAAGGTCAGCCAGCTCTAAAATTTGGGGAATTTCAGTTTCTCACACATACCTACTAATGTACCAAATATCATGAAAATCTGAGATGGTCATGTTCAAATTCACCTTTTTTTGGCTGAATTGACATGGAATGATGACCCACCTGCCATATGATGTGGTAAATAGTAGTAACTTCATTTTAAGAAAAAATTGGTCATCTTAATGAATGCAAGAGATGTATGGACACCGTAGCTACTTCAGTAACTTTGTAAACAGTTTAATGATAAATAGCTGACTTGCAATTGATATTTTACCAAATTCTATAATAAAATAAAGCATTAGACTACCTATCTGACTTGAATAACCTTAATAGATTTGAGTGGTTTTATATTGTCCAAATGTAATGGCAATAGTACCCACCTTACCCACATGTAAGGCAGTGTCCCACTGTCAAGGACTGATAAAGGTATGGTAGATACCTTCATCTGGGAGCTATTTGGGGAGGATGCCAACTATCCCCTCTTTGGTATTAAGAGCAGGGGTGTATTACCAAAGTTATTAGTAGGGTTTTTAGGTTTAAGGAATGTGTATGGCTGCCTCTTTCAATTACGGTATATAATTTTTTTAACCCTCATTTTTGCTTTACTCTTTCATTTGCACCTATAGCATCCATTCTTCATTTCATTTGTCACCCATCTCACAATTTTATATTTAATTTTTAGCTTTGATTTACACATTTTTGTATATTTGTATCAGTGACATTAATGCTGTGACACCAGAGGGATTACATCCATCACTTATTTCCAAAGTCCTTCCTTTCCCTTTTACAAGACCATGACCAAGTAAGAATGTACTGGTATTGTACTCTTACTCTTCTACACTTTAAATGTATACAAAGATTTATATTTATTTTTCAGTTGAAGTTAGATCTACTACCCGAGTCCTAGACAAGGACATACTGATTAAATTTTAAGTTGTAATGGTGAGGCTGTGGTGTCCTCTTACCAGTTATAATCATGTTTTTTGATTATTTACCAATTGAAGTAGTTGTAAAAATTCTTGAATATTTACCATCTGAAGATGTAGTGCTTCTCATTTATGTGAGTGCAAGATTTCAAGAAATACTTACAAAATTTCCTGTACATAGGTAAGTTTTTTTTCACAGTAATGCATGCTATTTTCACCATAGGGATATTATATTTAAAGTACACTGTACTATTAGGCTTAAACTCGCATGTAGGTATACTAACAGTAGTTCTTAATCATATTGACAGGATTTTGCTTAAGTTAAAAATTTACAGTTTGAATTAAGGTAACCAAAAAGAGTGTGTGTGTGTGTGTGTTACAGACTTTAAAATCTAAATGCCTAAAAAAGTAATTAACCTAACCTAATTTAACTTCTAATGGCCAAGAAGGGCATGATAAGCGTTTCAGATGCAATTGAGGGCTTGAAGGGTGGTTTCTGTTAAGTCGTTAAATATTGAGGTACTCGTTAATCTAGCCTATTGTTAACCTAACCTAATATTAGCAGGATCAACATGTATTTTTCCTTTTTCCAATAGTAGAAATGCTTTGATTTTTATATAAATTTTGAATGTTCCAATTTACCAAAAGTGTTACCTCCCAAAACATTTACCCGACTACATGGGGTTGCACAGTTTAAACCAATTGTTGTAACTAATTCTTTCCCACCATAGTCGTCACCCAAGTATGGTATATAGCTTTAAAATTGGCACTCCCACACGCGCTTAATGTTTGGCAACACTGTCACTGGTTGATGTTATCTCTTTAAGCCTAGTACTGCTCATTCCACCCTAATAAATAGGTTAATTCTTATCACATGCTTCACAAACCAATTTTCTAATGGAAAAATATAAATAGGTGAAATTGTAATTCTCTCTTTATTTAGCCTCTATTCATCAAAATTATCAAAAGATATTGAAAGTTTGCTTGGTAGATCCTCCATCAGATCTAAATGGTTAAACTAGTTGTTTAAATGAAGGATTTAAACAATTTTACTACTAACAGCAATTTCTTAATGTTCAGTTCTTTTTAAGTTAAAGTAAAAAACTTCTTTTTAATGAAGGTTACTTATATTGTGTTTTAATCTTCATGATTATATCATCTAGTGCTGGAGTAGAAATGATTCTCTCTTTTCTGGAGGTTAGTTTATTCAAAGCTGAGAAACAAACTTGGTATAGAGAAGGCTGGCCAAATTAGTTTTCTTATACAGTATAAATCCTTCAGTAGGAAACACTGATTCATAGGAAGAGGAAACAGAAATAGATGATTATTCTAGTCAAGTTTATCATTTGTTTTTATCAGCTTCAAGTTTGCTGTCCAAAAAGAAAAGTTTTATGGTACTATATTTCTGTAAGGAAAACTTTATGGTTTTTGTAGAGGTGTACTCAGTGTCAAAGTTTACTTTTATTTATTTTTAAGATTGCCAAAGGATGTATGAGGGTTGGTATGAAATGAAAGTAATGTCTCTTATTTTTCAGTTCATAAATACAATAAGAGGCATTACTTTCATACTGACTCTTGTATATGTATCTACTAATAAAATTGACAAAGGATCTGTATTTATTAATTTTTAAGATTACTAAAGGATCTGTATTTATTTTTAAGTACAGAGAATGTTCCCATGATTTTTTTTTATATACTTTGTCCAAAATTTGTAAGTTGTGACACAAATAAAGATGCCACTCAAAAGTAGTACTTTGTCTTTTTACCTTAGTACAAGTTAGGTTAGTTACTGCGAGAAAACTTGAAAGTTTTCATGATCTTCCAAATATGGTCCCATCCAAAACTTTGAGGATGTACCCTCAAAACTATATTGAATCATTTTTTACTGCAAAGCTAAATATTTAAAACTTTAGATAAAAATTATACTTTTTAAAACCAATGTTTTTTGATTCTTTGTGCAACCCTGAATTAGCTGAACAGCAAGGAGTACGTCATACACTTATGATTACACTAATCAACAGCCAAAATGTATCTTCGATGAAACCATCATTTCTTTAGTAATTCGACGTCGCTGAATCCGAAAATGACCTTCATTTTGCATGATTGGTTCGCGTTTAGAAGATACACGGGTGCCCTGTTTTCATTATTTCCCAATTGAAATGAATATATCATTGAAGCATAACATATGGCAACACTGTAGAATGTGCTCGTTTGGCAACCTCGTTGTCTGGCGCCATCTTGAGTACATCGTAAATCCCTTTAGCTCAGTTCTAGAGCGACGCTTGTTGTGGTGACACGTTATTTCACATTTTGACAGTGCTTTTGTAGTGCTTCCTCGTAATTTGCACCTGTGGTTACTTCATGACATATAGAGTGTAGTGCGTGTTAAAGCGTAATCTTGCGATCAGTTTCTCATTGATGTTATAAGCAAAATGCCACGTAAATGCGTTAATGACTCAAATAACTTTTGCTATATTTGCGGCAAAGTAACATTAAAATCGCAAAAGAAGACGTTAACACCTGCCATCAAGAAAGCGTACCACCTTTATTTTAAGTGCAAATTAGGAGATCAGGACAAAATGTGGGTGCCGCATATATGCTGCATTACATGTGCAACTACATTACTTGAGTGGTACAATGGGAAACCGAGGTCAATGGGCTTCGGCATCCCCGTCGTGTGGAGGGAACAAAGTAACCACGTGGATGACTGTTTATTCTGCATGGTTCCGCCATTACGTGGAATTAGTAAGAAGAAAAAATGGACCCTCAAGTATCCTAATGTTCCATCCGCCATTTGACCTGTGCCCCATAACGAAGACATACCTGTGCCCAATCCTCCTACCTCCTCAGACACCCTCGATTTGGATGACGAAGAGCATCCTGTAACGAGTACAGATGAAGACATTGCACATCCCACATCATCACAAGATACCGACTTTGTGCCCAGTGAACTGTCTACAGAACCGCATAAAATCACCCAACACGAACTGAATGACCTCATCAGAGATTTGGACTTACCAAAGTCTAAGGCAGAATTGCTCGCCTCACGCCTTCAACACTGGCATCTTCTTCATGATGATGTCCAAATATCCATGTACCGCACTAGGCAATCCACGTTGGAGACTTTCTTCATCAAACATGGTGACTTCGTGGTGTGTACAGATGTTGTTGGTTTAATGAATGCTCTAAATATAACATACAGAGATGATGAATGGAGGTTGTTCATTGATGCCTCTAAGCTAAGCCTTAAGGCTGTACTACTTCATAACAAAAACGAAAAAGCTGCCATTCCAATTGGATATTCTGTCCACATGAAGGAGACATATGAAAATATGCAATATCTGCTTCACCACATAAACTACAACGCTCACAAATGGAGCATATGTGGTGATTTGAAAGTGGTCGACATGTTACTTGGTCTCCAGCAGGGTTACACGAAGTACTGCTGCTTCCTTTGCGAGTGGGACAGCCGTGCTAGGTCAACATTATGAAAGGAAGGAATGGCCTCTAAGAGAAAGTTTAGTGCCAGGTGTGAAAAACGTTTCGTGCGAGCCATTAGTAGAGCCAAGCAAAATACTTCTACCACCGTTACATATTAAGTTAGGGCTTATGAAAAATTTTGTGAAGGCACTCAATAAGGATGGAAAGGCATTTAAGTATCTTTTCCAGAAGTTCCCTCGACTCATTGAGGCAAAAATCAAGGAAGGCATATTTGTTGGTCCTCATATACAAAATCTGATGAAAGATGAATATTTCGAGACACTTTTGTAGGGCGCAGAAAAAGAAGCTTGGGTCTCGTTCAAGTCAGTGTCGCAAAATTTCCTTGGAAACAACAGAGCTCCAAATGCAGATGAATTGGTGGATAATATGTTGAAGGCGTACCAAAGAATGGGATGTAACATGTCTCTAACAATTCATTTCCTCCATTCCCATTTCGACTTTTTCCTGGCAAACCTTGGTGAAGTAAGTGACGAACATGGGGAACGTTTTCATCAGCAGATTTCAGCTCTTGAGAAACGTTACCAGGGCAAGTGGAATTCATCTATGCTGGCTGATTTCTGCTGGTCAATAATAAGAGACACTACACAGTCAGAGTACAAGAGACAGGCCAAGAGGAAACGACATTGAAGTGAGTGTGCTCCTTAAAATACATATATGTTGTGGGATAAATATTTACCAGTACTTACACAATAATTACCATGATATCTTAAAAACGCGAACTAATTAAACAATTTCACTATCATTTTCAAATTCAGCATGCAAAAATACATAAGAATCGGCTACTTTCATTAAAGATACAAAAAATTCCTTAAAATTTGTTGACCAGTGTTATTTAAAAGCAATCTTTTTTAAATATATATTTTTCAAATAAGTACTATAACCTTGCTGATATAATTGCAGAAGCAAAACAAGCCAAATTTGGAGGGGAATTTAATGTGCTTTGTAATGTCAGTAGATATAATAGTGATAGCTTTTTCACATTTTTAAATTGTTTGAAGTCTCCCTACCCCCTGTTTTATGGTGCTGAATTTCTTTTTAAATAACCACTTTTTCCAGTTATGCCTATATTTGTTGTTTAACAGCCAAAGGTACATTAATAGGCTCTCTTATGTGTGTGGAATAGCAGACTAGCAGTAATATATCTTTCTGATTGCTTGCTTGCTTTTGAGCTCCACATTTGAGGGTTCCCCAGCTGAATGCCACCACTTATGCTCACACACACAATTTGGGCTGACAAACTTCTTTCAGCAGATGAATACTTTTTTAAAAACGTGTATGAAAATTTTTTAATTAGTGAGCCTTACGTGATCATGGGTCTCATGAAATGGTCAGTATTTAGGTTCCTCACCCCAAATTTAAGATACAGACGGGTAAACACATGTTTGTTTACTTATTTGGTAGGGACCTTACAAAGAGGCTGTCATGTGGCATGACAATTAGACTTGTTTAAATGCTAATAACATATTAAATAGATAGCCTAACTGCGCAAGTCATAAGCATTTGTAGCATTATGTAGTCAATATTCTATGCAGTATAGTTCATAGTTATCCTTTTTTCAGTAATTAACTTTTCTTGAACATATTGATCCCAATCCTGATGAATTTGACATAAATTTCATTTTGAGTAAACACCTTTCCTTGTAATTTTTAATTCAATCTATTTCAGAACTTTGAATTTGGAGAAGGCTCATTTATTATCTGTGAAAGATATAAAACAGCTTTTTCATAAAGGTTCCCTAGCACCGAATATAAAGACATTAGTATTGGATGGTATATGGTGGTTTGACCCTGTCAAGCAGATTATCAAATGCAAAAATATAAATGTTTTACACATGATGGATGTTAAACTAACGACTGTACAGTTCAAAACTATTCTTCTTTCTTGTACAAAGGTAGGCCTAACAGTAGATCATCTCTCTTGAATCAATAACATTGCAATTATTGACCTTTTGAATTAAGCGTTTACTATCTAAAGCTTTTAAGAAAAAAAATTATATTACTTATAAGCATCATTTTGTTTTGGGTTGGCCCTTCAAATAGGGGGGGGGGGGGGGGGGCAGTATTTTTGGAATCATATGGGACTCTCCCCCTCAAAAATTGTAGTAATCATATTTCATTAAGGAAATATAAAAAAAATTTGTTTTCAAGTGAATACAACCCCCTCTGGACATACCCTTTGAAGTTGGGTATCCAGGAAATTAGCATTTTTTTAATAATAAACTAATAATAATTAAATAATCATAATAATAAAAGCAACACCACATCTTTTAGCATAATATTTTAACAAAATGATTTGTTAAAAAACTCAAACATAATTTTTGCTGATAATTAGTATTTGATCAAGATTCAGAATGTGTTCTCGACCTTAAAATTAGGAAATAAAGCATGTATGAACATGAAATAACAGTGTATTACATTTGCACTCAATTTTTTCTAGTGATCTGTGATAACATGACATTAATGGTATTGTTGAAGTCCTTGAAGGTTACATCTGCCTTTGAGGAAACATTCAAAGATAAGTTGTAAGATTCATAGTATATGTGGTGGCTGGAAGCTTTTTGTGATTTCTCATAAGCCTGAAGGTGTCACTGCCTTTGAGTACAGAGAGGGATGTATCATGCACATACTGGATTTCCAAATACATTTTGTTCCTTTGTTTTGCCATCTGCATCACTTTCCATTTACTCATCATCCTCCCTTGAAGACGTGAAAGGCCTTCCCTTACCCTTCAAAGCAACAAGGTCCTTGTTTTGCCACTTGTTTTGACATGTGGTAGAGTGTCCAAGTCTACAACTTGTCCTTCATTGTGGTGGTTCCACACACTATCAAACATTTTCTTCCCAACTGTGATCACAGCATCCTCAGCCTGAGTCATGTAGTAGCAGTTCTTTAATTTATCTACTGTCTCGTAATACTTTTGGGTCTAATTTTTCTGATGCTCGCTCCGATGTGCTGATATTGGGAAGGACACACGTCTTCACTTTTGGTTAATGTTTCAGTGGACATGAGCTGGCATTTCTTGACTTTGTCAACTGATACTGATGGTTCAAGAACAGTGTTTCCTAACCTTTTTCTAACCATCGCCCCCTAATGGTTGTTTTTTAAACAAAATCTTAAAATCACCCCCCTTCCAACAGAAAATTAAAACAATGAAATATTTTCTACTCACAATTTTTATTCAATGGGATCCTTGTGCTTGATGCTTTTTAGCTAGAAGTTGAGTGTCTGGTTTGATATTAGTGAGTTTGATTCTAATGTCTCCCCTTGAACATATATCAATTCTATTTCTTTTCTTTGTTAAGATTTGATTTACTGCACTAAAACCAGTTTCAACCATATAAGATGTGGGAAAACAAAAGAACTTTGGCTATTTCGCCCCATACTGTTGGATAAAGCAATTTGATTGTTTTTGAACACCACAATTCAGCCATTCCACCTTTTTTTAATTTAAATTTGCATTCTTCATTGCATTTTAAATCAATGAGTTCTTCTTGAATGTTCTCATTAGCAGACTCGGCATCATAATTAAATGGATCTAACATCCATGGCTCAACTTTGAAAGTAAATAAATCAGAAAATCTGTTTTCCATATCAGCTTTTAATAAAAGCAGATATTCAGAATAATTTTTAATGTCATTCTCAGTGAGACATTCATTAATTTCAGCTAACTTGGGCATGCTATGAAATTTTCTTCTCAATAAATTGCTTTGAAAAATATCCAGTTTTTCGGTAAATGCTTTTACTGTGTGTTTGCAATCAATAAGCATAACAAAATTTCCTTGAAGTTGAAGTGATACTTTAAGTTTACGAAAAATCCAAGCCATGTAGTATATATAATTTTTATGCTCATTGATCTCTTTTGCTAGTTTTGTGGCACCTTCTGTTTCTAGAAAACTAGTTATCACATCATAAAGACTTACAAATCTTGCTAAACAGTTGCCTTTTGAAAGCTATTGGACTTCTGTGTATAAAAGAAGTCTAACATGCTGTTCATCATTATGAACACAAAATTTTCTGAAAAGGCGATCATATTTGCTATTTGATTTTATTTTGTTTATGGTTCTAATAACTATATTAAGAGACTCATGAAGAACTGGACTAATATTTTTTGCAACCAGATGATGTCAGTGTACAACACAATGTATCGCAACAATTTCAGGACAGGCTTTTTTTAGGTGGGCAACAAAGCCATTATGTCTTCCAACCATGGAGGGAGCACCATCGGTTGCACACGATATCAAGTTTTCAAATGGTACTGGTTTTTCATCAAACCATGATTTGACAGCATCAAAAATAGAAGCTCCAGTGGTGTCAGTTGATAAAAATTTCACAAACAACATATCTTCTTGCAATTTACAGTCATCATCAAAATAACGAATGTATGCCATTAGAAGGCCCTTGTCAATAACTGTGGATTCATCCAACTGAATTGAGAATCTCATTGTCTTTAATTTTTCAATAAGCAACTCTTCAATGTTAAATGATCTCATCTATCCGTCTTTGAATTGAATTATTGCTTGATGGTAAAACTTTTAAAACAGAAGAAGGATCTTGATGCATCACAGTTGAAATTACTTCTTCTAATGCAGGTAGTATAACAGTCTCAGCGACTGTATGAGCACTGCCAGTTTTTGCAATGATTTCTGCAATTTTTTAAGAAGCAATCAAACCATCGTCATTTGTCTGTGTTTTTTTCTTAAATAAAGAATGAATTGTGTTGTGCTTCTCGAAATCCTCTTTCAAATTTTTGAAATATTCCATAGGCTTACCAACTTTATCTGGATGTTTCCTTTTTAAGTGATCAAGAAGTCTTGATGGCTTCATAGCTTCATTTGATAAGGAAACATTACACACAAGACACATCAGCTGTCTTGAATCTAAAAGGCTTTCAGTAAAACCATAAGATAAGTAGTCATCTCGATATTGTTGACACTTTTTCTTTTGGGCACTTGACATAATTTATAATGGGGTGAAAAATTATAAATTTTTTACTTTGCACTCTCAAAACTCATGTTCATCACTGCAAATGCCAAACTGACTGAACAAAAGTAGTGCTAGAAATCTTGGAGTCCTGGCAACACTGTCCTCAACTTAGCGATTCTGTTCAACCTTACATTTGAAAATGTTTTCAAACGTTTCTCAATCTTTTTCATTCATTTTAATAAATAAAAAAAGTTACTTCTAAACTAGCTATGGCTGTATGCTATAACTTTTTTTTAGTTATTTATTTTTTATTTATTTAGGACTCTCCATGAAATACCGTATATATATGCAGAGATGGCCAGTATTTAAATACATTTGTGTATTTACCAATGTATTTTTAAATCTATTAATTTTCAAGTATTTAAATACTGTATTTAAATATAAATAGTAAATACATGTGAATAACTTTGCTCATTCTGCTGATTTTACCGATCACATCATTGCAGTTCTCAACATGCAATGATATTGTAGTGAATACTCTTATTTTAGTTTCAAGATAAATGTTAATTTTACCGTCTTGAATTTCGGAATAGCTATAAATTCATTTTAAATTAGTTACCCATCATAATTCAATTGTAAACCACATTAATACTAATTTTATGTATACTGTATTATTTTTGTATGTAAACATAATTAATTATATATCACAATTGTCAGTTAATTATTTATATTCAAATAATTATTTTAATCTAATACCATGTCCATTTTGCAAATAAATAATAGAAATCCAAGGGTTATATTTTCCATCCTTGGTACTGTCGCAGTTTCGCTTAATGGACTCAATACGGCTAGTGAGATAATCACTGGTTGGCACTTAACCAGCGGCAGTGCTTATGGCTACATCATCCAGGTTAACCTATACCGGATAGATGCGCTACGGTCCCAAGCCGTAGCTTGCCTAGGCCCAACGACGACGACGATGAAAACCAACAATTGGTGACCCCGGAGTTGGATTCCCCCCTTTTACCCGAACGACTAGGACTAGACTGTAACGTCGTTCGTGCCCCTCACCCCCTTCACCTGAGCGACTAGGACCAGACTGTAACGTCGCTCGTGCCCTCTGCCCCTCACCCCTGCCCGTGCGCTCTGTGCCTGCGCTCGTCTCAACCTCCACTCCTTTGTTGGTAACTTGTCATCTTGCTTGTACATCAGCAAGCATAGGAGAAGATGCCTGACGACGCTGGTGCCATCTCCCACTTGAGCGTAAAGCTCCCCGTCTTCTGGCCGGGTGATCCATTTATTTGGTTCCACCAAGTGGAATCACAATTCAACTTGGGAAGGATCACCGCTAGCAGGACAAAATACGATCATGTTTTGTCCTCTCTACCAGCGAGCATCATCTCTGAAGTCTGTGACGTCATCGTGTCTACTTCCACGAGTGAGGACCCATACAACGATCTGAAGTCTGCCATACTGTGCCGCACCACTGTCTCCGAGCGTGAGAAACTACATCAGTTAATCTCAAAAGAAGAACTTGGAGACCGTAAGCCCACTCAAATGCTGAAGGCTATGCAGTGCGCTCTAGGCAAACGCGCACAAACCTTCGATAAGGACATCTTTAGACAGTTGTTCTTGCAGAAACTTCCTCCATCAGCTCAGCGTGTCTTGGCCACTATGGATCCTGCTACTCCAGTTGATAAACTAGCAGAAACTGCCGACAAAGTAGTGGAGATTGACACAGCTCCGGTCAACAACGTGAACACACAATCGGAACTGGAGTTGAAAGTGGAAGAGTTAAGTCAACAACTCAACCACGTTTGTTCTCTGCTACAAAATCAACGGCAAAAAGCCATTCTCGGTCAAGATTTACGAAGAGGCATCGTTCGAGTTCCGGGAAGATCTGCTTCTACCACTCTAAATTTGGAAAGAAGGCTAGGAAGTGCATCTCCCCTTGCAATTTTTCGTCGGAAAACCCCAGCAGCGAGTCCTAATGGCGTCTAGTACTCGCACTGCCAACCTGTTATTCATAAAGGACAGGAACTCTGGTGTCAGTTTCTTGGTCGATACCGGAGCATCAGTCAGTGTATTCCCTCAAAAATCTGGTCATACGCACTCGGAATCTCCGCCTCTATACGCTGCTAATGGTTCACGCATACCCACGTACGGTACTCAGTCGCGTGAACTAAACTTGGGCCTTCACCGATCCTTCAAGTGGATTTTCATCTGTGTTCAAGTGCAGCATCCCATAATCGGCGCTGACTTCCTCCAGCATTTCAAACTCCTGGTGGATCTTGACAAGCGACGCTTATGCGACCAGGCCACACTGCTTTCTGTTCTTGCCAAACAGGTTGCCCTTCCGGATGCCTCGAACTCTGCACTTTCCCTCGTTCCCCCTAATTCCATGTACCAGTGCCTTTTCCAGCGATATCCAGGAATTCTTCAACCGATGCAGATGGGTGATACCATTAAGCACACCATTACCCATCACATTACAACAAAAGGTCCCCCTGTGTTTGCAAAACCCAGACGTCTTGCCCCGGACAAACTGGAAGCTGCCAAATCGGAATTCCAGCTTATGATAGATCTTGGGATAATAAGACCTTCCAAAAGCAGTTGGTCCTCTCCCCTACACCTGGTCCAGAAGAAGTCAGGAGACTGGAGACCATGTGGGGATTACCGGTTTTTGAATTCGACAACCATCCCGGACTGATATCCGGTATCAAATGTCCAAGACTTTACTTCTCTTCTCCACAGCAAATCTATCTTCAGTAAAATAGACCTCGTTAAGGCTTTCCACCACATTCCCGTAGAGCCTTCGGATATTCCCAAGACTGCAGTTTGTACACCATTTGGGTTATTCGAATTTGTGAAGATGCCGTTCGGGCTACGGAATGCTGCGCAAACCTTTCAGAGGTTTATAGATGAGGTCACCAGAGGCTTAGACTTTGTTTATGCCTACATCGATGATTTGCTTGTGGCCAGCTCAACGGAAGAGGAACATAAGGAACATCTTTCACTCCTCTTTCAACGCTTAGAACAATATGGTGTTACTATTAATGCATCTAAGTGTGTTTGCACAGCCAACCTTGGAATTTCTTGGTCACACGATTTCGCAGCACGGAATTACCCCCCTTCAGGACAAGTGTGAAGTGATAAAAAATTACCCTATGCCAAATAATCAGCGTGAGTTACGTCGGTTTCTAGGTTTGGTAAATTATTACCACAAGTTCATTAAAAACTGTGCCAGTGTTCTTGCTCCTCTACACGCTATGATCACACACAAACGCAAGGTAACAAAATTGGTATGGTGTAGTGATAGTTTACAGGCGTTCGACAATGCCAAAAATGCTATCAATAGTGCATTGTCTCTGTCATTTCCTATCAGTGATGCCCCCCTAACTCTGATGGTCGATGCATCAGATGTTGCAATCGGTGGGGTGTTGGAACAAACCATTAACGGTCAACAAGCACCCATCGCGTATTACTCGAAAAAGCTGCAGCCAGCCCAAACGCGTTATAGTGCTTTCGGACGTGAACTTCTTGCTATTTACTTAAACGTGAAGCATTTTCAACATTTCCTTAAAGGCCGAGAGTTTTGTGTTTTTACCGACCACAAACCTTTGGTCACTGTCTTCAATAAAAACAGCTGTAACCACTCTCCCAGAGTCATCAGGCAACTCGATTATATCTCGCAATTTACCACAGATATCCACCACATCAAATGTCTTGAACACTCCAGCGGATGCACTTTCAAGAATAGAGATTACTTCTGTTACCCTCAGCTCTACACTGTGGAATGCTATTACACAGGATCAAGATAAGGATACGGAACTACAAGACCTGCTCAGAGAAGACTCCACTCACTCACTTTCCCTCAAGAAAATGAGTATGCCAGGATTGTCTGTGCCCCTCTATTGCGACGTATCAACAGCTGCTATTCGCCCTTATGTCCTTCCATGTCACAGACAAGCAGTCTTCACGGATCTTCATAAGCCCTCCCATCCTGGTATCCGTGCTTCGCAACACCTGGTTACCTCTCGCTTTGTTTGGCCCTCGATGCGGAAGGATGTCAAACATTGGACCAAAACGTGCCTTGCGTGCCAGTGTGCCAAAGTCCAAAGGCACACCAGGTCCCCCTTTGACGCATTTCCGCCCCCATCCCAGCGATTTGAGGTAATTCATGTAGACATTGTTGGCCCTCTTCCAGTGATTCAAGGCCAACGTTATCTGCTCACCTGTCTTGACCGCTTTTCCAGATGGCCTGAAGCCATCCCACTTCCTGATATCCAAGCGGACACTGTTGCAAGAGCCTTTCTTCATGGATGGGTATCAAGATTTGGATTGCCGACAAAAGTCATCACTGACCAAGGTCGCCAATTTGAGTCTTCGCTTTGGAAGAAGTTTACCAGCTTGTTGGGTACAGTACATGCGCATACCTGTGCATATCATCCGCAAGCTAACAGCCTCGTCGAACGCTTCCATCGCCAGCTGAAGTCATCCCTTATGTGTCACGAAGACTCCCATTGGATGGATAAGCTTCCACTCGTGTTGCTTGGTATTCGCTCTGCATTTAAGAGTGATCTGAAGACTACAGCAGCTGAACTAGTCTATGGAACAACACTGTGGCTACCAGGTGGCTACTTCACTGCAGGGGATAAGTCATGTGATCCTACGGAATTCGCTCAAACACTTCCCTCTCACATGCAGTCCCTTCAGCCTGTTCCCCCTCGATTGACTAGCCAACAGAACATCTTTGTTTCCCCAGCCCTCCAGTCTTGCACCCACGTTTTCGTTCGTGTACCTGTCCCAAAACGGCCTCTCCAATGTCCATATGACGGGCCCTATGAAGTTCTCCGATGTACGCGCAAATCATTTCTCATCCAGCGCGGTTCCAAGGTCGACAAGGTTTCTATCGATCGTCTTAAGCCTGCGTTTTTGGAATTAACCTTAAGCGAGGTACATGTAGCTACCAAAAAGGTCCAGGGGAAATCTGTGTCGTTCGGAACTCTTTGAACTTCCTCTCTGGTGGGGAGTGTGTAGTGAATACTCTTATTTTAGTTTCAAGATAAATGTTAATTTTACCATCTTGAATTTCGGAATAGCTATAAATTCATTTTAAATTAGTTACCCATCATAATTCAATTGTAAACCACATTAATACTAATTTTATGTATACTGTATTATTTTATTGTATGTAAACATAATTATATATCACAATTGTCAGTTAATTATTTATATTCAAATAATTATTTTAATCTAATACCATGTCCATTTTGCAAATAAATAATAGAAATCCAAGGGTTATATTTTCCATCCTTGGTACTGTCGCAGTTTCGCCTAACGGACTCAATACGGCTAGTGAGATAATCACTGGTTGGCACTTAACCAGCGGCAGTGCTTATGGCTACATCATCCAGGTTAACCTATACCGGATAGATGCGCTACGGTCCCAAGCTGTAGCTTGCCTAGGCCTGATGACGACGACGAAAACCAACAATATGATCAGTATAAGTGATATGTAGAGGCAGAGGGAGTGCACCATCATGTGATCAAACATGATCACGTGATGGTGCCACAGTCTAGGGCGGGTCATACTATGCATTTTTTTTAAATCAATGGAGAGGGGTGTTCAAATGACATATTTTGGTGTATAGAACACAATTCTGAAGAAAATATTTAATTCTGATAACCCTAACCTACATCATTTTGCAGTTGATTATTATTAAATTGTTGATTATTTTACTATTGTAGTTACCCCAGAATATGTCTTCTCACATTTTCTATCATGGCTGCTCACATTATCTCTCATAGAGCATTGTTCTAACTAATTCATATAATAATAATAATATTTAAATACTCAAATAAAAAGGTGTGCCATTCCACTTAATTGTAATTATCATACAGTTTGGTATATGAAATATTTTGACGGTTTTCTGGCGCACATAAGGCCATTTTCTGAGCCACCTTTCTCAGAGGCTAGAATGTAACGTTTTAGAATATTCTAAAACGTTTTGTGAAATATTTGAAGTGACTCATGATTTATGAAGCTATTGGAGAGAAGTGGTGATGAAGATGAGTTTGTTCCTGAAGTTGAGCTCTTCCCTCAAACTGACCCTGAGCCAGCAGCTTCGGCAAAGGTACAGAAAAACTATGATGAGATTCAAAACATTGCCCTTGCTAGTGTAAGGTATGGCATAGGGCTGAGGCCAACTGCAGCGATAGCAACAGCAGCTCTGATTGACGCAGGAATCATCACAGAAGACAATACAAGTAAAGTGATTGATAAGAGCAAGGTCAAGAGAGCACAGGAGAAGTTGATGAGAGAGCTGGGGGAACAGTTCGAGAAGAAGTGCAGGGAGGAGGGGGGGGATCTCTTGCATCCTCTTTGATGGGTGGATTGACCTGACCAATGTGATGATGGAAGCTGAGGGCAGTGACCAATCTTTTCCCGCAAAGATCAAGGAAGAACACTATAGTGTTGTTAGTGAGCCTGGCAGCTACTATCTGTTCCACTTTACCCCAGAGAAAGCAACTAAAGAGGAGTCACATGCGGAGAAGATTGCTAAGGTCCTGTTTGCCTGGCTGAAAGAGAGGGGTTATGATAAGACCTTGTTGGCCATTGGAGGAGACTCAACAAATGTCAACACTGGTATGAAAGCTGGAGCTGCACCTGGGGAGAAAGCTGGTCTGGTTGGTGTGCAACCTGCACACTGTTGAACTTCCCCTGCACCATCTCATTGTTGACCTTGATGGCCCTACTCTGTCGGACAAAAAATTATCTGGGCCAATAGGAAAGCTCCTTGATTCTGCTACAGACTGATATCAATCCAAACTTCACCTGAATCTCTGTTGGCCCTCCACTGATCAAGGTCATTCAAGATCTCTCAACTGATCAATACTATGGCTATAAAATTGTCTGTGCAGTCAGGGATGGAGTACTTCCTGCAGGGCTGGCTCTGTTAGAGATAGGACCAGTAAACCACAGCCGCTGGCTCACCACAGCGAACAGACTTCTCAGGCTCTGGGTGTCAAAGCACGGACGACTTAAAGGAAAGAACCTGAAGATTCTGCAATTCATTGTGGAATTCATCATTGGAGTGTATTACCCATGTTGGTTCAACGTGAAGGTCAAGCACTCCTGGATCGAAGGGCCTAGGCACATCCTCTTTCAGCTGGACTGCCTCAAGTCCCAGAGAAAGGAGGTGCTGGATATTGTGATGCCAACTGTGAGAAGATCTGCTTGGTATGCCCACAGTGAAGTCATCCTCCAAACACTACTCTGCTCTGAGGATCAAGGAGAGGATTGAAGGGGTGGAGAGAATCCTGGCCATCAGGGGAGAGGGGGACCTGGACACTCAGCTGGGTGACTCCTCTGTTAGGAGCAGAAGGACACCTGACATCAATTGTGATGCTTCCAGCATCGGTGACTTGATCAGCTGGTCAGAAGGTGTCAGAGCCACCTCTCACCTGCTCTCTAAGCACCTCAGAGGTGAAAAACTTCATCAGCACCCCCATGGAGGTGCGCAACTGGCCTTGCCACACACAAAGCATTGAGAGGGTTGTTAAAATGGTGACTGAGGCTTCTGCTAAGTACTTCTCACAGGAAAAGAGGGATGGAGGGATCAGGGCTCAGGAGACCAGCAGGAAGCTGATGTCCAAGTCTGAGTCAAAGCAGGATTTGTGCAACCTGGCAAAGTTCAAGATGTCAGGAGAATGATCTTTGTAATTATATCCAGTGATATACATGCAGTTCACCTATTAATAAATATATGTAAAGTTGATTTGGCCTTGTCAATATAAATGATTTACCTTATATCTTTTAATATATTATAAAGGGGTTCAAAAGGGTAAAATTGGCAATTTAGAAATACAAAATGATGTAGGTTAGAGTTATCCTATCCAAAAAATAAGCTCATATTTGAATTCCCCATGTAAAAACACAATTTAGACACCCCTGATGGTAGGATTTCCTTCAGATTCATGTTGTCACCTGAGTACGACCCACCCTAGTGCCACACCCTCTGCCTCAGTGAGGGCTCAGTCCTCAACCATATCCTTTCGTGTGTGGTAGTGGTTGTGTTATAGTCTTCCAAGCTACAAGTACCTGGTACTACAGGTAGTTATCCGAAACTATGGTGTTGATGTCGTCCAGTGGCTCTAGCTCTAGTATTAATACAGGTGAATCATCAGTAAAGAACACATTGCACCCACTTTTTGATGGTAAATATTTTAAAATAAAAAGTAAAGATGGGACTAAAGTCTAACTAAACATCCGCTAATACAGACCATGTTCTTGCATTACAACACCACAATACCATCATCTGCACCTGTAGAATGCCTGTTTTCCTTTGCAGGGATAACACACTTCCCTACAAGAAACAGATGTAGTGACAGCACTCTGGAGCGACTGATATTATTATGTAGCAACAAAAATGTGTTCTGAGTGTAGTGAACTAGTGATTAGATAGCATTTCGATGCTACTGAAATGCAATCCAATCAGTCAATCACTATACCAAAATGCTATCTAATCACTATAATTATGTAATTAGAATTTGTTGTAATACAATTTATAAAGGAATGAACTATATAATCAGAAGTTACTTTGAGTTTAATATTAATCCTAATTAAAATCATTTGTATATGTGAATTTTGTTGTATTTAAAATGTATTTAAATACCTTTTGTGTATTTAGTATTTCGTATTTAAATACATTTCAAAAATGTATTTAATATTTAAATACATTTTGGTGATGTATTTTGTGTATTTAGTGCCCATCTCTGTATATATATATATATATATATATATATATATATATATATATATATATATATATATATATGTGTGTGTGTGTGTGTGTGTGTGTGTGTGTGTGTGTGTGTGTTTCCTTTAGCAGTAAAATAAAGAAAACAAGATATCCTCATTCCCTTGTTTACATGTAGACTCATTTTCTTTTCCGGGATAATTCAACCCAAACTAATATCAAAAATTATTTATCATTTCCTTCTTGATTTCTGAAGGTTTCTGAGCACCAGAAGGTAAGAACACACTTTATTTAGGTAAATGGGAAGAAAACAAAGCAAAAATTCTTATATCATGATGATGATGTACTATAGTCACCATTTAATTTTTCACCCCCCAAAATCTATTTTTGCCCACAAGGGGGCAATATCACCCTTGTTGGGAAACACTGTTCTAGAATATCAGTGTTAATTTACTCCATACTGATGTCTCCCTCCTTATATGACTGTTCTGTCCTACTACTACTACTAGACTCATCATTCTTTTTTTCTGCTTTCTTTCTTTTCTATTGATTGTGGATCTCTCTTTTTCTTTGCTCCATGGATTTCATCCATTTTTGACCAATAAAATCTTCACAGTACATTTTTCTCTCAGCTTTCTGGTCTTCAAGAAACCTCCACTCTATGTCATCTTTACCCCATGTGATTGCTCAAGCTTTTTCCATACCACATCATCATAGCAGAACGCATCAAATAGAGTACTTGTATGTTTATTGAGGTCACTGACTTTTTTATTGTAACTGTCATTTTGTCTCTGCTTCCTTGTCTGTACTAATATTGTGAACTCTTTAAGTTCAAGTGTGTTTTTCATCACATACTTTGTTGTCATTGTATATAAATTGCAGAATATTCATTGCTCTTGTAGAAGTTCAGCTAGAAGTAGAGCTGCATCATCCTGAGAACACTGAGCCTGGCCTGCTCATTTTGTCCTGAGGAGGTACAGTGTGTTTCAGATAGTCTTCCTGGGTTGGGAGTCTGCCATCTTGAAACTCTGCCTCCTGAACATAGTCAGTGGTTACCAGTATCTTTTTGCTTCTGGACTGTCACAAACTGTGGTCTCTCCAGTGCTTGAGCCATGTTCATGACTCGTTAATTACCTAAAACAGAATATAGGATTGACCACCACCAAAGATTTATGTGCTGCTCTAATGTGCTAAGAAAGTCTATTATATAAATAAGAAAAATACTAATGCCATAATGACAAAGCTAATAAGACATCAACTATCAATTTCTATGACATAAATCTATCTAAATCTCTAGTTATTACATCATTACATTGTCAGATATTCCTAATTCTAATCCTTCTTCATATACTAAAGAGAAAAATGGTATATATGTATAAAACAACCACCTCAAACACAAACCAAGTCTCAGAGAAACATTTGTGGTTCCTTATTGTAACAGGCCCATATCTGGGCTCCATTTGTCTCATGAGTTCATTGTATCTTCTAAGTATAATATAGTTTATGTACAATACAAAAGATATGTATTTGACAATTAATTTTATGTACATTCATAGGATTAGGAGTTGTTTTAAAGTTAAATAAAAATATATATATTCAAGTACTATACATGGAAAAACTATCAAATATACCAAAAATGTTCATAGATGCCAATTTTCAGAAGTATGTATACTATACATGGAAAAACTATCAAATATACCAAAAATGTTCATAGATGCCAATTTTCAGAAGTATGTACAGGGGGGGGTTTAACCCTTTCAATCATACAAAAATTGTCATTTTCCTCAATAGAACAACCAACTCCATGTTTTAGGGGGGGGGAGAAGGAGGCAGCCCCAAATATCTCGCTTTTTCAATTAACACCCCTCCCTACTTCAAAAGCCATAACACAGGTCAACAAAAAAAAAATTTTTTTCATTGCCAAGGAAATTCGTACGAATTTAGGATATTTTGGGGTTGCTGAATTCCAAAATGAAAGTAGTTTTTCCAATTTGGCTCTAGTTCTTGAGATAATGAATACCCTCAATTAATAGGAAACGTAACCATAACGCGTGCATATGGGAAACTACCGGAACATTCTAGATGGTGAGACAGAATAAAATGCCATTATGTATTTCATGTGTTTACTTTTGTATGATTTGAGACAATTTCAATGCGATTTGTAAGTAGGCTCCGCCTGAACATTAAGTTTTTTGCATTTTTACGTGTTTCAATGGGGTACCAATTATCTCATAAATTAGAGCCAATCTAGCAAAACCGATGTCATATTCGGAATCAGCACCACAAAGTTAACCCAAAATAACTCTAATATGATTGGCAATAAAATGAGTGTTGACCAGTGTAATTAATTAATACTGGCCTTATTTTTGCTCTTGTTTTTCCAGATTGAAGATATTGCCTTCTCGTGGCCAAAAGACTTAACACTGGAAAATACTGATGAATTAAAACAGTGTGAAGATGTTTTAATGAATATAAAAAAGTTAAAATTTCTAACTTTAGGGTGCTCTGTCAATTTCAAATTTTTAAGACTGACTCCAAAAATAAGAAAACTTGAAATAATTACTGATTTGTATAGCTTGCTAGGTATGTCCTGGGTTGGATGTGGAGGGAGAGTAAAATTCAGAGCTAAAGTTTGCATGATTTTAATATTGGCCAAATGAATACATTATTAAACTTTGGTTGTGTAACTCTACAACTATTAAACATCATTCATAGGAGACATTCTTTTGTTTAGTCAATATAGTGACTGAAACTATATTATTATTTACTCTAAATTTTTAACTTGTTTTGCTCATCAAAATAACAATAACATTTTTGACCAGGGAGAGTGGTAACTTCCGATTCCTCAAAATGTATAAGGTATGAAAATAGTCTTGGGAATGTAACATTCAGTCAGTTACAAGAGATAAAAATTGTCACAACACCAGTGCTCTATAACATCCTCTTTGACAGGTGAGAAAGAAAATGAAAAGTTTTGCTCAATATAATAGGTAGTAATATGTAATATACTGTATAGCACTTTTCCCAAAAGGGTACATTAAGTTCATCAATAACACTCTTGAGAGTAGGAGTGCACCGGATATGATATCCAGCTGGATATTGCGAAATATCCGGTATCTGGCCAGATATGCCGGATATAGGCCAAGACATTAGAAAATTAACACCTGTATGAAAATCTGCCATAATATGATGACAACACGTTACAAATAATATTTTATATACAAAAAAAATGGAAAGCCCTCCAGGGCCCACCCCTAAACCAGTCCAGCAACACTTTTTATATTAAATCAACACAATACTGATGACAAGAATAAATAAAACATCTGTCCATCCTTAACAATTACAGTTCTATTAATATAATCAGAGCTTTTTATAAAAACATCTAGGTGTTAAATTTTTTAAAAAGAGTAAAATATTGCTAGACCCCTGCACTTGCTTTCCATTCTTTTTTCTCCTTTATTTTTAAAACTACAAAACATTACAAGCTTGACAAATGTAAAACAATACATTGAATACAATATAAAATGCCTGGAATGAAATCAATGAATGAAAGGCAGTATTGTGTAGGTCAGATGCCGCCATTCAACCTTGAGGTTTTCAGAAAAAAAAACTCAACAACAGTGATTTAGAACTTTTTTCCGTTGTGGTGCAGAAATGAGCATTTCTCCTCTTTTAGGTAATATTCGGGATTGCCTTGCTTCATAGATGTTTCCATATTCAGAAAACATTCTCTCTGAAAATACAGAGGATGCGGGTGTGCAGAGAAGCTTTGAAACAATAGTTTTAAGGAGAGGAAATCAGGGTTCCTGCTTCCAAATTTGAACTGGACAGCGTTTCCTATCTACAAGAGGTTCAGATGCATATCGGTCTAACTCCACTGCAATCAGTAGAACAGGAGTAGTCTTTTTTTCAACCTTTCTTCTCTTGTAACTTACTTCCCCAGATTGCTCTCTTTTTGTGATCCCCATAAAACACACTTCAAGAATGTCCTCTTCGTCTTTCCTCTTTCGCATAGGAGAACTGGAATTTGAGCTTCTTTCGCTTCCACTTTCATTACCTTCACTTTCATTTTCATTAGAATCATTACCACCTTCATCATTTTCACTACCTATGACTTCTTCAATCAGCCAGGATTTAGCCTGCTCTTTTTGATCTTGTTGAAAGAAAGATAACTTATACTGTAGATCTATTGCAGTCGCAGTCACATAAGCTCTGTTTTTCATTATGTTCAAAGACTTCCCATCATTACTCTCCGACAAGAAACGCACTCAAAGAGAAGTCAGGAGTTCTCTCTCCGTCGTTTGAACACCTTGGTCATCATGGCCAATGTTTGAAAGAAATCTCTGTAAAATACAAATGCTTGGAATTATGGAAGACAAAGTTGATTTTTCCCAAACTCATTTCCTGAGTTAGTTGGAAGAATGGTTTTAATATTTTAAGGAGATTGCGTGTCAGTGTCCACTCGAAGGATGTGATGGTAGGTAATTCACTACGATCAGCCAAATACAGTTGCACTGGAATTTTTAATTTATATAATCTTTCTAGCATCAAATATGCACTGTTCCAACGTGTTGGGACATCTTGAACCAATAGGAGAGGCTCAAGATTTTGCTGCACTTGAATGTGTTTGAAATTGTTACAGGCCAAAGGAGAATGATTAAAGTGAGTTGCAAGGCGGCGACTTTTTGCAAGGATATCAATTACACTCCTCTGAACCATAATTGAGTCACTAATAACCAGTTGGAGTAAATGAATGCTGCAGTGTATTGAGGGTATTTCAGCCAGGTCACTACCAAGAGCCATATTACTAGCTCCATCCCTCACCAATAAATTCCTCTTATTTGCATCAAGATCCCAACTATCCCACATAGAGCGAAACTTTTCAGATATATTCTTGCCAGTATGCGACCCTGAGAAATGAGAGGTATGTAGCACAGCATCGTATCTTTCAAAATCTTTACCTATCCAGTGACCTGATAATGATATAAAACTTTCTTGAGAGATTGTGCATGTCCATATATCTGAAGAAAAACTGACATGCTTTACTACTTCCAGCTTCTGAGCAATTTTAGACTTGAACTCATTATAAAGACGAGGAATTATAGTATCAGAGAAGTACCTTCTGCTCGGTAAGAGATATCTGGGTTGGAGGTAGGCCATTAGATCAATAAAACCATCATCTTCAACTAAAGTAAATGGCTGGTTGTCCAAAGCCATCATCATGCCAATTTTACGGTGAATCATCACAGACCTGGAGTCATTGATGTCCCATATTTTTTTAGTTGAAAAGCTTTCCTCTCTTGAGATCTGCTTACTCATTTGGTCCATTTTCTTTTCTTTCAGAGTACTACCAGTAGAAGGTGATGGTCTAGCCCGTATTCTATCTATGCCTATTTTCTTTGATTCAGTTGCAGCTATTCATTTTTTTGTCATTTTCGTTTTTGGCTTCAGCATACTCTTTTGGGTGATTAATCTTCAAATGATTATGAAGAGGTGTTGTGCTAAAAGACTTTTGGCCACCTTTCTCCATCTCACATTTGATAATCTTTTGGCAAATATTACATTTTGCAGTGATATTGCTAGGATCATTTATTGTATACAGTGACCACACAAAACTTGTCATGATTAATACTTAATAGTTTAATACAACACAAGAACCTGAAAGAGAACAAAATAATTAAACAGCTGAATATACTTAAATTATTATTTATCTTATATTTGGGGGGCGCTTGCCCCCAATGCAAAACAAAACATAGCAATATGAGTGTAAAAATAATACGGTACCTAATAATATATATCCGGCCGGATAATATAGCCATATCCGGTATCCAGCCAGATATGAAAAATTCATATCTGGTGCACCCTTACTTGAGAGGTAAATTGAATTAGGTTATTATAATTAGCATGATATAGTATGTCCTGTTTTGTATCTTAAATGCACTTCTCTTTCTGCAGAGTACAAGTTAATTTAGTTGCTTCATCACAGCCTTCCAAACTAGCATATGAATTGCTGTGCTCTTACTCTGACTTCAGACCAATGGGCAATCTCCTGCAAGATGTTAGTAAGTAGCTAACCACTATATGCACTGGGGAGATTGCTTCCTTTATTATATACCACCCTGTAATTGGTGAAAAATTGAACTGGACACGATGTTACTTTAAATGTTTTGACTCTGTTGTAATTTTGTACAACTTCATTTTTGGCAAATGAAACTATGTCATTAAATATAGAAGCCTAATTTGAAATGTTACGTATATAAATAGGTAGTTGTATGTTTTTTAATAATAAATATTTGTATTATAAGATAAAGCAGAAGAGAGTATATAGATCAGACTGAAAAAAAGTAAGACTAAATTACAAGGTACAGTATTCTTAGGTTACTTAGCTACTTATAATTAACTGGTACAGTCATAATATGTAAATATTATCACAAGTCTGTAAACTAAAAAGTTCATGAAGAAAAGATCTCAAATGAAATTCTCAATTATGTGCCACCAAATTGTAGGGGTCATTCATTCATCACACTTTCGTGTCCAGGCCATAACAAGTGTAAACTGATGAAACTTTATACACTGGTGTATGGTCACAAGACAATGTGTCGCGAGCAAAAATCAGGTACTTGCATCAAAGGTCAAGGTCACAAATAAAATCAAATTGAGCATTTTCATGTCCACACCATAATTTTTGAACTATGATGATGCGACATAAATTGATGAGATTTCATACACACATGCATGAATTACAAAACAGTGTGTTACGAGCAAGAATAGGACCCTTGCATTAAAGATCAAGGTCACAAATATAAGCGTGGGTATTGATGTCATTCCGACGTAGTAGTTCTTCATGCAAGCCTGTAAACTCAATAATCTTACACCTTGTTCATTTTTTTGTCATTAATATGATTTTGTTGTGTGTTAGGCCTTGCATCAATGTTTCAGATGTGATTCGTCATTGTTTACAGGATGGTTTGCTGATTGCGAAGTATTAAAGTTCTCTATGAATGAAAGCTTGGAAGATCGATTACAGGAAATGACATTTCCGAACATGAAGGAATTGTTTATCTTTGGACGATGCGAAAACCCTGTGACAGAGTTAGTGTCCAAAATGCCCCGCCTCCAAAGCCTTCATTTCTTCGCTGAATGCCCAATTATTCCTTTGGTAAGGGATATAAAAGTTTTTGTGCGTGTATGTTTGTACATGCTGTTTGTAGAATTAATTACAAACACGCTTAATCACACCAATTTTCCATAATGTTTGGAGGTCTTGATGCTCATTCTTTAGGTGTTGAGTCGTATTAAATGGACTGAGTCTTTACAGAATCTATATATCCTGAAGAAGCAACATCCGAACTTAAAGAAACTGAGTTTTCGTTGCTTCAAGGGAAGCCATTCCTTTAGTTACGTCCACGAAGAGTTGGGAAGTTTTACTGAACTCACTCACCTTTGTGTTCCTCCGTGTGTCCTTGAAGGTAAAGGCATATCCCAACCTCAATGTTTAAGTTTACCATTGCAGTTGCAGAGGTGTTAGTTTTCTTTGTTATATGGCTGTTCTTTATTTTAGTTATATAATCAGCCCCATTTCACATATAATTACTAAAATTTTCTCTCCAAATATTGTGGAATTCTAAAACTAAAAAAGAAATTTCTTTGTAAAGTAAAAATAATTGTATTTTATAAATAAATTTGCACCATGAGATGATGGTCAAAGGTTAAAAATTTAGGGTCTTTTCATTACGAAAACGAAGCGTGTACCTTACCTTTAAGCAACTTAAATGTGATATACTATATACATACATAACCATTTCCCACTCTTCATGTGGCGGGCTCGATGCTTGGACTCGGAACCCAAAACTCTTAATTCACAAACAAGGATCATAAGGGATCACCATCGGGATTGAGGTATCACCCTCAACCTCAAGATCCAGTGTCATCTTCCATGATGAGGTTGACCCTTACTACCTCTGATTGGGGCAGAGAAAACCTCATGGCTTTCAATGCTTCAAAAAACCCAGTTTCTTCATCTGTCTACTCACAATCTTCCACACGACTATTCCCTTATCTTCAACAATACGCAACTTAATTCTTCCTCTTCTCTTAACATTCTTAGTATATCCTTTTCTCATGATCTTTCCTGGAAAGATCACATATACTCTCCAAAATGGTTTTTAAGAGTTTAGATGTGCTGTGCCGGCTCCACAGTTTCTTCACCCCAACTCAGTTGCTGTCTTTGTACAGAGTTCTTTGTCTGCCCCTGTATGGAGTACACTTTCATGTGTGGGGTGGCTCAACTCGTACAGTTTACTTGACTGGGTGAATCAAAAGTTCTTCATCTCATCAGTTCCCCACCTCTTAATGACTGTCTTCAATCCCCCTCTCTTTGTAGCAATGTTGTCTCACTCTCAGGGCCGTACCAAGGCAGGGTGGGCGGGTGCCAAATTGTTGATCTTAGAGCTGCCACATAGAATGAAATTTGGATTTTTAATTATGTATTATGTATTAATTATATATTTTAATTATGTATTTCTATCATTATCAGTTTGTATATGTTTCGAATTTAATGGGGTCGGGGGCGCATAAGGAATGCCTTGCACAGGGCGCCATCACAGGTTGGTACAGCCTTGCTCACTCTCTCTTTACTGTAGATATTTTAATGGACGCTGCTCTTCTGAACCCTCTAACTGCATGCCTCCTCTTTTAAGGAGAGCTTGCAGTACCCGACTTTCTACACATTCTCATCCCTTTTCTAAATCTAACGCAAGGGTTAATTGGTATTCTCAATCTTTCATCTACTCAACCAATTAACTCTGGAACAGTCTTTCTCAAGTCATCTTTCACTCTGTGTATGACCCCCCCCCCAATCTTTCAAACGCAGTGCCCAGACATCTCGAAAATTCTGGATCTTGATTTTGGGTCTCTTCTTCTGTAGGGGGGGTGGGGAAGCATTTTTGCGGGCGCTCGTCCTTTGCCACTCCTTGCATAAAAAAAACTTACCCTTCCTTTCTTCCCACCAGGACTTTTATCTTGCTTCACTCTACTTTCAACCTCCAACTTAATTGTCATTAACCTGTATTGTATAACCTTTCAATTTTCTCCATTCACTACAATATTGCGTGCTGACTCCACTCTGTCAGCGACAAGAACCTTAATTTTATTTACATTCACCCTCATTGACGTTTCACATACCTTGGCAAAACTTGTCACTGCTCATCTTAATACCTTCTCTGGTTCGCCTAGAAGCACCTGTTCCAAATTCAGATTTATACTCTCTCTCTCTCCAGCATTCTTGCTTTCATCTCATGTATTACTCCATCATACAGTCCATTCGTGCTCCAACATTACTGAACCAGTCACTCGACTTCCAATAACTCTTACGCAAACACTACTATTTGCGTAAAAACTTCACTGCATTTAACAATTTACCATTGACACCATACATTCTAAGCATTTGTCATAAAGCAGATCTGTTCAGTTTATCACCTTAACTACTACAAATTTATAAATGCCATATACACCTTTTTAATTTTATCACCAAGTTTCTACAATCAGATGTTTCACTGTGAACACACTGTGAACGCATTCTTTGCCTTTCTTAAACCTTGTTCATATCTAAAAGAAAGATATTTAATTCTTTTACTATGTTAACACCTGTATATTTTTCAGCTAAACTTAAAATATTTATATGCTTATACCCCTGCAATTTTTACATTCTTTTCTTTCACCATTTTTATACAGTTATACAGGGTGTCCCATAAGTCTGGCATCATAGGAGAAATTCATATTTTTCTATTTCTACAAACGATAATTCATATTTTTCTCTTTCTACAGGCCATAATGTGTGTGAGCAAGGAAGAACGAATCCAGATAATTCTATCATAGGAAATCGGAGTCAAAGAGAGGTCGCTGCTGAATTTAACAGACTGCATCCAGACCGCGAGCCAATAACACAGAGTTGTGTGTCTGGATGCAGTCTGTTAAATTCAGCGGCGGCCTCTCTCTGACTCCGATTTCCTATGAGTAGAATTATCTGGATTCGTTCTTCCTTGCTCACAGACATTATGGCCTGTAGAAAGAGAAACATATGAATTATGGTTTGTAGAAATAGAAAAATATGAATTTCTCCTATGATGCCGGACTTATGGGACACCCTGTAGTTTGTGTCCAACCTGGTATACACTCACTTGTCCATGCTTTTTGACATAACTTTCATATTCGTTCATTCACGACACACTTGTCACAACATATCTTATCGATTCCTGTTGACTTTCCTTTCTTCAGCTTGCCTCTGGTCATTCAGTTACTCCCAATTTGATGTCTTCCATTCTCTGGTATACCGAGTCTTTTCCCAAGATTTATTGAGTTAATCTCCTTTGAATTTCTTTTTGGATAGAGTTGATTTAAAACTTTTTTCATGTTCTGTACAGAGAAACTGCCAGATCTTCTACCAAAGAAATCTTTGGTGCGAGCCTTTCTGTTCAAGAGACCCCGTTTGGGGGAACCAAAAAACTCTGAAAAGGCAGGAAATGCAGCTTTCAATAAAGTCTTTGAAAACTGTCAGCAGTTGAGGGTGCTGGAAATCGCTCGGTTCGAGGAGGATTATTCGCTCCAGTGGTACGAGAGGTGAGGCACGATGACTAATTATTTTTAGTTTATAATTATTTTCGGATGAATAACAATGATCGACTGTCGTTTTATCATCAAGAAATTAGTTTCTAACTGTACAGTTAATAAAATATATACTTTAAACATTAGGTTTGTCAGGAGTCTGGTTCAGCAGTTGTCTGGAACTCGTGATATCTACAAGCAGCTTTTTTTTTATTTCAGATTTTGTAGAAGACCTTCCGTGCATTGGCAGTGCGTGGAAAACATTAAGAAGTTGCCTCAGTTAACGCATCTCACACTGGAATTTATTCCTGTGTCCTCGGGTGCCTTTCTTCAGGCGGTAAGTGCCTGTGAAAATAGTTTAATAACGCCATTAGATTAGAGTCAGAACCAAAGTTCCTTTAATGGTATAGGAAATTCACACAGGTATGTATAGCTGCGTGTGCGTACACGATCGACTTACAATAATACAGGATGGTCCAAAAATCCCTATTTTGTTGAAATAATACATTTTTCTTAAAATTCGAACATAATTAGATGTATATTTATTTATGAAGCTTAGGTCTAAGATTCGACGTGAGCACCATCAGTATTTCTGCAAATCTCAAATCTGTCCACTGCATTGCGGAACACATTCTCAAGCATCTCGGGTTATTTTAGCGACTGCCGCGACAATGCGGGATCGCAGATCCTACAGGTCTATAACTCTTGTTTTGTAAACCTCAGACTTTGTAGAGTCCCACGCAAAGAAGTCTAATGGTGTTAAATCTGAACGAAGTTGGGGTTCAAGAAACTGCTGAAGCATGTCGAGATAAATTGGCTCTGTTACCGTAGCTTCTGCAAAGAAAAAAGGTCCGTAAATCTTCGATCTTGTCATACCCAACTAGACATTAACTTTGGGAAAAATCTCTCCCCCATTCGTAGAGCTTGGTTGGTTTTCCACTAGCCCAGATACGACAATTGTGTCGATTAACTTTTCCACATGTGTGGAATGTCGCCTCATCGCTGAAGAGAATGTGGGTCAATAAGTTTTTGGTACGAATTTTTTTCAATCAATTCCTTGCACGTGGCAGCTCGTTTTGGATAATCCTCTTCGTGTAGCATTTGAACATGGTAACTTTTCTTTTTTAATGTTTATTTTAAAATCCTTAGGACAGTCGTTTTTGGTATGCTCAGTCTACGTGATGCTGTGCGAGTTGACATTCTAGGATTTGTTTCAAAGGCATCTCTGACCCATTCAACATTTTCTTGAGAGGTACATGGACGTCCAGATCTTGCTTCATCATGAACAGATCGCGTTCTTTTAAATTTAACCAGCTCGCGAATTGCTTTGTCCGTAGTCCCTGGTTTGTGAAATAATCTTTCGAGTTTTTCTGGACTTTCTTTGCGCTTCTTCCCTCGGATACGTAAGTGTTACTACCATCACGCGTTCTCGTACATTCATCATCATCTATGGCCTATAGAAAATAAAATAGAAATATAATTATTTCAGCAAAATAGATAGGCACTTTTGGACCACCCTGTATAATACTCTGGTTACCAGGAAAATTTCTAGGACAAACCATGACCAGCCGAGGGATTTCGTCCAGCCCTCGAAGCAAATTTAAATGTTGTACAGGCACGGTATTGCACCTAATTTGCAAAGAAACTTTACTCATATTTGATATGACAGTATATCATGTGTAGTATACATATGATGTTATTTCTATATATTTTATAAATTTATAAATTGGGTATTTAAAGAAGTAAACACACAGCATTTGTTTTTATCCGTAAAACTTTCATCTGGCCCACTCTGATTGGAAATGTTGAATGTGGGCCTTAAAGTTAAGGTGAAAAGTTTGGAGAACCTCGCTTTAGGTTTATACAGGGCGTCCCAAAAAAATGTATACACACTTTAAATACTTATAAAGGCAGTGTTTATTAAAATACATTTCATTTTCAAAATGTAATAGAATCTACAGACATTATTTAATTATTTTGTCAACGCCTGTTTTCAAACTGACGTCCGTTCTGGTCCAGGCACTGCTGATAACGCGAAGCAGTGGAATCGCAAACATCACGAAACATTTCGTTTGGTATTTGTGTGCATTCTCGTTCAATGGCTGCTCTCAATTCAGCGACTGTTGCAGGTTTTATAGCGTAGACTTTGTCTTTTAAGTATCCCCATAAAAAAAGTCTAGTGGTGTGAGGTCTGGTGAACGCGGAGGGTATTCTACGAAACCCCTTCGTCCAATCCACATCCACATCCACATCGTGCCAAGTACCACTCGCAATACTCCACTCTTCGGTCCGGATCATCTTCATTAATAGCATGGACTAATCTTGGAATGTAACTTTTCCATTGACAGCGCTTCAAATGCGTTGGACAGACGATTCTGAAATTCCTACCTCACGACTCGCTTGCCGCACAGATTTTCTTGGACTTTGGTGATACGTTTCCAGTACTCTTTCTTGCTTTGTGGGGCTTGTCGATGTCCGTGGTCTTCCGGAACGCTTCTTGTGGACATTCTGAACAGTTCCATCGGCTTCAAACTTATCTCTAATTCGAGTGATGGTAAGTCGCGTTGGTGGATCTGTTTGAAACCCCTCCTAAACTGTCTTTGCACTTCAACTGCGTTTTCACACTTCCAGTAGCATTTTAGAATGAATTTCCTTTGTTCAAAGCTTAGTCTGACTGCCATTATTAATTCTAATGGGTTTAACTTGGAAAGAAAGAAACATCAATTGAGCTATCAGCTGTTAAAGTGTGTATACATTTTTTTGGGACGCCCTGTATATTAGTAAAAAAAAATTACTGATGCAAATTATTTTAACCCTTTTCACTGTGGTTAACGTCATAACACGTGCACTGTATGTAAATGTTCTCCGTGAAAGGATTAAATAAAGTTACATTTTATTTTAAAAGTAGTTGCAATTTTCATGAGGGTTTTTTTCCCCTCGAGTGGTAATTATAGGCAAGTGTAAAACATCTATAACTGAGAACTTCAAACTGCAGCACGTAATAATAGAGTTTCTTCTCTTTTTAAATGAAAATATTATGCTTTATTGCAGACATTTTCTTTCTTTATTCTTTAAATATTTAACTTGTGCTGTATAATAAGTGAACATATGTGTATTTCGTTTTAAGATTGCCGAAGGCTGTGAGAAACTTGAACTTTTGCGTTTAAAAGAATTGGGTCCACGTAGCAAATGTGTTTACATGAAAGGACTCGCTGAAGCACTTCCTATGTTCAAAAATCTCGTTAGTTTCAGGTGAGAAAAAAAATAAGAAATTTCCTGCCTCTTCCTCTATTATCTTTAGATTTTTTATTATAGTTTTCTTTTAATCTTTAGATCTCCAATTATTTTCTTTTCCACTTTCATTTCTTTCCTCTTTAGTTTTGTTTCATAAGAGTATATATTTTTTCTCTCCTGTATCCTAAATAACTAAATAAAAAAGTGCTAACTTTGAGGAACATATTTTGGTGCTACTGTAGTATGCGGTCTACCTACGATTGGTTAGGTTTAATCATGATATTTTCGTTAAAACTAACGAAAATATCATGACTAAACCTAACCAATCGTCAAGGGCGATTGACAATGGGATGTAAACAAACAATTAGTAAACAAGATAAGAAGCTATAATTAAAAGGTAGACCGCATACTACAGTAGCACCCATATTTTGAATCATCCAATAAGAAACCTGTATTTTGTTGTTGGTAAATTATTCCTTTTTCCTCGTGAAATCTTGTTTGATTCGCAATTAGACACAGTGAAAGCATTGTTTAAGAGTCTCGTTCAGAGTAGCTTTAGCATTATGGCCAAATAGCAAACTGAACCCGATTGACAGTACCTCATACCCAGTTTTTCTTTTTTTAAAGACTGGAAGACAACTACCTCTTGCCTGGAAGCTCCCTCTTTGAGGCTTTGAATAAGTGTTCTAAATTGGAGAGAGTTGTGGTGTTCTCCGCGAGAGAGGACTGCCCCCTCCACCAAGATTCTTTGATCAACTTTATTCTAAACAAAAAGAGTCTCATCTTCGCCTACTTCAACTTCAACGGAGTTTCTGCTTCAGCCATCGCCAGAGTTGTTAAGGAAATTAGGCTGAAGTAAGTTTTTTGTAGTTTAATTTTTAGGTTGAACAATTTTAATCTCGAGACACGCGGTACAAAAGGTAGCATGAATGAGATTACGTTAATTAAAGTAGCGCTTGACTCTTGTGATTTAAAAAAAATTAAAATAAATTTTTCAGCCTTTATAAAATTTAAAAACTGAAATACCACCTGAAATTTTTTTTACATTTAACGTAACTAAAGTTTGAACTTCAGAGAAGGTTTGTGAGGGGATATTGAAGCATATTGTGGGTAATTTCGATTATCAATTCTCGAGGAGTGTGTCCTAACAAATATTGATAATACGCGCCCGCCTCTGATCGTGGTTCGATCGATCGTATAGAGGCCCCAGCCTTGGGCGACTTAAGCAGGGGGTAATGTCTTGAAGTATTTCCCGAATGATACGGTAAATTATTAAGAAACTTCAAAGATAAAGAACTCGTCAGAATTCCGGAGGATTTCCTGACCATTGAAATATATTTCTAAAGGGTCCTTTAAATTAACCACCTCAAAGAAGGGTGGAGGCACGTGAAGTGATACGTAAGAGATAATAAATCCCACGGTAAATACTGCAACGTAAGTTACCATTTGCTACAAAAGTTAACTCCAAACAAATAAGTCAACGAAGATAACCAACGAATCTCCAATTGATATCTGGTTGTAAAGATCGTGATGTGATCTTAACAGTAATATCAAACTAACTCGATGAGTTGAAACTAAATCACAATCAAGATAAACACTCTTTAAAGTTAAAAGCGAAGAAAGAAACTTCTTAAATTTACAATTATTAAGAAATATTGTAATACAAATAAATCTGAACGGATAAGTTGACTGGAGTAACCCAGATGATTATATGCAAAATGCCGTGAATAAGTTCAAAGCAACTTAAATTCGTAATTTATGAAGCACTTATTTATATAATTCCAGCCCAAAGGTATGAGATATCCTTAAACTTACCCCAACCTTGTACTTAACCTTCAATTAATTACACGCTAAATAATAAACAGCAAATCACAAAATAAATATACACTAGAATATGTATAATTTTGGTGACTTTAGATTAATAGGAACAAATCTCCAAGCCGGTCCTTTGACTATAAGTTGGTCCAAAGTAAGTTAAACCTTAACGATAATCAGATGAATAATTCAAAATTACCTTACCAAAATTTTGAGAAATCAGAGTAATACACGGTAAATAAATGAAATCTTAAAGCAAAATTAAACTAAAATCCAACTTAAAACGGAGTACAACGTTCAAACTTTGAAAACGCGAAGGTGCTAACGAAATCAATCGCTTTAAGAGCAAAAAACGTTATCGGCAAGAAGGCAAGAAGCAATATAAAATAAATTTGAAAGTATTTCATCGCAAACCATTGACTGCGCTTATCGCACGGTTTCAGACGCCCGCCAGCGTGGTTTACGTTGCTGGTTTCCATGGCGATGTTAAGCGACATCGCAAACAATCTGGTATGAAATGTATGTATGTACAGTCTAGGCCGGGTCGAAAAGGGGTGAAGGTCAAGATTTTGCTTAGGTACATATTGTGAGGTTCATCATTTTGTAATAGTAGTAACCACACCAAAAATCAAGGCTGTGGGACCTTCGCTACCCCCCCCCCCCCCCCCCCCCCCCTACCGATACTCACTTTTTTCCATATGAATTTGTTTGGGAAATAGGCCGAAAATCGTAAAAATCGACCCTAAATATTAATTTTTTTGCTTTCGGATGGCCAAAATCGGGTTCCCCGGCACGAATTACACCAGAATAGACCATTCACCAACTTTTTTTGAGATTGGGGGGTAGGGTCTTAAATCCGGTGCTGACTCATAGCACCGGATATAAGACCTAATATTACATTATTTTTGTTTTTTTCTTAACAGATTCCTATTTAGGTACCTAGAATGTTAAAAGTTTGTATTAAAATATGTTATTTAATTTTAAAATATCAGTAATAAATAAAATATAGTTAAAATCTTAAATTAAATTATGGCTACTAGAAAAAGAAGCCACAATGTAGCCTTCGGATATCCAGCAAAATTTTCATCTGCCATGACGCCATCAAAAGCTGATGATGTAAGGCACTTCCATTTTATTGTAAGAGAGGAAGAATCTAAAGCATAGGGTAAAATAAGTAAAAATGATTGCTATAACGTAGTTGTTCAAGATATTAAAGAAATTTGGCAAAAATTTTCTTTCCCAACAATTGATACAAAGGGAATTTATGTTAAGAGTTACTAGACTTATAGAAGATGCTGATAAGTTAACTACATGCCCTATGATAAAAAGAAACGAAAAATATGAAAAATTAAAGAAATATGACGAGATGTTTGACATATCTCCATGCCACTGTTATGATAAAGGCATAAGGGATAGAAAACTTGGTAGATGTGAACATAAAATACCTATCATAGAATGGGAAGCTTTTATTGGTCAGAAAGAAAGAAAGAAAGAAAGAAAGAAAAAAAAAAAAAAAACCAGTTAGGAAAAATTGATAAAAAAAAACCAAGTAATTTGAGAAAGTTGGGCAAAATCCAAAAAGCACAGGAAAGGAAAAAGAAATCAAAAGAAAAATTAAGAGAAGCAAGGGAATTTGTATTATCAGAAGTGATAAAAGATGAGAATGAAAATGAAGATGTCGATTTTCAAGACAGAGGACTTAAGAAAGAATTGGTTATATTAATCGGCATAAATTTATTTTAAATACTTTAGTCTAGAAAAAATAAATATAAGTTTTATAAGCGAACTTTCGTAATAAAAAAAAATTCGAAGTAAATCGCAAATTATCTCGAATTTTCTGAAAAAACTGAAACCGGTAGGGCGGGGTAGGAGTCCTCAGAATTAAAAAATATCTTACTAGGGTGTTACTATGATTGATTGAACCACCTCACACTATGTACGTAAGAAATAAGAAATTTCGACCCGGCCTAAATTGTACACGAACCTGTCCAAATAATTTTGGACACGTATTGAAACCATTTATTTGGTACTTGATCTTTGCTGTCGTTAGACCTTTAGCCCAGCAGTTCCCAGTATGTGGTACGTCAATATGTTAAATTAATATATTAAATTAAATCGGAGTGAATCCTAAAACAAAAATTGAGGTAAATTCAGAGTTTGTGGCTTGAAGAATTAAAAAATGTTGTGTAGGTCTGGGATGAAAAAATTTCAGGTTGGTGGTACAGCGAGTTTTCTGTTTCTGTACGTGGTACAAAAGAAAATAAATTTCGGAACCCATGTTTTTATCCAATTACTTTAATTCTTAATATATTTAGAATCTCGCGATACCGGAGATTTTAACAAAGCTGGAAGGCAATTAAGCTAGATACAAATAGTTTTGTAAAGTAAAATACCATTAAAACAATAGCAAGTTACTTTTAACAATTAATGTTATGATGTTATTTGCATATTCTGTGTGTTTTATATTAGTTTTGATTTACCATACTCGGTTGTGTAGTGGTCAACATCTCTGACTACAAATCCACACGTCCCGAGTTCGATTCCCGGCGAGGACAGGTGGTGCTCAGCTCAACCAGTTCATTTTTTCATACAAAAGAAAATGGTTGGTAGTAAATGGGTATCCTGGGTAGCGTAGTGGTTACGACGGTGGAATGGTGGTCGGGAGATGAGTCTCGGCGAGAATTTTATAATTTCTCTTCCCTGGTGGGTAGTATACCACGTTAAGGTGGGGGCAACAAAGTTGACCTTCGTCAGAATAAAACAATTTGGGTAGAAACTAAACGAAGTTTTTTTTTAATTAATAACCCATTTCTGTTCCTAGTGTCCTTCGGTAAAAATATAATAATCATAACGAAGATCTGAAGTAATTAATTTTTCACATTTTATTTCCAGAAAATCAAAGTTTTTGTATTTGTGTATTTTGAACAAAACCCATAAAAACCCCGACGTTGACATTCCATTGAAACACTCGCGAGAGATGTTGCAGTTTATGCCATGGATCGCCGTCTAGGTGATGTTTGTAGAGTAATTTTATTCTCCTGGTAGTGAGGCGCTTTAAAGTTTTATATATTTATTTATGCTAGTTTCTCTTGTATGAATTTACAATGATGTAATTGTTCGTTTTGCATAGGATCGTTAATGTAATTAAAAGTTTTATAAGTTTCCTAATATTTACTTACCATTGAACCACTTCATGCATGACGTCACATAAATCTTTAACTTGGTAAACTAAATTGTGTGGATAGACCTACGAACAAACTGAAAGAATGGATGCGTAGTTTCTTCTAAGAATTTGCTATTAGATTTTTGTTTAATCGGTCTAAGATGCCTTTTAAATCAGTTCCTTTCTATTTTTATGGTTTTTGTAACAATTTGGTCAGTAGTTGAATGAAACGTTTTGTTAGATTTCATATATAGTCACTTAAACAAAACACTCATTTTAAAGGAATTTCATTTTTAACGAAATAGGGTTTCCTCTCCGTAGTCAACTTCCTGCGCAATTATTATAGATTGGCACATTAGAAAATCACGAAGATTGTAGTTCAGTTTGAATGGTCTTATCTGCATGTTAAATTTATTAAAAAAACCCTCATAAATGCCTTCGGCTGTAATCGATAATTCTTACAAAAGAATGTGAATTGGGTTTTGTGACTTAAAATGTTAATACTAATGCAGGATATATAGTCTGTAAACTGATAAAACCATTTATTGTTTAACCGCAATTGAGTTAAATAGCTCTGTACACAATCCATAGTTTCCCAAATGGAGTATTAGTTACACTAACAATTTAGAACCTTACTCATAATCCATATAGACTATAATGATGAAATAAATGAACAATAATATAATTTGATTATTAATTATCATAAAAAGAAAATAAATATTTTATTTACACTTAGTATGAGCATCAAACAGGCTCCTAACAAGAAAAGATTTTTTTTTTTACAGTGGAATTGATTACTGGAATGTTTAATATATGCTGTGTACATTTACACATACACATTACAAAGCAGATTCAGATGAACATTTTCCGAGATATTATACAGCACAGTCTTACAGCAGTTAACTCAGAAACATTTACACTTTGTGATCAACAATCATATCTATATTAATCTTGAAATACACATAAGGATAATAATCTGCTGTATTGAAACCAAGACCAGGGATTTCCACCTGTGAAGAAAGAATTTTTTTTTTTTTTTAATTTTTTCAGGTAAGAATTGGAAATAAGAAAGAGTTTCTTATAATGTAATGCACATTAAAGGACAAAAAGTAAACATGATTCCACGAGGCTGACTCCGTGTTTTAAATAGTCTACTCCGAAATTAAAGTTTTTCTTCCATGGCGGAGTGTCTTACAATTTGAATTCGTTAAAAAGCTGAATTTCCTAATCAATTAATGGATGTACTCTTTCCTTAAAGTAAGTGTGTGCCGTTATTTTGACGTAACTGTACAACGTTACTACGCGTAAACAGTCTAATTTACGAAGGTTTATCTCCGTTCTTACACATTTCACAAATTTTTACTGAATTCAACTGTACTCTTTACAAAGCAATGATGCGTATGGTTTGAACTTGAGTGAGAATTTAGTGCCATATAATGTCTCAAACTTCATGGCCTTTTACGGAAAGCTTGTAACAAAGTGTAAAATATATACATTACTCGAGAACCTATTTTCTATTCTATGTTGAGTGACCACAACCTTGAGCTCGAGACTGCAAAACGATTAGATTATGTACACAAAATGGCGCGCAGAGATCGCCCCGGGAAATAACACTGGATTCCTGAGGTTGAGATGGTAACTTACCTTAGATGAAAAGGCTTGGGGGGGGGGGGGGATCTAATGGTAGGTCATGTCAAATCAACTTTTCCATTCCTCTCATTCTTGTTAAATATTGTGCCACATTTACCTCAACTCCACGTTTGTTCACACTGGTACTAACCATCCTTCCATTATTTACATGGACTTCCCCTACTTCTCACACCTTCGCACTCACTGCTATACACCATTTATTTTTATTCATTAATTGTTCTTCTCGTACCAATGTAGCATACTATCCTCCTCTCTCTCACCTTCAATTACTTTTTTCACGATAATATTATTTGATTATTAATAATCACAAAAAATATTTTATTTATACTTTAGCTGAAGTAGAGCGTGTTTTATGCTCATACTTTCTCAGTTCTCATACGATCAATCTATTTCACACTCGTTATTCCACTATAATTATTCATCGTCTCAACTGCTCTCACTTTCGACAGTGAACTATCGTGCCAAACAAGCGTCCCGTATCTATACATCAGTGTCGGCACCATATACACCTTCGTACAAACCTCTTGCTGCTTCTACGCTCAAGTGCTTCCTTCAATCCAGGGCTTTCATCTTGGCCATAACTTGCTTGCCCTGCTTCGCTATACTTCAGCCTCATGTCAGTCGAACGTTTCACATATTTTTTCATAACCTAAATTTTCTTCACCCACCACAATATTATGTATCGACTATCGTTCTCTCTCAGCGTAAACCTTACTTTTATTTGCACCCGCTCAAAAATCTCCTATTACATCAAATGGGACAGCCCCCCCACCCCCGTTATATTCCAAATTTAGATTTACTCTCCTCTCTCTAGCATTCTTGCTCTCATTCACACGTTACACTAACCGTAAACGCATTAAACAGCCAGGTGAAATCGTACACACATGTCTTATTCCAAATTCAATTCAAAACCAGTCGAACACCCGCTTAACCGTTACACAAACGCGCACAAACTTTTCACTGCACTCACGAATTTACCACTACCACCATACATCCTCAGCACTTGCCCCATGGCAAATCTATTCACTATCATATGCTTTCCCCAAATCAACAAAAGCTGTATGCATCTGACTACTCTGTATCACTTATTTCTCAGTCAGCTGACTCAACGCAAACGCTTGATCAATACGTCCTTTTCCTTCTCAGAAGCTGCCTCGTTCATCTCCAACCAAAGAATCTATAATATATCAACACGCTTCCATATAATTTTCCAACTGGGTCCTATACTTAAGACTCGCACCCCAACAACATTTATGTTCAGTTTTTCACTTTTATGTAATGGTACAATTAGTTTTTGTCCAGTCGCATGAAACACGCCCACTTTCCCACGCTTTTCGTCCTGTCTTCCACAGCCATTCAAGCACCATTCTACCTCCGTACTTGCTACTACATATCCCATCAATTCCTACCGACTTTCTTTTTTTCAGCTTGCATACTGCTCGTTCAACTACCTCTAATTTGATATCTCCCACTCCCTGATATGCACTTATCAGGAATTTACAATGTGTAACATTCTTATTTTCCCTCACTTACGTACACGCCCACAAAAGCGAAGTGCTGTTGCCACAAAACATTCTGTACAACCATTTATTTAGCCTCTCTCTCAACACCAAATTAACTTGTTACATTTTTAATTCCGCTTACCCATCAATCTATACCCCTACTTGCAAAATTTTTTTTTTTTTTTTTTGCTCTTCTTTTTAATCCTTTGTCCCAATTTCTTTCTTGTAACAATGTTACTATGATACACGACTATTTGCACCTCTGCATGCATCCCTCAGCACATTTTCACTCACTAACACAATCTATCACGCTTCTCTCCACACTATGTATAGTTATGAATGTCCTCGTGTTTGGAGTTTGTTTTTAAACTTTCCCACACAATTCTTTTGTTCTACCGCCACTGTTGGTCATGCCTGGCACATCATGCTTTACAGTCACTCCAGGCTCAAGCCAACTCCCACTTTCCCATTCATACCACCTATTACAATCACTATAATCATTCCTTAACCACTTAACTTATCACATTCCAAGAATCATCCCACAACGGACACGCAACAATTACCGTTTCTTTCATTCTCACTCATACTTAAACTTAGCACACAGACACGTCATTCACACATTTGTACTCTCTCATTTGTTCATGTCACTCATTTATTATTAAAGTAACACCCCTCTTGCCTCTTCCTTCCATACCCGATTTAACATCTTCCATTCTTTCCCTTTCAGCTTTATTTCGCGTATATCTATCAAGTCAAAATGTTCGTCTCTATAAATCTTAGCCATTTACACCCTCTTTGCGTTCCCATTTATACTTCTAACATTCCACACTGCCAAACGAGCCCCCAAAATTCTGTGGGCAGCGTTGGCGGAGGATCAACTAAAATTAAAATGAACTACATTAAATTGTATTCAAATTGAACTGAAAGCCTTGTATCCTTTCCAACTTACATCTGACGCGGTTCCCCCTGCTGCAGTTGAATCAAGATGCGCATAAAGGTGGTTCAGTGTGTCCCTGAGACGTTTTGCACTCTTCTTATGTGGGTGAATTAAAATGGGTTGAAAGTTCACTGGCAATCCGTACCTTAAAAAAAATAATAATAATTTCAGTGAGAGCAAATTTTACTGTTCCACTGTTGAAAGCTGTTGGATGAGAATTAGTGATAATGATACGCTGGTACGCGTACAGGCCAAAACTTAAAGACGTTGCAAAATAATCAACAATTGTGCCAGTACTAAATCCAAACATAATCTCGCATTCTCCATTCGCTAAAGGGATCTTAGCTATGAAGATCATTAGGTAACTTTGGTTATTATGTTAAGAAGCGAAAAGCCACTCATCGGTAAAGGCATTCATAATGATTTCTACGAAGGAGGGAATGTATTCATTTGGATACTCAAAAACTTTAGGCCGGTCGCGCACAGGATCGTCCTGGGACTCACGACTAGGATTGCCACCTCAAGATTTGGGCCAGAGTTTGGAAATTCAGCTTTGTCTCCGGACTCCGGTTGGAATAGGTCAGAATTGTGATTTCTTCGTATTTTCACGCATTTTATGATCTGTTCACAAATTTTATAATTTAAGTATTTTTTTAAGATAATTTTTGGAATCTTTATACAAATTTCATTTAAAATTATTTTCGTTTTATTATGTATTTTAATAAACTTGGGAACTTTTCAAAAAATAAATTTCATTGCCAACTCTGCCTGATGGCGCCATCATGGCGGTAGCCTTTGGGCAGTGTTGCCATCCTTTCAATGTATTGCTTTGGTTCTAGAGTTAACTATCATTCTATTAATTACTGAAAACAAATTCTTTCGACTGGAGCACAAAGTTCGAATTTTTTTAAATGAAAATTTTTAAATCAAAGCAGTAATGTTTTGTAGTTATCACTTACATACTCTCGTTGCCAATTTTAATAAAAAAAAAGTGTAATTCATACGTTTTGGGGACACTATTTTTTTGTACATGTCCGTTTGTTCTATGTTGTGATCTTTATAATTAATCAATCAGTGACAAAGTACAGAGGAGCGTTTCCGCTCCTAAAAAAGTTACTAATATAAAATCTCCGGACTCGGAAAGCTTTGGAAGTGACAACCCAACTCGGAACAAAGTTGTCAATTGCGAGACGATTCTGCGTGCGGTCGGCCCTAGAATGCCGCCTTAATTTCTCGTGACGTGATCCAAGCATAAAGTTCAACTCTAAAAGAATGGAAATAAACTGTGGATAATGCGTATGTACAGAACTTTACTGCATACAAAAATTTAGCTTCAATATTTAATCTCCTTTGCTATGGTGAAGGTCATTTGATGGAGGGGACCTACAGCTTTACGTCGAATCCAATCATCTACGGGTCGCTACATCATCTGAACACTAAGGACGGTCACTCTCATCCAATTACTGGACATACCTAACGTCGTTTAACCTCGCTGATCTAACGGGAAGCGGTATTACTACGTGTTCACCACGTAGCCCTTTTAACATTAAACGCATCTCAGGCAACTTACAACTAAAAAAAAAATCTAAAAACCCAAATCCCATTCTCCACAAGGTGGGCACAGTGCTTGAACATGGGACCAAAGAGAGAAAACTACAAAGGGATCACCGCCAGGAGTTAAAAATAAATATTGCATTAAAAAAAAGTTAAAACTAAATCCTGAAGCGAAATGACATGAAAACCTTACCTCAGCACGGACTCCACGAACACTCTTATGACTTTGACGTGAATCCAACAGATGAAACACTCGCTGAAGTTTACTTTGAGCCAACGCACCAACGGTCCCTTCAAGCGGATTCATTCACTTTATGATATCACTAAATTCGCCTTTATTCGTTATTTGATCATTAAAATTACTATTAATTGTTCATTTTATTAACATGAACTAGTTGCTAAAATTAACAAATATTCACACACTCTATTTTTGAGTAGTTCAAAAGATTTTTTAAGAGTTTTCTAAACTTAAAAGGACTTTCGAAAGGATATCAATGAAAAAATTAAATAAAATGGACGTGTTCCAAGTTCAAATTTAACTTCTTAAGAGAACACCTCGAATGAAATAAAGACTAAAAACTTACGAAGTTCTTTTTCTTATCATTGATCAGTTTTGAAAGTTCGTTTTTACCAGCTGCCAATTCTTCTTCATTGTAAGTGAAGTCTCTCACCACGAATCTTTAAAATAAATAATAATTGAAGTTTCCTATTTCGGGTTGTATACGAGACATTTCACCAAACTCTGGTATCTCTCTATTTTATAGTAATTACGCCAAGGTCGTGATAAGAAACCAAGGAAATGCTGGCAAGGTTCACGAGATAGTGCTTATCGCCACACAACGCAAACTTTTGTGGCACGTGCCTTCACTCGTCCAGTGTGGCAATCCTGAGAGACGTTCCATTTGCCAAGGCCATTAACAGATCCCTATACTTACACTCCTTCCTCCGGTGAACGGCAAGAAACTAAAGCGTCAACACGTCTACCAAACGAAGCAGGAAAAACGCCAAATGGAAAATTCTTCAGTAATGTTTTTGGTCCAAAGGAAAGCAGCTTCATCTTTGAACCGGACCCATCTCCTGGAGAAAACCCTAAGCCTAGTATGAGTCGAAATGTTGACAGTAGTATTTCCAAATACACTTTACATTTTTCTTTATTATAAATTGTTAGGATCAAATAATATAATTGGTGCCAACAGTGTCCACGAATGCATCGAAAAGCGTAGTGGAGACCTTGAGCATGTTTTGTACGTCTAGACATTTCAAAACTCTTCAGGTAAATTACAACTTTGGTGTAATTATTCTAAAATGAAAGAGGAATTTGTGGCGAAATGTCCTGTATACCACTCTAAAGACAAAAAAAAAATATATAAATATATATATATATATAAATGTAAAAAGTGAACAATGAACAATTCCTACACCATCATTATATGAATTCATTGTCCATTTTTACATAAGAAACCAAAAATCACATAAGCGAGTTTTGGATAGAATTTCGATTTGTACGTCTTTATTCACTCCTGTATTTTTCTAATTCATCTTTCTAATAATGACTTATACACTATGACGTCACAAAATAACTTTATTCTCTTTACGTTTCCCACTCTGTGTCTCTAATTTGTTCTTGTAAATCTTCCTAACAATGATTTGTACTTTACGTAAAAATTCAATAACTATGACGTCACATTTTCCCGTCATTTATTTCCCTAAGGACTAAACACTCTATAGAAGTCATTATTTATATGTTATGTAGCATAAACATTCTTATTGAACCATACTCATTCTTACATTCATATCTTATCTTGACCATTATCCAATATAAAATTTTTTTATTAAATATTCATTTTTACTCGTGTCAACGCGAAACTTTAGGTTCGTTCGAGAACGCGAAAAAACGTTCTCGTATTATTTTTTTCATTTTTATTTTTAATTATATGACCTCCCGAGGTGAACTCAAATAAATGCTTAGTAAGTTATCATCAAAAATTCCGCTCACGACGACATCTTCGAGCGCCTCAAAGATAAAAATACCTCCGTTCACTTTGATTTCAAATTTATAACATTATAACATATCATTTCATAAATAAATTATCTCGTAAGTGCCATGTACTTTGTATTATATTTCTAACATCTTAATTGTCTATATATAAGAAACACTGTAAAAAACAAAACAAGTTATAGTAACTGTTTAATTGTAATTAACTGTAATTAGTATAATGTAGTGTACTTCAATGAAACTGTAATTAAACAACAAGTGAATGTGAATTAATTGGTAATTGTAATCGTAATTGTAACGAACCAAAATTAATACGTACTCAGTCATGTACTCAAAATTGTGCTTATGTGCTAATACGAAATTATATCGCTTTCAGGAATGTAGAATCAGCGATACTGTTCTTTTTTATTTTTATTTTTTTTATTCTTTTTAGTTGAAATCTTTCAAAAACATCTGATCATGTATTTAAAAAGGGGGGAAACTTAACTTCGATTGTCTCCCCCAAACATTTAAGTTATATTATACTGTACTTGTAAAAATTACTTGACTTCATTATTAGACTTCATTTATTGCACTTCATCATGGCACTTCATCGTTGCACTTCATCATTGTACTTCAGATTAGCACCTCATTAGGAGGGGGCAGAGGCCCCTTGCCTCCTTAATATATTTTTAGATTCCGGCCTGAGCCATGGTCGAAAGAGGTCGAACCTCTACCCTTGTAAATTCAGAGTACCAACTGTAATTTTTAAGAAGTAAACCAAAGTAAGAGAAAGTTTTTATTTTCCCCCTCGAGTTGGGCTATCTTCTATTATTAGAAGAAAAGAATTAACAGAGTGTCGACCCCATAAAGCGAGAGAAAAGAATTATAGAAAAGTATAAAGAAGAAGCATCCGTTGCAGCCTCCTAACCAGAACCCCCCCGTCGAATCCGAACCGACTCAGGGCCATAAAGGGGGGGGGTTAATATATATATATATATACACACGGTGTTTGAAAACTTTCTGTACAAATTGTAATGGCGGATAGGCAACACCAAGACAAACCCTTTTCATCTATAAGTGTATGTCCGCTGACGTCACCATTCGGCGCGAGAGGGCGCCGCTGCAATTGGCTAAAAGGTGAAGTGGGCTAGACTCGCGCTTGCCGCGGGCATTCTTAAATCGGACGTAGTACGCGTAATATGGAGCGCTTCATGACTGCTGAGATGGCTGACATGCATATGGTGTATGGGGCTGCCAATGGAAACGGAAGAGCTGCTGTGAGGTTGTACCGACAGCGCTTCCCAAACAGACGTGTGCCAAACCACCAAACGTTTGCGCATTTGCATCGGCGACTGCGAGAAACTGGAACATTCCATGCAAACATGCATGACACTGGTCGGGAGAGAAACGTGCGCACTCCTGACATGGAAGAAGAAATCCTACGGCGATTTGAGGACAATCCAAGCGCAAGCACGTGAGGTGTTGCACGTATCCCGGTGTGAACCACGACCTGGTCTGGAGAGTGTTGCACGAGCAGCAGTTACATCCGTTTCATCGTCAGAGAGTCCAGGCATTACAACCTCGGGATTACCCTCTTCGTGTGGAATTCGCACGCTGGTTTCTGCAGCAGACAGCGGTGCAGCCTAATTTTCCGGCTTATGTGCTGTTTTCAGATGAGGCCTGTTTCACACGTGAGGGTGTGTTTAACATGCACAATTCTCACGTGTGGGCGCAAGCAAATCCACATGCTACACGGGTGCATGCTCATCAAGAACGGTTCGCCGTCAATGTTTGGGCGGGTATCGTCCATGGCAAGTTGATTGGGCCGTACCTGCTGCCTGCCCGACTCGACGGGCGGGTTTATCGGATATTTCTTGAAGAAACGTTGCCGGAACTGCTGGAAGATGTTCCCGTGGCTATTCGTAGACAAATGTGGTTTCAACACGACGCCACTTTTGGGGACCGATGGATAGGCCGGGGTGGGCCCGTAGCCTGGCCACCGAGATCGCCCGATTTAACATGCCTCGATTTCTTCCTGTGGGGACACATGAAGATCCTCGTGTACGAGACTCCCATTTACTCAGAAGAAGACCTCGTAGCAAGAATCGCTGTCGCCGCTGGAACTGTTCCCGAAATGCCGGGAATCTTTCGACGTGTACGTCGGTCAATGCTTCGACGCTGTCGGGCATGCATTGATGCTACCGGTCGCAACTTTCAGCACCTTCTTTAAAAAACATGCCTTCTTTAAAAAACATGTTACGCGTACTACGTCCGATTTAAGAATGCCCGCGGCAAGCGCGAGTCTAGCCCACTTCACCTTTTAGCCAATTGCAGCGGCGCCCTCTCGCGCCGAATGGTGACGTCAGCGGACATAAACTTATAGACGAAAAGGGTTTGTCTTGGTGTTGCCTATCCCCCATTACAATTTGTACAGAAAGTTTTCAAACACCCTGTATATATATATATATATATATATATATATATATATATATATATATATATATATATATATATATATATATATATACACACCCTGGCCAAATTATTAAGAATAAAAGTTGTCTTTTGAGAACTTTTATCAAATAATCATACTTCAGTTTCGATATTTTGTTGGTTGTCTTTTAGCTGTAAGAAGGGCTTACTTTTGATACACTCGAGGCATTCGTGTCAGAGATTGTCATCGTGATGTAAGATTTGAATTGGGGTCGAAATAATTTCCATTTTATTTGTTTTTACCTGCTCATTTATTTTCCTTACTATTATTATTATTATTATTATTATTTCCCATAAATCTTCCATGGGGGGTTTATACCTGGGGAGTTACCACCATTGAAGTAACAAGATCCAATTCTATGCAAGATAAGACTTTCTTACCATACTTGAAGCAATGAAACTGAAGTATAATTATGAGATAAAAGTTCTTAAAAGATGACTTACAAAGAATGATAAAATACATTCTGTATGAAAAATAAAAACTGACGACATTTCTCGTGAGAGCTACATACCAATTAACTTCTGGCCCCAAGAATAAAGTGTTAAAAGTAAAAAATGAGAATACCATCAAGGCTGGGAGTAAACTCTACCATAAACGTCAGCTTAACTTAATTCTAGTCTCTAAGGTGTAAGCATTTATTCCTTCGACCAAAATATGCCTAATAGTTCCTTGTAGAAACGTCACTTACTTCTTTCTTACTTACTTACTTACTTTTCACTTACTTTCTCTTTCTCTCTCGATAGCTTTTACTTACTATTTTTAAAAAGGTACAAATATAATACATCTTTTTAACAATTTAAATCATTTCGCTTACTTGTTTTCTCTCGCGTGTAACTTGTACTCATCGACGACTTTTGAGAAGAGGGTAACTGTGAAAAGCCCGTGGTCGTTATCCTGATAAATTAATTTCGATGACCGGGGTACAACCATATCCGAAAGATTCTCGTATTTCGAATACCAATCTTGGTAGAAAGATCTGGAGTAAACAGTTAGAACTATGGTATGTTGTACGAGACCACTTAACAAAGGTGAACAGTTGGGGTGGGAACCCACCGTCAGTTATTACTTCCCGACCGCTTCGCGAGTGTGTGGAATATGAGAGGAATAAATGCAAAGAATAAAAGAAATGGTGAAAGTGCTTAAAAGTGATGAGTTTGATCTTTTTCTTATGAAGAAAGGAGGGGCCAAGGGTGGGTGCCCGCACAAATGTCCCCCCAGGTTCACGATGCTATTTTTTTTTATATATAAATTTTTAAAAAGATTGTGTAATGTGTAAGATGCATGTATGTGAAGCGAGGAATAGAGGGAGAAGTGCGTGTTTGAGAGCATGCTGGACTGCTCACAGGGTAGTTGAGACATTAAAAGATCAGCTAAAGATGACAGTGACAGGAGAAACGTGAGTTCCAGCACTCCCTATCTCCTGCCTGACGTCCCCTACTTCATGTGGGTGAAATGGAACTAAAAGCAAATGAGTTTGATGGTGTGGAGTGAAAAGAATAAGAGCTGTTGTGGCTGAGCAGGAACATGGGGGAAAGGAGGAATGGCGTTGTTCATGAAAGAGGAACTGTCTTTATGAGTACAAATAAGTGTGTGTGTAAAAAGTGAGAGTATGAAAGTAAAGGAGAGTGAGTGTTGTGTTGTGTTGTGTTCATGCAAGGTGAAAGTGTGTGTTTGGGGAGACGGGAAATTAAACTGGACAGGTGGAATGTCGGCACAAGATAATACTGATGAAAAATATGAATAGAAAAGTTGGAATAGGGGTGGAGAGTAAGGTGTTGGAGCCATTTTCCATGCGAAAATGGAAATGGCGAATAATTTTGAAGAATTGTGTGATGCAAATTATTTGCGTGTTGGTAACTTTCTTTGAACACCAAGATTTGCATACGTAAGTATATATCGTATTGAATGAGCGAAGTGAGACAACAAAGAAGTCTAATTGGCTGTCTATTTTTCTGGATCTTCATCCAGAAATGAGGATGCCTGAAAGGGGTGTTCTGCTGAGAGTAAATGGTAATGATGGGCATTGTCCCATCTGCTATATGTGAATGATGCAGTGCTGATTGGTAGAAGTAAAATAGATAGAATGCAGAGGTTGACTGAAGCATACGATATTTGTAAAAGGCAGCTAAGTGTGAATGTTGACAAGAGTAAAGTGGTATGAAAGGGATAGTCATATAAGTTGGGAAATGGTTGTAGATAGAATAATGTTGGAGATTGTGCAAGTTTGGTAAGGGTGGTACATGTAAAAATGAAGTGGATGAGAGAATTCAAGCAGGGGCTATGGGGCTGCAAGACCACTGGTAAGGAAGAAACGGTTGTCTGTGAATACGGCAAAAGGAAAACATGAAAGGATACTTGTGATTAGCTTTGTTGTATGGGAGTGAAATCATCGCATGGGGTGTACGTGTCTAGCATGAAAAGCGGTTGAAATGGACAGTCTAAAGCAAATTAACATTTGTATGCCTACATCATATATATATTATATATATATTATATATATATATATATATATATATATATATATATTAGAAAATATGCATGCACTGTTAAAATAATATGTGCAAATACCATTAGGGGCTGAATCTAACTCATGGTAAACAAGTTTTCCAATATGGAGACAATGCAACTTAATGTGAGTCGAGTGTTACCCCATGAATATTCACTTAAAAGTGCAATATAGATAAACTATATGATGAATCTTGAAGTTTGTTAATTATATATTATTTATATAGGAACTAAAGCATTGTAAATTTAATGGTTTCAGTCCTTTTTAGTGAGGCATGTGGCTTACCAGAAAAAATTACATTTCAGTACCAAGTCAAAAGGGCACAGTGCTTATGCCGATTCCTAAAAACAGATACTTTAGAAGTCTCTTTTGGCAAAGCAAGTTAACACTCGCTTCACTTGGACAAAAAGAACAAGTTTCTTACATTGTGTTTGTAAACAAACCCAATTGATGGATGTTACAATGTGTGTAAATGTTATAAAATGACTATTATTATTCTTATTTGAAAGGAAACAAATTTAAATATGTGTAATAAATATTTACCAGTGGAGTTTGTTAATATTTGCATTCAACGTCATTTATTCCAAAGATTTTGTTTGTGTTTGAAACAAAGTACAACTTCAGTTATATTTGAAAATGGTTTAAGCTACTTGGCTTCACAAGTAACGCCCGCTTCGGTTCTGGAGCACAGCTTCACAAATAGAATCCTTGGTTTCCTTTCAATCTAAGCAAACTAAACTTGCTTTGCCAAAGAGAAGACATTTTGTGTCTCAACACTCACAACAGACAACCCAAGTTTTATGAATCACACTTATTTCAGCCAATATATATACACACACTGTAATTCAATACAAAAAGAAAATAATGAATTAAACTTACTTTGGAACCACAACAAGAAGAGTCACAAGATATTCACTGTTCTGAACAAAATCTTCTTTCTTCACAATATCTCCTAAGTTTCTGGTCAGAAGACTTCCACTGCCAAATTAAATGAATTATCGAGTATTATGATGACATACCGTACCTCATCAAAAAATGTAGAATGGGCACAGATAGGATACACATACTAAATTTTAAAACCAGAATCATTAAGAATTTTTTAATCTAACCATTAGTTATATTTTTTTATATATTCCAAATGAATAGATAAAACAAAATGTTTACTATTATCATGACTGACTCTCATATGTAGCAAAGAATTCAAAATAAGTAGTCTAAGCTCCATCTATTCTAATCAGTACATTACAAATTTAATAATTCAGATTATACTGTTGTTGAATATGTATTTCAAAACTTTAATCTTAAGTTGCAGACTTACGTTTGCTTCCTTTCCATATTAGCAAGATTAGATTTTAAGTTGTTGTAATTTGATGATTTTGTTTTAAGATCATTTTCAATTTGGCTCACTTGATTGTTTATTGCATCAACAATTCCTCGCAAGCTCTGTTTGATTGGGAATTTTGCCATTTCCCATTGGAAGCGTGTCATGTACGTACCCAAATCCACTATAATGCAAAAATTAATAAATATATTTAAGAAAATTTAACGCAAGAAATTCATAAAACATTTAAAATAAATGTTTTTAGTATAATGAACAACTTGTAACATGGAAAAATCGGATGAAGAAATTACTGAGAAACCAGAAAAAAGTGGGATTCTAATCCATGTTATAAGGTACTGTATAAATCACTGCTTTAACCCAAAGAGCCATCTTGGACTCTAAAATGATTGATTTGATACCTCATGATGTCAGTTCAAACCAGACTGGCTCCCAATTTCTTAAAAGCTTTTTCCAATTTTTCTATAAATAACAGCTTGAAATAAATTACTGAACTTAATTCACTACTAACCAAATTTTTAAAGTAAAATTAGGTAGTTCAGCCCTTCTGTGAAGAAATAAATTAATAAATTTCCTGCAGTTTTATATAACCTTATTAAAATAAACTTTATACAATAAGCCTACCTGGCTGAGACCAGTTAGACCTATCACACAGAATATGTCTTAATAATAGTAATGAAATTGCAGGAATAATAATATGCTTAGTCAGGGGTTTCCAAAGGGTGTTCCACAAGCCAAATGTGTCCCTTGAGCTGACTCTGTCTCCTATGGCCCAACAGAACTTGCATAAAATCAAAGTGAAATTATAACATACCTACAATTAAAAGATTGGTTGAAGATGCTATAATTTGTAGAACATGTGAAATTCAGTGTAATTTGTATGAAGAACATGAAACAATTTTAATTTAAAATATATATATATATATATATATATATATATATTATATATATATATGATGCAAACCCACAAGGAAAAAGAAAAATGATTCCAAGGCCTTTTGTATATTCAGAAGTACAACTCCTCAGTTTCTTTTTCCTTGTGGGTTTGCATCATTCATTCATTTCACATGTTTAATTGTGAAATTCATCATATATATACCGTAAGATCGGGTAACTGGGCCCTACTAAGTTTAAGATGAATTTCGTTATTTTTTCCATACATTTTAGGTACCTATACATACGTAGATACCTACAATTTATGGAAAAAAAATCATACTGTTATATAACGAAATTTACCTTAAACTTAGTAGGGCCCAGTTACCCCATCTTATAGTATATATATATATATTTATTTATTATATATATATTGTATTGTATTTTCTTTTATTACTTGAATTCAAATGCAAAATTTAAGAAATTGTCAGTATGCAGCCCAATACCCAGGATGATCCCTTTGAAATGTCCCTTCATGAATGAAACTTTGAGAGCCCCCAGCCTAGTTCATGTGTACAGAGTACCATACATCTAATAGTAAATAGATATATTTATTAATTAATAATTAATAATAAATTAATAAAGATATTATATACTTTGATTTGCCAGAAGATTTTCAGCCAATTTATCTCTGTTATCTTCAAGAACTTCTCCAAGGTATGCTGCCATCTTGCGAGTAGTGGTTTCAACATAGGTATCCAGTTTTGCTAGATCATCACTTAGCCCCACCAGTTGATCCAAGGTCCCAACCTGTAAATTCATATGATGATGAACACAATTTCGTCATAGCTACCAAATCTTTCAACCTATAATAAGCTTTAAAATTAATGATAAAAAATTAGCAGCATCTAGGTCCTCTATTTTATAAATTGAAAATTATTAATTTTGTTACCTAAAATATACAACATTGTACTGTTCCTCCACAGCAGAAGTTATAGTACTTACCTTGAGATCTGGGATATGAAATTTATAATTAGTGCATAACTGATTTTGCACTGCAGTGACATGGTTCATCTTTTCCCATGTTTGTTGGCAAGTTTTATCTCCTGGTGCAGAGATGAGCCAATATTCAGTACTCATCTTTAAAAGTGATTAGAATGTCTTCCAAGAAAATCTTTTAACATTTACAAGGGATTATAAAAGCATTCTGAAATAAAAAATTTACTGTTTATACTTACTATATTTCAGAATGAAACTATATACAATGAATTTATACCAGCAAAGTACTTTGATAACTTTGTACATAGTATGTCTGTATAGTTTGACTGTGCATGAGATATTAATAAATGACTACTTATTAATCTAGCCAATACAATATTCATTGGTGGAAGATTCTATTGAAAAGTGTCCAATGAGGTAAATGAGTGCCAGTAAAATGAGCAAGCCTGCAAGTCCCATCATTTAAAAATCCATTAAGTGAATAGAAAAAAAGAAGTATTTGAGTGGAAAACTGGAAGCCAGTGGGATTCAAATGTACTGTATAGTTTCAGCATCAATGTTCCTACCAACCACATCATCCAGGACTCCAGAAAGATCCTTTCAAGTGAGGGCAATATTACACCATTTCACACTGCTTTTCCCAAGGCTCCTAATTTCATGAAGAATGTATTTTAAGTATAACAACCTCATTATATAGTCTGACTCAGATTGGAATTTTTTCTACCTGCAAAATATTTCAATACACAAACAATTTTTTCTTTATTCTATTTTTAAAATTTTTAAACTTCTGTTTTATGCAACCAGTTTTGACAGCCTATTTGTAGTATTAATTTAAGTGGAATTGCAATAGATTTAGCTTGATTTGAAAATATACAATTTTTAAAGGATTTAGCTATTTCAAGAGTTTAAGCCAAAATTTATCATGCTCTGAAAGGTCTATCATACATTTACCAGTGAAATGGCTTAGGGTGTCAACACCATTTTGTTCCGAGAATTCCTTGACTTTTTCAGGTTTATCAGAAAAAAAATATTGTCCCCCTAATTTTTACAGCCAACATAGTATAGTACCATGACTATATCTATAGTCCAGTCTATGCATGATCATTTCCTTCCAGTAAGCAAGGCAGATTGATTTAAATTTCTCACTAGATATGTACTGACTAGTCAGTAAATAGTCAGTAGTCAGCACAGTCAACCTATTCAGCTTACTATGTGTAGTTGGTTATTATTGACTGACTAGTCAGCTTAATTGCTAAATGTTTGCTAGTATCTAATTTATCATTATTATTGTCAGTATAAGTACAAAATATAACCCATTTTATTTAAGTTTCAGTTTCCTTGATATCCAACTCTGACTTTGATTCCTTAGTTCATATCACTGGATCAGTCTTTCAACCAAGGGTAAACACAACTTATTTTACTATCAACACTAGGATAAATAATATTCTATTATGGTGAAATGACTGATGTAACCATTCAGGCATGCATTAAATTTATATGAAACATATACCAAGAGCTCTAAATTGCATATGCATTACAGATATATTTAAATAGAAATTAATAAGTGGGTAGCAACCATGACATTAAAGAACTTTTGTCTGCAAACCTAAATAAGAATGAGTTCTTCTTGTCCCCTGACTTTTGAAAGCTGACAAGTAGGCAGTTGGCAGTCAGCCCTAATTTGCAGTCAGTACATCTCTACTTTTTATTGAAGAAAATAAAACTTTCCAATTTTTATTTTTATGAAAAATTATTAAACTGGTAATAAATTATGCACATACTAAGCAAATGGTCTGAAATACATTTACTTTTAAAAATATTTTTGGTATTTAACTAATCAGACCTTTTTAGAATGTTCTTTATATTCAAGGCTCATAGTAGTCATTTAACTTGTCAAATAGCGAGTCATTTTCTCCTGATATAATTCTTTGCAAATATGGTTATAAATATATAAAAAAAATTTTTGGTTAAAATGTTAATATGATGATGTTATGTTATGTTGGAACAATAAAATCTCTTCAAGACACTAGTCAGATATATTTTATTTTGTAATATTCATTCAAATCTGCGAGTTACACTCATATAATGATCTTCAGTTCATTAATTAATAGAAAAGAATATAGATCTATTCAAGACTAAGTGTAAGTCTATCATGGTACCTTACCATGTTATACAAAGTTTTTAGTGCTAGAGTTCAAGTTCAGCAATGAAATGAGGTGATACATCTATGAAAAAATAACCACTTCACCTTTAACCCTTTCTGAATGACTCTCATCACGTGATGTACAACACCAGATGCAAATTTTTTGACATGCTGATAGGATTAATTAATTTAATTTAGACAGCACTTTTGGTCATCATTACTTTAATGCATTTAAATGTTATATATACATACATATATACATTTTATATATATATATTATATATATGTTATATGTACTAAATGTAAACTGCCCATACAAGCTCATAATTGGTTCTTTCATAATGACATCAACTCCCAGACCATACTTTGAATATCAAACAAGAAGCTTTGCAGCGAACTACAAGAAATATTTGCTTCTAAATAACCAACATTAATCATGACGAATGCATACTTATCTTTGTAGCACATCACAGGAAGAACCATGACAAACGCATACTCATCATCATAGTGAAGGGGTTAAATTAATTTTCTATGCTGGCAGTATTTTAGGATGCATTTGGTAATTAATATATTCAGTCTCAATTTTCCCTAACTTTAATGGGTGAAAGCAGGAAAAGCCCAAACCCATATTTTTTATTTAAAACATTTTTCATCACGCTAGCAAAATTTTAATTCTTTACAGTATGATAAAACCCACTCTAATAGAGTTTATTTCCACAACAGTTTCGATGCCCACTGGCATCCTCTTCAGGTAGATACAGAAAAACTAGTGAACCAAAAACAAGAGGAAAAACAGTCCAGGGACCATTAAGAAATTCACACTTAGGTTAGATCCCATTCTCCCCACAGTGGAAGGGCATTTTTTATTTTTTTAAATTAAAAGGACCTGCTTATAAGTACATTCGCACAAATTTAAAAAAATAGTTTTAAATTTGTGCAATGAACTTATAAGCACGTTCCTTTAATTTAAGAGAGAAAAAAAAATGCCCTTCGAGTGTGGGGAGAATGGGATCTAACCTAGGTGTGAATTTCTTAATGGTCCCTGGACTGTTTTCCCTCTTGTTTTTGGTTCATTCGTTTTTCTGTCTCTACCCGAAGAGGATACCAGTGGGCATCGAAACTGTTGTGGAAATAAACTCCATTAGAGTGGGTTATTATCATCATATTTTGACCTTCACATAGAAAAAAGTGTTTTTTTGCATTCTTTACAGTATGTTAAAAACCAATTATTAAAAAATTTAAGACAAATACAATATCTGCTTCCTAACCATTCAAGTATGGAGTATGATAAGCTATTTGGAAATGTATGTTTACCTTAATTTTACCATACTGTACATCTCAATCAATAGATGTAAAAATTCCTTTGTACCCATAACTATTTGAACCTAGGTGATGTACATAATCAAATATACTGACCAAGGGAATAAAAACTAATAACATACTGACCAAGTGAATAAAAACTAATAACATACATAAAGGAGACATGAAAAGCACTTGGACAACCATAAACAGTTTTCTCAGAAAACAAATTAAGAAAAATTCAATAGAGAAATTAAATGTTGATAATAAAGAAATTACTGATGATACTGCTATTTCAGACTCTTTAAATACACATTTTACTTCAATAGCAGATAAGCTTCGCTCCACTCACAATTGACTAAATAATGATCACTCACCTCTAAAACATATGCCACCCAGCCCACTAAATTAATTTTCTTTTGTTCCTATTACCTCTACTGAGGTCCAGAATATTATTGGTATATTAAAAAATACAAAAAATAATATTCATAACATTCCTGTAGCTACCTATATTGAAACTTGTTAAGGATAAGATATCCATAACTTTGATTAAAATTATCAAAGTATTTCCAAAGGAATATTCCCATCAATGCTAAAAACTGGTTATAACACCCCTTTTTAAAGAGGGTGATCCTACATTAGCAACAAATTACAGGCTGGCATGTTCATTATCTGTGTTCAGCAAAGTTTTTGAAAAATTTTAAAAAGTAGAATGCAGCGATATTTAGAATCCTACAATTTCTCTCCAAATCAATATGGCTTCCATAATAATAAAACAATGGAAATGGCTATTTTAAATCTTATAGAAATTGCAAATATAGCTAAAGAGAACAAAGAAATAATCAGGGCTGTGGAGTTGGAGTCGTGGAGTCGGAGTTGGAAGCAATTTTGGTGGTGCTGGAGTCGAAGTCGGAGTCGGTAAAAATGTACCGACTCCGACCTCAATATAAATTTTAATAAAATATGTTTTTGTGTGTGATATCACTGGCAGCTATGGTGGTTAAACCACTTAAATAATAAACACAATGTTTTCCATTTCAGACACTAATGCCATTAATTCATTTTTTCTTTTCAGATAATATTTTTTATTTTTAATGCTTATTTAATTTCGAGTTCTTTCTAAATTTCATAAGTTTTTAACTTTCAAGTCTAAAACCCCTTTCACAATGGCAAAGACACTTCCAACAAAGTCTGCAGTTTTTTAATATTTTACAATAACCACAGATGGGAAACATTTTGTGTGTCAGTGTATGATAGAAGATGATGATGATGATGATGATGATGAAAATTATGTGAAGCAAAAATCAGTGGTTTTACTGGCTCTGATAAAAATGCACCAACCAGAGCATCAAATTTGAAAAGACATTTGCAGTGTTTCCATCCCAAAATTTTAGAAGTTGTCATTGAGAAAGATAGTAATAAAAACCTTCCAACTACTTCAAAGTTAACAAAAGATCAGAAATCTACTGAACGACAAGCACCACTTACAAGATTCTTTACTACAGACAAAGTTACCGTAACAATGACCACAGATGATGATGCTTCACGTGGTGGTGATGAAATGCCTCTTGTGTAATTATCATCATAGCAGATTTAGAATTAATATACCTTCAGAGTCGGATAGACAAAAAATTGAGGAGTCAGAGTCAATTTTTTATGTGCCGACTCCACAGCCCTGGAAATAATGATATCAATATTTATGGATCTGAGTAAGGCATTTGATGTAATAAACCATAATACTCTACTTAATAAATTATATTGTTACAGCTTCAGAAAAGAAATCAGTGATTGGTTTAAAAGTTATTTGTCCAATAGATATTATTTTGTATCAGTAAACAAGTTTTGCTCAACTAAAGCGCTTGTCAAACATGGTATGCCACAGGGGTCAGCTCTGGGTCCACTGTTATTTTTATTATATATAAATGACCTTCCACATTTATCTGATATACTGAACTTCATAATGTTTCCAGATGATACAACTATCTCTTTTTCTTGCAAAGATATTAATTCAGCTAAGAATATATATTTAATTCAGAATTCATCAGTGTAATGAAATGGTTGACCACCAATAAACTCTTCCTAAATACCAGTAATACAAATTTCATGATTTTCACAAATAAAAGAAATGTATATCTTGATGAACTTAATGTTGATGAAATCGCCATAGAGGAGTGTACTGTAACAAAATTTCTTGGTGTAATGCTAGATAAGAATTTGCAATGGAGTGATCATGTAAATTATATCGTGAGAAATATTTCAAGGAGCATTGCTAAAATGTTTAAACTTAGAAATGTAGTCCCTAAACAAGTTTTATTGACTCTCTATCATACTCTTGTTCTTCCTTATATAACATACTGCACCCGTGTTTGGGGAAACTCCGCTAACAACACATTAAATGGTATCTTTGTCATCCAAAAATGAGCAATAAGGTTATTATCTGATGCTCATTTCCTTGATCACTCTAGTGCATTATTTAAAGATGACCTAAACCTACTAAAGCTCAATGATATAATGAAATGGACATATTTTATTTTTATTTACAAGTGTAAGAACAAAATCATTAATTTACAATGGGTAAACAGATATTTTGTAACTCAAGAAATCCACTCGTATCAGACTAGAAATAGATCAAAGCTTGTTTTACCTCAATTTAGATTGTCTTCATCTCAAAAACTACCCAATACCCATTTTCATTGGTTTGAAACTATGGAATGACTTGCATGCTAATATAAAAAATATTGTGAATGTAAATTTGTTTAAAACCAAGTTGAAATCCCAATTAATAATGGCATACTAACAAAAATCTAGGAGTAATGTTCATTACTATTGTTTACTAATTATTAATTTCTCCTGTGTAATCTAGTATTAAAAACACATTTCTTGGGATTGTTCAGTTTTATCTCTCATGTATAATATTGGTTTCTTTGTATAGTATTGGTATAGTGCCTTCAATGGTGTCCTTGTATTTGTCATGTCAGTTGTGATAATTTAAGATTAATACATATTTTAACTATTAATAATACTTATTTATTTATTATTAATTAATGGGTAATTCTACGAGAAATAGACAAATGAAGTACACAGTAACCTCTTCAAAATTCATGAAACTTGGTGTGAGGGTTGGTTTAGGTCCAAATTACAAATTTCTGAATTTCCTTGAAAATTGGTCGAGTTGGTCAAATTTTATGGCTTGACCAAATTTTGGTCAAATGAAAAAACCAATAATTTTCAAACATAAATATCTCAGCTCCTAATTGTGGTAGTGTAGTAAGTCTTAAATGATAAAATATGTAAAATTAACTGTAGTTTCTAAATATGTATCATTTTTTTAGGGTAACAAAAATAAAATTATGATTTTTTGGAAAGTTTTTTTTTTTTTTGCGATTTGGCAGCAAAGATATCATTTTTCGAAAAAAAGACTAGTAATAAAAAATGTTTATTTGATGTATGTACACCATAATAAGTAATAAAAAGTCAGCTTATCGACGATCATTATGAAAAAAAAATGATTAAAAAAAGAAATCCTCCAAATTTTAATAATTATTTGCTTTCTTTCCAGATTTTCAGTATATACCTAATTTTCTAGTATACGTAAATTTACCTAACCCTTAAAATGCCTCAAAACACAAAATTTTATTGTGATCCTATGAAAAAACACTCAAGAAGAATTTTCTGTAACATTAAAAAAGTAAACTCTGCCATGGCAGCTGCAAGCTATGGAATTTTGGAAGAAAATCAATTACTATGCAGCAATTGCTATGTCACAATTAAAAAGAAGCCAATTGTATTAGAACATGTTCAACGTTCATCCAGAGAGCCGGAACCTGCACCAATACCTGAGCCAGACATACTTAACGAATGTATGGAGCGAAGCATTAGCGATTCCACGAATCCACCACCATTGGAAGAATTTGTCATTCAAGACAGGCAATTCAATAAAGATTTGCTCAGCGACAATATTTTACCTTTATTTGATGAAAGCCCTATTAAAACATGTAATAAAACAATAGAGACTCCATTCAGGACATTTGTTTCTTAATGCCAAATTCGTAGTTTTCTGTTTTTAAATATTAGCATCAGCACTTGAATACATATATACAAAATATTTGATATTTGATTATTTCACGCAACCTAAATTTATGAATTTGTTTTACAGCTGGATTGAAGCCGGGACAAAAACAGATAAAGGCTTCTACGAAATTCAGATCGACAATGGAAAAGGTTAAACGAAGTTTTGAAGCTGCTTATGGGGCTACTATTGACTATTCTGAAGCTGGTCCATCCAAAAAAAGTTTTGGAAGATGATTTAGAGAGGCAAGACTACTTTTCAGACATAGTTATTGAAATTTGACATTTTAAATTAAATTTAATATAGTCATCGAAGTATATACTAAATTAAGTTTTATCTGTTTACATTTTTATAATCGGACAATATAATATATATACATATATTTTATGAAAAGTTTAATTAAAAATATACTAATTAAACTTAATGTCAAATACACTTTATTTCAGGTATCAAAAGGTTATGGAAGAATTAAAGGAGAAATTTCAAGCAAGTAACGATTGCAATCTTAGGTTACAAATACTATCATTGTATCCCTATCCCATTTAAAAAACTGCTGACTTCTTTGGAGCAACAAAGTATATGGTGCGTAAGAGCCGCAATCTTCAAAAACAGTTTGGGATTCTTCCTAACATTCCAAACATGATGAAAGGGAAGGTCGTCACAGCTGAAATGAAAATCATTCAGGAGTTTTATGAAAATGACGAATATAGTAGGATGTGCCCAGGAATCAAAGATTATAAGTTTGCAATAAATGAAGAGGGTGAAAAAATAAAAAAACAAAAAAGACTGGTATTGTGTAACTTGAAAGTGTTATATGCTGAATACGCAAAAAATTATGAAAATCCCAAAATAGGCTTTAGTACCTTTGCTCATCTTCGACCGTCGTGGTGCGTGCTTGCGGGACAAAGCGGAACTCTCAGTGTCTGCGTATGTACACATCACCAAAATCCGAAACTACAAATATCAGCGTTAGGCATTAAACATTTAGACTACAAAAAATTAATGTCTTTATCCATCTGCGGCATGGACAATGAAGATTGTATTATGCACCGATGCAAAAGATGCCCACAAGAGGTCGGAATCAAAAATTATTTGGAAAGTTTGGACTTCATGGCGATGGAAGAGATAAAATATAAACAATGGGTGTCCGTCGATCACTATGTTAAAATATATCACTGAAACTCCAGAGGAATACGTGGAATTGCTCACCAAAAAAATTGCGCAACTGACAAGACACCACTTCACGAATAAATGTCAGTCGAGTTACTTCAAAAATCTAAAAGAAACTCTGCCTGAAAATGAAGGTGTTTTGGTGGGCGATTTCGCGGAAAACTTCTCATTCATCGTACACGATTGTGCCCAGGGGTTTCATTGGTAGAACTCGCAATGTACAGTGCACCCATTCGTTTATTATTCCAAAAACAATGCAGGAAAACTAATTTGCAAAAGTTACTGCTTCGTTTCAAGCCGTCGCAGGCATGATACAATTCTAGTTCATAGTTTTCTCAAAAAATTAATCCTGTGCATCCAACAACAAAATTCTAACCTAACTAAAATTCATTATTTCACAGATGGATGCACGGCTCAGTATAAGAATAAAACAAATTTTCTAAATTTATGCCATCATTTCAAAGACTTCAAAATTCATGCTGAGTGGAATTTTTTCGCGACATCCCACAGGAAGAATGCCTGCGACGGTATTGGCGGAACGGTAAAAAGAGCAGTTGCCAGAGAAAGCTTACGACGGCCTCTCAACCATCAAATCTTAACAGCTGAGGACTTCTACAATTTCTGCTCTCAAGAATTCCTAACTGCTATTGACTTTTTTTACATCTCTGAGGCAGAAGTTGTAGATGTAGAGGTTTCTTTGCAAAAACGTCTGAATGACAGGGTTGTGGAGTCGGAGAGTCGGAGTCGTGGAGTCGCACGTTTCAGGGCGGAGTCAGAGTCAAATTTTTACAATGTGTGGAGTCGGAAAATTTTGGACCGACTCCACAACCCTGGTTATAGCCACTAGGTTAAGGGTTATTCAATTTTAAGTAGGACTACTACTGGTTAGACCTTAATTATGTTTAAGAGAATCTTTTTCATTTATATATATATATACCAGTATATATTTTTTTTTTTTAAGTTCAGGAAGAACCGATTCGCCTCTATTTAAAAGGGCATATCTCGGCGGAAAAACAAAGAAAAAGTGAGAGGAAAGACAGAGGAAAAAGAAAAGGTGGAGGGGACAGTCGAAGTGGAAAAAGACCAAGGATGACAAGGACTGCAGGGTCGAGCCCCATCATCCTTGGGTGCTAGGGCCGGGAGGGCGCACATGAAACCTCCAGGAACAAGCATGTACAAATGAACACAAAGAGCACAAGCTTAGAACCCCCTTGCGGGGATATATATATATATATATATATATATATATATATATATATATATATATTATTGGAAAAAATAAAAATCCCTTATATATGATAATATCTACAAGTCAATATCCTTCTTAATATTTGAATGTTCCCTTATCCTAGAAAGTAACCTGATGATTCATGTGGTGGTGATGAAATATCTTATTATTATGATAATTATAGAGTGAAACACTAGAGGAGTCGGAGTCGTATATTTAAAATGTGAGGAGTCGGAGTTGGATTTTTAGATTTTTTACAATGTGTGGAGTCGGAGTCGAATTTTTACAATGTGTGGAGTCGGAGTCGAATTTTTACAATGTGTGGAGTCGGAGTCGGAGTCGGAAAATTTTGGACTGACTCCACAACCCTGCTGAATGAACCTATTACTTCTATCAAAGGTACTCAACAATTACATCGCTTCGTCCCAATTTCCAAGAATTCATTGAAGGTTTATCCACTCTCTCAGAGTGCACAGTCAGTCGAAATAAGAGAGCTCATTAGAGTTTCTGCTTCGGATCAAGAACATAATACTGTCTCTCAACGCAAAATTGAAACAGGCTCTTTTGTGGGTTGTATGTATGAAAATAAACTATGGCTCGGATTAGTCCAGTCCTTTGACTGTGAATATGATGATTTTCTGATAAAATTTCTCCATCCTTCGGGCGTATGTCCCTCATACATTTTTCCTGCGCAAGATGATGTTTGTCACGTTCCAACAGAAAATATATTTGGGAGTATTGAAGCAAGTTTACGAGGAGGAACAAGAATACAATACATTTTTCCACTTCAAGAATTAAATAACTTTTCAAAGATAAAATAAATTCTATCGAATGTATACTATTTAAGATTGTCTATATAATATTTCTAAAATTTTTATCTACGATTTGTGTATCTACTTAATAGTTCTAAAAATCTTTTCAAATTCTTTTTTCTTATTATTATATTATTAGTGTCTAAAATTTGGATTCACTGGATGAGAATACTGTCTCTTAATTCATTCTCAAAGACTTGTGTACATGTCGTATTAGGAAGAGTATTTTATACTCTGATAAGCGCTTTATAAATTAAACATTATTATTGTCAATATATTCTATCCCTAAATATAAGAGAGGTTATGTATGTACATTGTACATATATTTTAAAAGATTTTTCTCCTTTGGTTTATCTACATGTATTTTTTATATGATTTGAAAATTGTCTTGTTTTGGACCAATAAGTCTGTAATAAATCTTCGTCATCTGAAAAAAAATTTTATTACTTAAATTTCAAACTCAGTTTTGAGCCTTATAATAAACTATAAGCTGACTTTTTATTACTTATTATGGTGTACAACTGTACATACATCAAATAAACATTTTTTTATTCTTGGTCTTTTTTTAGAAAAATGATATCTTCGCTACCAAAAAAAAAAAAAAAAAAAAAATTTTTCCAAAAATTCATAATTTTATTTTTGTTACCCTAAAAAAATGATACATATTTAGAAACTACAGTTAATTTTACATATTTTATCATTTAAGACTTATTACGCTACCACAATTAGCAGCTGAGATATTTACATTTGAAAATTGTTGGTTTTTTCATTTGACCAAAATTTGGTCAAGCCATAAAATTTGACCAACTTGACCAATTTTCAAAACAATTCAGATTTTTGTAATTTGGACCAAAACCAACTGTCATGAATTTTGGAGATGGTGGAGTGTACATTTGGCACTTTCATTTGTCTATTTGTCCTGGAATTACCCTAATAACTAGCTGTTTATTTTTTAATAAGAGCCCAGTAAAGCTTAAAGCTTAACCCTTTCATACCCAAATTAAGTCAAAAAGTAAAAAAAAAAATTGGGATATAAAAATCATTTAATTGGACCCAAAATAACTGAAAAATATATTTTACAAAGTTTTATTATTCATAATTAATAAAATACGAAATGTGTTAAATTTCACACATTGGGAACTGGAAGGTCTAAAATTACTTCCAAAGTTAACGATGAAAATTTCACACACTGGGCATTAAAGGGTTAAGGGCCAAATTAAATAAAATAAATAGTCAAGCTTCACAATTATTCAGGTCATTGTAAATTGAAACAAATGTATTTATTTTATTATTAATAAAGGTTATTCAATTCAATAACTCCCCATACCCATACCAGCATGCAGATACTCTAAAATGGGGTGGCCTTGAATAATTTTAAAATCTATATTTTTTTCTGTTTAGCTACTTCCTTACAGATATGGAATTGTTTTCTAAATCTGGCTCAGTCTATTTCTGCAACTTCAGGAGTTAAGTTGTGGTACCTTTTAAAAATATGCAAAATTCACAACAGGATCCAAAGTCACTGTTGCTGTATAAAGTCTTCCAGGTAATTATAGCTACTATATGGGGTTTGGTTGAGTAGATCCTCAAGGTCTCAATGGCCTACTTATACTCAAGATATAAAAGCTAAAATTAAAATTATAAAAAATATAAATATTCAAGTTTTATATTAATGCAGCCATTCATGATTTAAGTACAAAAACTAAGAGGATGTAATTTCACATAAAATGGGGTGGGATCAATATTTTTTAGTTTTAGTGGTAATTTCTAAATTGGTAAGTACTACATTTTTTTTCAAATAAGGGGTGGAGCAGCTAACTTTATGACTATAAAACCCTCCTTTAGCCTCTAAACTTTGGTTTATCCCAAAGTAAGATTTAAAATTTCAACAAAAGTGTCTCAAATATTTGGCCCATGAATTCCAATTCAGTAAAAATTTCTGGGTAATGATCCAGAAATGAATTGGGGCAAAATGGTTAGGAGGCAGACAAAAAATTAAACTAAAATTTTTGGCTCTTTTTCGGTATTTTCTGGCAAATTTTTTTTTATTTTTCTGATATGGTATATATTTTTTGGGGGTATTTCCCTGTTATTTTTTTAGAACCCAGCCTCCCGGGCCCTATGGGAAAATTATCAAATACCCAGTTAGGTCAACTGTACACCCTTGACAATTGGTTAGGTTGTCATGATATTTTTGTTAGTTTTAATGAAAGTATAATTTAACAACCTAACCAATCATCAAGGGGGTACAGTTTATGTAACTGGGCATTCAATAATTTTTCTGTATAGGGCCTAGGAGGGAAGGTTCTAAAAAAATAGCAGGGAAATACTGAAAAGATTATATACAATAGAAGAAAAATATAAAAATTTGACATGAGTTAAGGATAGAATGATGCATTACACCAGGGGTTCTTAACCTTTTTCCTTCTTCTATACCCCTTGATTCTGGATTTTCATGATGTAGAGAGGATTTTTACTTCCTTTATGACTGATTTGTGGCTATTTGTCAATCATATACAAAATTAAAAGGGTTATACCATATTTTCAGGACCTCATTGTGTACCCCCTAAAATTCCCTTACATACCCCAGGTTAAGAACCACTGCATTACACAGACAAACATCCAATATTTTAAAAAATTTCCATTTAGAAAATGCACAAATACTCCCAATGGTATGTATTCTACATAAATTAGGCTAAAGAGTAGAAATAAAGATGTAAAATACACAAAATTTCCTATATTTTATACAAGCCAAACTACATAAAAGTTCAGTTAATACTATAATTTTTAGAAAAATTCTTTCCGAAATATAAAACTTGCACAATACAGTATATAAAATTATCACAATACTTCAAATTCCTGCACTAACATGGTTTGGAAAAAATTCTTGCATTAATTTGTTAAAAAGTTTGCCCAATGCATCAGCATTAGTAATTTCAGTTAAAACTCTTGCCCAACACATCAAGCATAAGAGTATTATGTAAAGAATTCTTGCACATTAAATCAAAAAAATTTGAGCAGACTTTGCAGTCTGGTATAATGATTTTCTCACTCTGTATTACATGTAATTTGTTAGGACTTCAAATGCAACAATTTTTCAGACAATATGAACACTGCATGAAGATTTTCACAGATTATGCAGAATGACCTAACCCTAGCCTAAGGTCTATAGACCTAGGCTCTAATTATTTTTATAGCCTAAAAAATACAGACAAATAAACTATGGCATAAATCAAAGCCGGAAGTCAAATTAAACATTAACTCCACAACATGGCAACCTTCAATTATCGCCCATTTGGCCCGATGGGCCAAGACCAGGGAGGACCTAATTGATTCATAGACAACAAATTTAGTTATATTACCAAATATCTCATTGCCTATGCAAAGATCAAGTAAAAAAACGAAAATAAAATATAAACGACAACAATATCTGGGAAATTATTTAAAATATACGCGAATCCTCCGTGGGCTACACAAAATCTGATGCCGAATCTTCAAATATAAACAAATGTAAACATCACATGACAGATGACAGCTGATCGATACCCAATGTAAAGACGTATTCGCATAGGTTTATTTATTTGTTTATTTTTTTTCATTCAAGAAGGCCCTAAATTTTTAGATTCTGAGTTATGCAGAATTATGAACATTGGTATTAAACTATGTTATCCTGTTCCATTTCTTGAAAATTGTATATGCAAAGCTAGAAAAAGTATTATAATAGTGTGGTTCACAAGGCGTTTGACAGAGGCGTAGCTAGCCCTTTTTAATGTGTAAGCACCGAGGTGTGAAGCACGGAGCTGGGGGAAGATGTGGAAAGGGGCTGTTTCCCCTTCCACTGCTGAAGGAGAAAACTAAATACAGAGTCATGGGAAAAATCAAAATTTTGTTAGACTTCCTTACACTCCACTACACACTCTTCTCCCATTTTTCTGTTCTCTTTTATTACTTATCCTCACCTAAACCAGGTTTGCATTAATCAATATAAAATTTATGAAGCTGTATGTGTGTTTTCAATGAACGTTCTGTACAATTCTGTAATTTAGCACCACTTTTGTTAGTGGAATTATGTCACTCATGTATATGGGAGCATGGAATTGGTGAAAGTAATAGATATCATGTATATATTTTTCTAACATTGATGATTACTAACTGCTCCGCAGAACGCTCTTTTTCTCAGCTGAAAGGAATAAAAAACCCTCAGAGAACAACAATGTGTCAGGACAGACTTGATTCACTTTCCCTACTGTGTATAGAAGCGGACATGCTTCGATGAAATTATCCAGGATTTTGCAATCAGAAAATCTAGAAAGAAGCTATTTTAATTTCAGCATACAGGGAAGTTTTGTTTCATTTCGAAAGATAAAATTTATTTTACGGTTTAGTATTGTTTTTATTTTGAATTACATATATATGGGGGCACTATAATCTTTTCAGTGCTTAGGGCCTCTTAAGGTCTTAATCCGGCCCTGCTCTTAGAAGCTGTTTTAGGAAAAAGAGTATATGTGATCTTTCCAGGAAAGATCACGAGAAAAGGAAATACCAAGAATGTTAAGGGAAGAGGAAGGATTGAGTTGTGTATTGTTGAAGATAAGGGGATAGTCATGTGGAACGGTGAAACGAGTAGACAGATGACGAAACTGGTTTTTTGAGGCATTGAAAATCGCGATGTTTTCGCTGCCCTAATCAGAGATAGTAGAAAGATCAGAGGTCAGGTGCGCCATAGCTATCTCTCGCGAAGCATGGGGTGACTGTTGAGAGGGATGCTTTGTGAAGCGGGTGGGGAAGTGAAGGGTAGAATCATCGGCATAGGAGTGGATAGGACAGGAAGTGCGACTTAACAGAGCATTGATAAATAAAGGGAAAAGAGTGGATGACAGGACAGAACCCTGAGGAACACCACTATTAATAGCTTTAGGAGAAGAACAGTGACCATTTACAACCGTAGCTATAGATCGACCGCAAAGGAAATCAGATATGAGGGTACAGATAGAAGAATAGAAACCGAAGGAGGGCAGTTTGTAAATTAAGAATTTGTGCCAACCTCTATCAAAAGCTTTTGATATGTCCAGCGCAATAGCAAAGGTTTCACTGAAATCCTGAAAGGATATACTGTATATATATAAATACATATAATTTGGCGGAAGCAAAACTAATATTTACTTTGGTTTTATATATATATAGGAATGCAATTTCTTTTTGTATGTAGCCTGTTCGGCTTGGGTAGTCTCATCTGTGTTGACTCGTTGTACGCATTGGATCGCACTTTTTAGTCGTATAGTGTCTGCGATATCAAAAACATTATTTTCTTGATATGTTGGTACTTTCGTATTATTTCGGGTGTTTATCCATAATATTCAGTGAAGAATGGTGGTGGATCTGTAACTTCTTTAGAGAACATCAACAAGTTGTTACAATCCCATGGAATATTATCATCTGAATTGGAGGTATTTAGCTCTGTAACACAAGGAACAGTTTCAGCTCCACTACTATTGATAATCATGTAAGCTGATGTACACAGTGAAGTGACTAATAATAGAACAATAACATCCATTGCCGATGATATAAAAATTAACAGAAAAATTAAAAACAGCCATGATATATCATAGAATCCTTACAGTCTGACACAAAGATAATATATAGATAATGGTCAGAAGACAACAACAGGAAATTTAACACGGAAAATTTCCAGCTCTTATGATATGGAAGAAATGAGGAAATAAAAGTTATGGGCTACTATACTCCAAATGGACAGAAATTCAGAGAAACTCAAGAACAAAAAGATTTTGGAGTTACAATGACCGACGATGCGAAATTTGAGACAAAATAAAATAGTAATAAACAAAGTAAAAAGAATAACTGGACATATTCTGAAAAATATATATGATCATACCAAAGCTGAAATATTGTTCAGTCGTAACCTCTCCATATAAAAAAGAAATTCAAAGAAACTTCGCAGCCAATATCAATGGATGCAAAGAACTAAATTACTGAGAAAGATTATGTAAATTAAATCTACGAGTATATTCGTTGGAAGGAAGAGAGAGGTACATTATAATATATTCATGGAAAATAATGGTAAAACTAGTACCTAACTCAAACTGAACCCTAAAACCATCTAAACAACAGTGGAAAATAAAAAAGGCAAAGTGTGCAGTATTTCCATACTAACGACTAGACAAGGAACATCCTCATCAAAGGACCCAAGATTATTTAACTAAAAAAAAAATAAGAAATGCAATTGATGCTCATGTGCGCGTCTTCAAAAGAACACTAGACACCCTGCTCAGGACGGCAAACGGACAACTGCGTACGGGACAATTGCGTATGGGACAATTGCGTATGGGACAAATGCGTACATGGTCAATTGCGTCCATGGACAACTGCGTATGGGACAATTGCGTCTGAAGAAAAACATTTTATTAGTTGGAATGCGTTCGTATAAAATATTGTTGATAATAATACAAAAACCTTCTAACAATTTTCCTTTACTACCAGAAACATTCGTCGTTTGAGGCAGAAAGCTGAATTAGCTCCTCCTATACCTAGACAACGAACTGGTTTTGAAATATCAGAGGAATTTCGTACTCTTCCCAATGGGGAAAAATTCCTTGCTTTTGACAGTGGAGTTGATGATGTAGAAAGAATCCTTATCTTTGTCACTGAGGAAGGTTTGGATGACCTAGTTAACTTTAAAAGCTGGGCCGGAGATGGAACTTTCAAAGTGTGTCCAGAAATTTTTTATCAATTGTATTGCCTTCATGTCCAGGAAGGCCTTTTTAGCATTCCCCGTGTATTTGCCTTATTGCCTAATAAGACAAGAAACAGTTATGACAGATTGTTCGATGAATTGTTGCGCATGCGACTTCAACTGAATCCCAATTCATTACTAATAGACTTTGAAAAAGGACCAACATTGACTTTCACAGGGAAATTTCCTAGTGCAGAAACAACTTCGTGCATTTTTCATTTCTCACAGGCAATTTTCAGAAAACTTTGTGACCTCGGATTGAGACAGCGATATAAGGAGGATGAAGATTTCAATCTAAAGATTCGTTGCTTTTCAGCGTTAGCTTTTCTTCCACCAGAGGATGTTATTGACGGATTTTTAGAGCTATCTGATGATGATGATTTACCAGCCGACTTTGTGTCATACTTTGAAACAACCTATATTGGACAGGAGAGAGGAAGACTGTCAAATCGAAGAAGAATTGCCCCTTTGTTTTCGATTGACTCCTGGAATATACGTACAAGAACCATAAATGACATGCTCAGATCAAACAATAGTCTTGAAGCATGGCATAAGGCATTTCAAAACTCCCTAGCATGCCAACACCCGTCAATTTCGAAAATAATAAATGCATTAAAAAGTGAGGAAGCGACAGCAAAGAAGAAGTAGATGGACTATAACAGAGGTATTGAGTTGCGCAAAAATTACAGAGATATAAACAAACGACTGCAAACTGCAATAGACCGATATAATGCAAATGATAAGATCGGATTTGTTCGCGGAATCGCATATAATTTACACAGATTTTTATGTTGATTTTAAATTTTTTAAATGTCGGGCTTCAATAAAATATTTTAATTTGCTTGTTTTTTAATTTCTAAGCTTTTACATCTTTTTATGGTATTACTACTAATTACTATGCTAAGCATATATTATCTCAGACGCAATTGCCCCATACGCAGTTGTCCATGGACGCAATTGACCATGTATGCATTTGTCCCATACGCAATTGTCCCATACGCAATTGTCCCGTAAGCAGTTGCTCTACTGACCTCAGGACAATCCCAGAAAGCCCAGTTTGCCTGCCCAATGCCCATGTGCGATAGAGCGCTCAAGAAATCAAATCTCTCCTTCCCCAAGCAAACTCCAGAGGTAAGGTCACGAGCCTGACACCCGTGCGAGCAGGGATCGTCAACCGGAATCCATACGGGGCTACAAGGCTAAAAGGTTACAATGTTACAGTGTATAAATATTATCAATGTTTGAGGCACATGTGTTGATAGGTTAAGTTTAAGCTTGAAGAAAGGCATCATTTTTCTCCCACGGCTGTAAATACGATTTTCGCTGAAATTCATAGGGACTTGGGAAGTCTGTGCTCCAATCATAAAACCAGCCAAAAAACAATGACACGAGAGGGGTAATGTAAATACAGAGCCAAAAAAGGTTTTATGGGTGTATTATCTTATCAAGTGTTGAAGCAGCCTCCATATTGAATTGAGAGATCTTCGTTACAGATGAGGAGAACCTTACAACAAAAAGGACAAGGACGATAAATGATAAGTCAGCCTCGAAGTTACAGCTTGAGTAATAAACATCGTTTGCCATTAACCAGAGCGCAGTTTGTGAGAGAGCAACTTTCTACAGGCAATGAAGAAACCTATAATAATTCTTCTTCCTCAATATATCAGGCGGAGGTGGTTGCCATGGTTGTGGCGGAGAAACTACGCTTGAATCTGCAGTGGACGAGGGTGCGAGAGCAATCAGTGCTCTTCTGCTTGAGTGCTTTGGGGGGGTGAACTGTCCGAGAAGGGACATGTAGGTCTCGGGACATACCGGAATCCCTGGTAATGAATGAGCTGGCAGAGTTGGCGTAGTCAACTGTACGGGGCTCCAATAAACCTTAGCTCCCCCGCCCATGGCCTAAACCATTAGAGGTACAGTAAAACTAAACATACCTTACAAAAGAGAATTTAATCCTGCATTTAATGAGAAACAATTAAAACTTGGTGTTCCCGCCATTGGCTTCCAAGACAGCCTGAATTCGCTTTGGGTAGCTTGCCAAAAGTGACGTGAATAGATCTTGATCGTTACGCAAATTTGCTAAAACAGTTTCAATGTGTTGCGTCATTGTATCCTTCGAAAATCGATTTGCTGCAGGTTCTTGAAACAAGAGACATTCAACCTTGTCCTTTATAACTGATCCAATGTGTTCACAGACGTTCAGGTCAGGAGAATTTCCTGGCCATTCTTCATTTCCAAAGAAATCGATCTCATGGTTCCGCAACAACTGTTGAGTGGCTAATGCCTTAAAGCAGGGGGCCTTATCGTGCAGAAGTGTGACCTGATCGACATCCATAACATTGTTTGGGTTTCTTAGAAAAGGAATGACATGCTGGGATAGAATAATATCACGAAAATACTGTCCATCCCAACTCTGACCATTTGGCTTCAGCACCCACATGAGCTTCTTTGCAGTGAACAAAACAAACACACCAACACAGTCTGGACTTTTTAATAATTCGCGATAATGTTCATTGTCATCGATTTCATCTGGTGTTGTGGCCCACACTCGATCATTTTGGTAGTTAGGCCGACGTGTTACGTAAACAAAAAATTCATCGGAGAAGAGCTAAATGCATGAAATCATCCACATCCCAATCTTCAAGATAATGGGCAAACCACATTCTGTCATCGATGTTAAGTTGAGTTTTTCTTGGCTTTGGAAGTTCATGCCAAGGCTTTAAACCTTGCCTATGACGGTACAGTCGAATGATCTCACCACTAACGATCTTTCCTCTCAACACTTCGATCTCTCTCGAAAGTTTAGCACAGCTGTTTTTCCGCTTACGCGTACCGCTTTCAATGATGTCCTTTGTTTCCTGAGAGGGTGGCAAATTTGGGCGCCCAGATTTGGTTGTATCCATTTCACATTCATCCAAAGTTTTATTCCAATTTCTTTTGACGAAGTCCTCACTTCTTCGCAACTTTTTGGCAACCCATGAACGTGTTATAACGGTGGCTCCAGCATCACGAGCTTCCCGAAATGTTATTGCTCGTATGCGATCTATCACACGTTGCCTCTCAGAATCACCAATTAATTGAGAAGCCATTATATTATCACTTTATCAGCTAGAGTAATTTTAATACCTGCAATAAATAAAGAATTTTATATATTTTTATAATCACTAAAAACTATTTTGATATAAGTAAACATGTAAGCTGCAAATGGGGGGGGCTAAGGTTTTTTGGAACCCCTTATGTTCATTATTTCTAGTGTTTCGTTAGCCTATGTAGTCGCTGCTCCAGACAGCTATTACTTATCCGTATATGGACTACTTATATAACGTTTCTACTTATTGAGTCTGAAATAAATATTGTTTGTTTGTTTTACAAAAGCTTGGGGGAGCTTTGAAAACCTCAGCACCTGACACCAGAGCTGGAAAGATTACTCCGTGTAATCGATTACATTTGTAATGATTACATATCATTCCAGTAATCGTTATCATAATCGTGTTTTTCAGCGAAGCGTGTAATCGTAATCGTTGCGGTCAACCGGAGGAAAAATCAATTACTCGTACATGGATATTTTTATATTTTTTTTCGTGCCAAAGACGACCCAGTAAAATGCGCTTGAAGATGACGTTGACAATTACGTAAGGGAGGAACTATTGCCGCATTCCTCCAGCCCTCTGGAATACTGGCGTCGTATCTTGGCGTCGTATCTTGGAGTCACAGCGACCCCGGCTCTTTCTGAATGTGTTTACTCCACTGCGGGGAACTTCTACCGGGACAGGCGGGCGGGCTTGAACGTTGACACCTTCCGGGCATTGTTGATGATCAAGTGCAACGTTGAATTGTTCTCAAGGATGTGACATGTAGTGATGCACCGGAGGGCCGGAACTTCGGGCTTAGTGTTTTTTCCTCCTGCCGGAGGCCGGAGGTTCCGGCCAATTGATTTATTTCAGTATTTATGTGTGTGTGGTGTTGTGTGTGTGTGTGTGTGTGTGTGTGTGTGTGTTCCATCGTCTCATCTATTTAGGGTTTATATATTATAGTCCTGCTATTTTAAATTATTAAGTCTTTAATAACTTAAACTTTATAAAAGTCGACTTTCTATGCTTTGTGTGTGCTAATTTTTCTAAAAATTCCCATTGAACAGAATATCCTCAGGTTATGAAACTTATGATGTCTTGCTGAATGCTGAGTAAAGTAGCCTATATCAAATCAATTATCACCAGTACACATTTGAAAACTTGTCGATCGATTTTTACAAACTAGTTGGTGATTCTATATAATTTGAGTGCGCTGATCTCAAAAATATAGTTAGTTTTTCCCTATCACGTATTGTTTTCTTACTACAGGGTGTGTCATAAATCCCCCATTTATCCCCAAATGTGAACCATCTTATCGAGACCAACATTGGATTGCACATGCTAAACCATAAATTTTGTTGTTATAGACTACAGTAACGCTTACATAATAATGTAGGGTAAATATATACAGGGTGTACATAAAGTCAGGATCTATTTTGTGAAGCACTTGGAAATTATATGGAATTCAATCATAAAATGATAAAGTGGTAACATTTATTAAATAATTAAGAGTAGGATTCGACGTGACGCCCATCAGTATCCCTGCACAGCTCAAATCGTTCCGCAGCATTTCTAAACACATTCTGGAGCATTTGCGGGGTTATGTTATCTGCAGCAGTTCGTATATGTAAGTTTTCAAGACTCGTAATCTTCGTCTGATAGACGTGCGATTTGATAAAGCCCCATGCAAAGAAATCTAAAGGGGTTAAATCTGGTGATCTCGCTGGCCAAGGTCTGTTGCTTCCGCGTCCGATCCAGCGATTTGGAAAACGTCCATTTAGATAATCCTGAACAATTTTGGCATAGTGACGAGGAGCACCATCATGTTGATAGACGACGGTACTAACAATCCTATCCCCAATCAGCTGAGGTTCAAGCAGGGCCGGACTTTCACCTGCTGAGGCCCTAAGCTATATGAAATTTGAGGCCCTTCTCTAAAAAAATTCGGGTAAAAAAATTTAAAATAGTCATTATTACTATAATTAGTATTTTTTATATTAATGTTAATGATAAAGAAAAAATTATATATATATATATATATATATATATATATATATACAGTATATATATATAATTTTTGATGAATTAGTGTTAAAGAAGAAAAACTAATGATAAAATAAAAATATATTTTAAAAAATGAGGCCCCCGAGGGTGTGTGGCCCTAAGCTATAGCTTATTTAGCTTATAGGTAAGTCCAGCACTGGGTTCAAGGAATTGCTGCAACATGTCCAAATAAATAAGCTCCGTAACTGTAGCTTCAGCAAAGAAAAAAGGACCATAAACCTTAGATTTTGTTAAACCCATCCAGACATTAACTTTAGGTGAGTCTCTTTCCCAATTTTGGACGAAATCATTCGGTCTTTCATCTGCCCAAATTCGACAGTTATGGCGATTTACTTTTCCACACGTATGGAAAGTGGCTTCATCACTAAAGAGAATGTTGTCCATTAAATTATCACTCCAGATTTGTTCTACGAGATCAGCATACACAGCACTTCGTCGAGGGAAATCTTCCTCATGTAAATCATGTAAAACCTGCAAATGATAGCTTTTCTTCTGCAAATTAACTTTCAGAATTTTGTGCACAGATGACGTCGGGAGGCCGAGTCTGTGTGATGCAGCACGAACGGACGTACGTGGCTCCTCAGTGATAATTCCGCGTACTGCATTCACGGTAAGATCTGACATACACGGTCGTCCTGATCTTGCTTCATCATTTACAGATCCCGTTCGTTTAAATTTGTTCACCAATTTTCGTATTGTCTTGTCTATTGGCCCCGGCTTATGAAATCTCCTTCTAAACTTCTCTCTGATGTCATTGTATTTCTTTCCCTCGATTCGCCAAATTACTATTGCCACACGCTCTTCTGTATTCATTCTAAGGGCTTCTGAAAAGAAAAATAGAAAAAAATAATTATTTCACAAAAATAGATCCTGACTTTATGTACACCCTGTATAACAACCAGTCCCGTTCCCAGCAAAATACTCTCTCCCCTCCCATCAATGGGTGGTTAACATTTGAGGACAGATGAGGTATTACAACACCCCTTGTAGCACGAAATCTTTAGGTGATAGAGTAAAACCTAATTAAAGCAGAATTAAATAGCTCCTAGCTCTTGGACAAGCATATTGCTTGTTTATGAAAGAATAAAAAAATAACTGAAAGAAACAAAATATATTTACCTTCTTTACTTGCAAGTATTTCAGGACTTATTCCAAAGACTTAAGACTACGAAGGTAGATCTGACTAATGACGACTAAACCGGTGCTTCTTTGATTTTTTCTTATGCTGTGCGTTAGGCTGATCTCGTTGCAGACACCAGCAGTAATCCGCCATCATATTTGTATGCCATCTTCCTTGATATCTTCTTTCCATGGTTTTGATGTCCTGGTGAAATCGTTCCCCTTGCTCCTCACTGACATCTCCGAGATTTTCGGGAAAACGGTCAAGATGCGAAAATAAGAAGTGAACTTTCAGGCTCATGTTGCAGCCTAAGGCGCAAAACTTTTTAGGCATATTTTCCACCAGTCTTTCATAATTTTGGCTTTTGTAGTTTCCCAAGAAGTTTTCAACAACATCTTTGAAACCAAGCCATGCTTCTTTTTCTTTATTGGTCATTGTGTTCAGGAAATGATCGTCTGTCAATAACTTTCTAATCTGAGAACCTATAATAAAAACACCTTTCTTTATTTTCTCGTAGCTAATCTTTGGATATTTTGAACAAATGTACTTGAAACACTCACCTTCTCTATTCAATGCTTTGACATACTGCTTCATCAAGCCTAACTTAATGTGCAAGGGTGGTAGGAGGATTTTAATTGGTTCAACTAGATGTTCATGTAAAATGTTCTTTGATCCTCGGGTAAGATTCTCTCTAGGAGGCCAAGTTTTCCTCTTCCAGTGCTGGTCACGTGCTCGACTATCCCATTCGCAGATGAAACATGGCATCTTAGTGTATCCTGATTGCTGCCCAAGCAACATGCAAAAGATTTTGAGATCCCCACACAATATCCATCTGTGATTTTGATGCTGAATTTTTTCCAGAAGCAGTTTCATGTTATCATAGGTCTCTTTTAAATGAGTAGAATGGGCCACTGGGATTGATGCATATTTGTTACCGTTGTGCAGTAACACTCCTTTTAGACTGGTTTTAGAGGAATCTATAAACAACCTCCAGTCACTGGTTTGGTATTCGATGCCTAGCTTGCACACTAATCCTGTGATGTCCTTGCAAAATACCAAGGGACCATCTTCTTTGAGAAAAGGCACGAAGTCTTTCTCACGATTTCTGTACCAAGCGAAGTATGTGTCGGATGCCAATAAATTGTTTTCCTGCAATCTAGACCCCAAAAGTTCTGCAGAGTCCTTAGGCACAGTGGCGGTCCTAGCTTACATGACGCCCTGGGCGAACCTCACCTTCAGCGCCCCCCCCCCCCTGTTCGCCAACACACACACATTCGAATCCCCCCAAAATAAAGGACAGACATAACTCTTTCACAAAATAACTTTTTATTGGACTAATTGTTGGAACTTCAGAACCAAAACAAAGACTCAAATTTCTGAATTTTACAAATCCTTTATTACGTAAATAGAATAACTCACTTAAGAGAATGTAATTATGATACTATGAACAGGAAAAATACAAATTAAATTGCACAACTGCCATAAATAAACTAGAGAATCAAATTTCTAAATTGTACAAATGCTCTATCACATAAATAGAATAAGACACTTAAGAGAGGGTAATTATTATGCTACACTTTGAACAAGAAACAAAATAAATTGCACCACAGCACAACTGCCATCTAAAGCCTGACTCTTCTTACCTTCCTTGATGCAAAGTCATTGATTTTATTATTTATTTTATTTATTTTTTATTTATTTCTTTATTTATTTATTCTTATTTTTATTTTATTTTTTTGCAGGCGCTCATGCCGCCCCTCCACAAATGCCGCCCTGTGCGGCTGCCCATATTGCCCATATGAGGAACCGCCACTGCTTAGGCAGATTCAAATCCCTGACTAAGTCATTTAGTTCGGCTTGGGTTAATGGTTTAGGAGAATCTCGGTCAGCTGTTGGCTGTTCATAAAAATCATCATTGTCTGGATTTGGAGCTGAATCAGAATCTGAATTGTATTGATCCAGACTCTCGGGTGGGAGGGGAATAGGAACTTCTGGACCATGGGGTACCGGCCTTATTGCAGATGGGAGACTTGGGTATTGAAGGCTCTCTTTATTCTTTGCATTATAACCTTTAACATTGCAAGAACAGAAGTAGCAGTCGTCGGTATGGTTTCTAGGCTCGCGCCATACCATAGGATCCCAAATGGCAAACTTTTCTTTTTACCTTTGCTCCAATTCCTTAGTGCCGCAACACACGTAAGACAAACCTTGTGTGGAGCCCAACTTTTCTCTTGATCTCCTAATTTAATTCCAAAATAAGCATGATAAGCTCTCTTAATGAAGGTCGTTACATTTGTCCTTTGTTTTACAACAACATACCGACCACAAATATAACAAAATATGTCTGGACTATGGGTACATCCTCTAGAAGCCATTATTAAAATTTTAAAGACGTAATGTTAGAATTATCTATCTGAAAAATATGAAAAAACGAAATTAATTAAAGGTAAAAAAATTATAAAATGCCCCGAAATTGTTTTGCTAATAACTTTAAAACTGTGGGTGATAGAAAAAAACTGGTAGCATTTTCGAATTCAGCGCAGCGAACTGCTTCAGAATCACAACTCAAAATAAAGAAATCGATTTTCATGCAGACCGGCGTTATTAATACAATCACTGATCACTCATAAAATAAATAATTATTAGTCACCGAGAATTGAAATATTAATACAATCATTGATCACTCATAAAATAAATTATTATTACAGTCACTGAGAACTGAAATATTAATACAGTCACTGATCACTCATAAAATAAATTATTATTACAGTCATCTGAGAACTGAAATATTCGAATAGGTGCAGAAATGAGGTTTTATAGTTTTATAGAATTAAAACTAAAAGTTGTCAGAATTGAGTTTAGTGTACTTGGCACCTCCGGCCAGAGGCCGGAGTTTAGTGAGACCTCCGGCTGGAGCAGGAGGTTTTCTAAAATGGCCGGAACTCCTGCTCGGCCTGAGCCGGAGCCGGAGCTCCGGTGCATCACTAGTGACATGTGAAGTAGAATTATTAAACGAATCAAGCCATTCCGTGAGGCAAAATAATTATTTTTTTCATGATCTAAATTGAATTTTCGAAACAGTTCAGTCCATGATCAGTTTCATTCACCACCACACGTAATCGGAAAGGTAATCGTAATCGTTACATCGGCGATCCGCTGTAATCGTAATCGTAATTAGAGCTTTTTCAAAAATGAGTAATCTTTCCAACTTTGCCTGAGACAATGATTCCTATCTCTTACCAAACCTGTCGGACAGGGGTGAGAAAACAAACTACAAGTTGGGTCAATTTAAGTAGCTGCCGACACATCAAATCATTTTTATCAGAGCTGAACAGTAGTCTCTTGGGAGTCCCGGTAAGTTTCGAGAAGGCTGCTCTCAAGTCAGTAGTACAAGTGATAACTGGCCATTGCAATCTTGCAATGTACCAATTTATTATAGGTAAAATGGGCTCCCCATATTGTTCAAAGTGGGGAGAACATGATGAGATACCGCTCTATTGTGTCAAAGTGTGTCTTGTCTACAGTATTTACTCAAACGATTCAGAGCTCTGTATTCTTACAGTCAACAGATGTAATCAGATAGTATAGGCTTCACCAGCTTGACCACTTTATTAAATTATCTGCCAGACTTCCAGAATATCCACCAGAAGGGGGGGGGGGGAGATAATTAATTATATATTTTTGTCGGAACCCACATGGTAATCTAGTCCAGATGTTAGGACATTGGGGCCAGCAGTGGCGGATTATACTGAGGCTATTAAGGCTGAAGCCTCAGGCTCCCATGCTTGAGTGGTTCCCCAGTCAACTGAGTTTCGATGGTATAATTCGAGATTTCGCAAACTTCTTTAATTAAATATGACAGAGTACACAAATTGACAAATTCCCTATTTTATTTTGTTTTATAAGCCCTAAAGTAAAATTTGTTTAATACTGTTTGGTTTTGGCAAACGGCAAAATACACTGTGTTAAGGTTCTTTTAAGTTTGTTTCTCAATTAGCCTGAGCACCGTACATATAATTCGTGTAAATGTACGACGTATGTACTGTACACAGGCGCGTATTTACATATGGGCCAAATGGGCCATGGCCCAGGGCGGCAAATTTTTAGGGGGTGGCAAAATTTTGAAGGCAGTAAAATTCTGGAGGAAAAGTTGTAACAAGAAAGGTAATAAGAAAGCACTTTTTAGGTAGGGAAAAATAAAAAATTTCTGGTATTTTTTTAGCTAAAAAAACGGAGAAAAGTTAGTACCACTTAAAAAAAAATCTCATTACGTTTGAACGAAGTCGATTTCAAAGTTGGTCCTTGGCCTTAATATATTTTATTAATTTGAATAATATCTTTATTTTAAAGCTAATTACACTGGGCAACAAAAAAAAAATTTTTTCGTGTCCCAAGAATGAAAATACCTTATTCTTATAGTATTTTCTGTGCTGAATCCAAATAAGTTTGTAAAATTTCTCTATCAGGTCTGGTTTTTGTGTGACATGCAATTTAATTTTTAAAAACCCATATAGTTACATACTTATTAAAATATGATCGAAAAGCCATACCTGTAGTTTAAAAAGTAGCTTGTTTTGATTTTCTGCTGTGCTTTGCCTCAGGCATGTCTCTCTTAAGAGTCCAGCAATAGTCAACCAGCATACTGGGGCTCCATTTGCCTTGGTAACGGTTTTCCATGGCAGAAATATCCTGATGAAAACACTCACCATGTTCGTCGCTTACCGCACCCAGGTTTTCCGGAAAAAAGTCCAAGTGAGAGTCCAAGAAATGAACCTTTAATGACATATTGCACCCATTGCTTGGTAAGACTTAAGAAGATCTACTATTTCAGGATAGTTTTCGGCCTTGTGATTTCCCAAAAAATTGTGCAGACACTTTGAAACTCGCTACGCAGCTTTCTCAACTTCATTCAACTCTCCTTCAAATCTCTCATCTCTTAACAATTCTCTGATCTGAGGGCCTACAAAAATGCCTTCTTTAATTTGGCATCACTGATCCGGGGAAACTTATTTCTCAAGTATGTGAATCCTGTTTGCGCTTTATCCATCGCTTTAACAAAGTTTTTCATAAGTCCAAGCTTGATATGCAAAGGAGGAAGGTACACTTTCTCAGGGTCAACAAGTGAACTATTCACAACATTTTTCTTGCCTGGAACAAGTGAGGTGCGTTTTGGCCAATCCTTCTTAACGTAGTGGTTTTGCTTGTCCCTACTGTCCCACTCACATAAAAAACAACAGTACTTGGTGTAACCTAGCTGCAACCCTAGCAAAAGTGCAATGACCTTCAGATCTCCACAGATATTCCACTTATATTTCTGATACTGAAACTTTTCTAAAAGCAACTTAATGTTGTCGTATGACTCTTTCATGTTTGCAGCATGTGCAATAGGTACAGAAGGAAATTTATTTCCATTGTGAAGAAGGACTGCTTTCAAGTTGACTTTTGAGGAGTCAGTGAACAATCGCCACTCATCCACGTTATGTTCATGACCAAGAGCCCCCATGACTGAATTAACATCTTTACAAAACACAAGTCCATCTTCATGGGAGAACCATTCTTTGAATTCATCATGGCGGCTGTGGAAAAAACAAACTTTAGTGTCACGTTGCAGTAGATTCCAACCCTTTAATCTTGAACCTAAAAGTTCAGCCTGCTTCTTAGATAATTTCAAATCACGAACTAGGTCATTTAGATCTCCTTGTGACAGTAAATGTGGTTCATTGGAGGAACAGGTAGCCTGGAATGTTGGATCAGAAATGTCTTCATCTTTTTCCTCGTGATATGCTACAGCTACATTTGATTCCTCATCACTTAAACTTACATGTTCAGGAGGATTTGGTACTGGAAGTTGAGCACTGTGGGGAACTGGTCTCATTGCAGACGGTAGATTAGGGTATTTCATAAGGCTCTTGTTTTTGAAGTGATCCCCTTTGTATTTACCAGGCAGAAATAGCAGTCTGTTGTGTGATCTTTGGGTTCCCTCCAAATCATTGGAATAGCAAATGGCATGTGACGTGAACCGTTTAGCCATCCTGTAAGTAGTCTTACACATGTCACACAACAAATGTGAGGGGCCCAACTCTTGTCCTGATCGCCTACTTTACATCCGAAATAAAGTTCATAGCATTTTTTACTAATGGTGTAAAGTTACGTTTCTGGGATTTTAAAGTTAGATCACCACATACATAGCAAAAGGAATTAGGATGATTCAGACAGTTCCGCGGCATTACAAAACATCTATATGAATACAACACTGGTGTAAAATTAACAAGAAGCAACAGACACTAGCTGTTAACACTGTGACATTTACAAGCAGACTGACTTGGAGCTGCTCTACACACAGAAACTAGGCTCATGTCTGAACAGGTACAAACATGTTTCAACCTGCACAGTCTGCTGCTCCGACCAAATTAATCCTGCCAGCATTATCAGAACTTTCTCCCCAAAAGAATAAATTGTACTAATTTTACAGAAAAATTAATACAACATATATATTAATATTAATATATTTTATTATAGTTATATTAATTAATATAATATATTATTATATTTATTATTTTTATAATTTTATATTATAATATTGTTATATACTTAATTATATATAATATGTTGTTATTTTTTTATCCGGTGATCATGCTAAATGAGGAAAAAATGAACATAGCGTCACAAGTAAACTAAGCCTGATAGAAAAAAATCTGATTTCATATTTAGATTCAGCATGAAAAAGTACACTTAGAACACCCATCAAAACCCTTGTGACAAAATTGTTGTTGACCAGTGTTATTTTTATTTTATTTCAGATTTATTGTTTACACTTTACAGAGTATCAAGCCAAAAATTGGCCAATTATTTTGTTTAAGGTTTTCTCTATAAAATTGAATTTATATTTTTTCTATTTTGCAACTTTGAAACTGGACAACATTTAAAATTTAAAGACAAGATTGTGTTTATCTCAGTTTAGTACAATAATGGTATTTATACAAAGTAAGAAGAAGGCAGTTTTTAAGACAATTTTGAATTTTTTATGTTAACTTAACTGCCTATATGTAATTAGCTGTTAGAGACCTACTCAGCCTGGTTGAGCTATTTTTTTTAAATATATAATTATAATATATTTTATTAATTTTAATAATATATTTCTATTTTAAAATATATTATTTATATTTTTAATTAATTTCAGATGTATTTATTTTTTCAGATGAGTGATGGGAGAAAAAGACTAAGCGGCTCGGAGTATAAGAAGAGAGCCCTGGAGAAAGCTGAAAAACAACGAGATGTCATTGACAAAACTGCGAAAATTGATACTTTCTTCAAGAAATCTGATATAAAGAGCAAAAATGTTGAAACAAATCCGAATGTTCTTTTAAAAGAATTAGAATGTACCGAGATTGAGTTTCCAAGAAGATCAAACGGTTAATGAAGGTCCTAGTAATTTTAGATTATCTGGTAGAGAAGTTCAAGAATCCTGCCTACCCTATACTAAGTCTTGTGATGTAGGTAGCATCATAACTACCTCCAGGCTCCAGCAATACTTCCATTGGACAAGACCCAGCATTATGGGAAGTTAATGATGCTACACGTCATTATGTGTCAGAGCATGGCATAAATCAGGACCTAGAAAACATGAACTTTTCTCAATCAAAGAGACGTTTTGGTGAACGATTCAGATATTTTTGTAAAACCTTATTTGAAACACAGCTTGTCAACGGAGAGAAGGTGAAGAGAACATATTTATTGTATTCGGAGAGCACAGGCTCAATTTTCTGCGTTCCATGTCAGTTATTTAGTGGAACTACTAAAATTGGTAAGGAAAGATTTGATGACTGGAAGCATGGCAGTGAAGCATTAACAAGCCATGAAAATTCCTCTGAACATAAGTCATGTGTGTTAGCTATGAAAATGAGAAGTTCAACTCTTGGAAGAATTGACAGACAATTTTCTATCAAATTGGTGAGGAGAAGAAGTATTGGAGGAATGTTTTACAACGAGTTGTTGCAGTGGTCCGGTCACTAGCATCTCATGGTTTACCTTTTAGGGGCCACATTGAGAAATTTGGTTCTGTCCACAGTGGAAACTTTATAATGGCTTTGGAACTTATTGCTGAATTTGACCCTTTTCTGGCGGAACATATTGCAAAATACAAAAATCCAGGAAAAGGTCATACCTCATACTTGTCTTCGTTTACATGTGAGCAATTCGTCAAACTACTGGATGACAAAGTTACCAAACAAATAACTGAGGAAGTGAAATGTGCGAAGTACTATTCCATTATTGTGGACTCCACCCCAGACATATCACATGTCGATGAACTTGCAGTTATTCTGAGATACGTAAAAGAAGATGGGCATCCCGTAGAGCGATTTTTGGCATTCCTTCCCAGTGTAGGCCACAAATCAGAGCAACTTTTCAACTCCGTTTCCAGCATATTAAAAATGCATGATCTCGACATTGCAAACTGCAGAGGACAGTCGTATGATAACGCTCCCAACATGTCAGGGACTTACTCTGGTTTGCAAGCCAGAATAAAAGAAGCGTCCCCAGTAGCAGTTTACGTACCCTGCTCTGCACACTCAATAAATTTGATTGGACAGTGTGCAACAAGTTGCTGTAAGGAAGCCATTGATTTTTTCGCACTTCTCCAAAATCTTTAAGTGTTCTTCACTGCCTCCACTCACCGTTGGGAAATACTACAAAATCATTAACCAAATCTGAAAATGTAACGCTAAAGAGCTTATCAAACACTCGATAGTCAGCCCGTGAAGAAGCGTGTAGGAGTCTCAATAAAGACTGGGAATCAGATGAATCAGAAAAGCCTTGCACACGCAGTGAAGCATCAGGCTACCTCAATCAACTGCAACGCCTTGAAACTAAAATTCTTTCTTTAATGTGGGGTGACATTGTGGGAAGGTTCAATGCTACAAGTAAACAGCTCCAAGCAGTTAACATTGATCTTGGTGTCGTGGCAGAACTGTATGCATCATTGACATTCTATGTAAAAGATGCAAGAGACAACTTCGACTTTTATGAAGGAGCAGCAATTAAGAAATCATCTATCCGCGAATATGAAGTTACAATGAAAAGAAAAAAAAGAAAAGAAAACTTCGAGTCGATGAAACTCGCGAAGGTGAGGTAGAATTAGATGGACGGAGGAACTTCTTCATTAATACTTATTTTGTGGTACTTGACAGATTATTCTCGGAATTAAACCGTCGCAAAGATGTGTATGAAAACCTCCATGCCATGGTTTTCATTTTTTACAAAAGTCACCACCTTGAATCCGATAGATATAACTGCCAATGCTATTAAGCTTTGGAATTTTACAAGGATGACTTGGCGGAAGCATTTGTTAACGAGTGTCTTCATTTCCGTGGGTTTCTTCTGAATTTGGAGAAAACTCCAACGAGCATTCTTGAGATGAGTGAGATGATCCAAGTAAAAGAAGTTTACCCATATGTTGATATTGCGCTCAGGATCTTCCTATGTACAGTGGCTTCCAACTGTTCTACCGAAAGATCTTTTTCTGTACTGCGACGACTAAAGAACTACCTACGGTCAGTGATGTCAGAAAATCGTCTCAACTCTTTAGCTATCCTTAGTATTGAATCGGAACTCACGAGAGCTCTTAGCTATACAGATCTCATTGACTCCTTCGCTGCTCAGCAATCTCGGCGGAACTGCTTTGAGCATTGTACAACGGTCGATTTCGTAACTAAACATAAATATCGTAAAGATAACCTACAATGCATTTCTGTTCACACAGTTAAGGGAGTTATATATATATATATATCTATATATATATATATATATGATGAATAAAACCACGAAGGGAAAAGAAACACAAAGTGGTGCTCAAGCGCTTTCGTCTAATGACATTCTCAGGAACATCCTGAGGATGTCATTAGACGAAAGCGCTTGAGCACCACTTTGTGTTTCTTTTCCCTACGTGGTTTTATTCATCATAAATATTTTTCACGTGTTACTTTCGTGAAATAATTTCATATATATATATATATATATATATATATATATATATATATATATGTATATATAATATATTATGACTGATATACAAATATCTTATAGTTAAAATATATTTTGCTAGAGTAAATGCCTAAACCATTTGACTGCATTTACTGAAAACCCTTATATCAAATAACTATTTATTGCTAAATGGTAACTTTGTAAGTGTCCGAAGGGTGGCTAAATCAGTATGGCCCTTGGCGTCAGGAAACCTAAATCCGCCCCTGACTGTACATGTATTGTTAATAAAAAGCTATAGAAAAGGGTTCCCATATTATTCATTGTCCCGGGGTCCCGAGGTGTCTTAATCCGCTTCTGGGGGCCAGCTAATGGCTTAAGCTCTGACCCCTTCAGGGCCCACCTGAGTAAATAAAAACTTTATTATTAAAGACAAAACTGATAAATATATAATTTTCTTTTTTCTATGTATACAGTAACTTGTAGTAACTACAATGTGGTGACCCGCATTAACAAATCAGTAACTTTACTGACTATATCAGCAACATATTTAATTATAACCCTCAACAAGTGACGAACACTATATACACATATATATGTATATGTATATATATATATATATATATATATATATATATATATAGAGAGAGAGAGAGAGAGAGAGAGGAGAGAGAGAGAGTTTGTTTTGCCGGTATGACGGTTACACGAGTTTGTTTTGCCGGTGTGACGGTTACACGTGTTTCGATCGAATTCCGAATAAAAGTGGTATTACAGTAAAAATCCTGCAGTTAATCAGTTTTAAACGACGCCGATATTGTGAGTTAATTGATAGTGCATAGTGGTATTTCTCTTTAAAAAGTAAAAATCGCGGCATATGTCAAAAAAAGTAAATAAAAACGAAGCGAATTAATCTATATAGCATTTTTCCGAGTGTTTCTTTGTGAAGAAAATTAGCTGCCTATCGAAATTCCTACAAATACTCCCCATTATTCCCCGCGGCTACAGTCGCGAGCACCAATCACTGAGAAGTATACAGCGTGCCGCATCCTCCATCCCCCGGAGTAACGGAGAATACTTTCCCTCACTCAGCTTGAGTCAACCCCCACCCAATACTTCTCATAATACCCTTTTTGAGTCAATTTTGAGTCAATTTTGTGCACCAGCGGCTACCCTTTATCAGTAAATAAACTTATCAGTAAATAAATTCCTGCAACTCTGTGGTATCTGCAATGATGCAACAAATGAGACAAAGGCGATGAGGTGCGATGTCTGTCAGCTGTTTTTTTATTTTAGATGCCTAAACTTTTTCTGCGAAAACTGCATGACCGAAATAAATTCTTTTATGGTATTTAAAGCAGAAAGAGACTACGAGAAGAAAATGAAAAAGGAAAGTGGGAATATAAAACGGAGGAAAACAGAAGAAACGAAGAAAGGCGCAGTAGAAAAAATTAAATACCGTCACACAACAAGACCGAAACCATGCAGGCGAAAGAGAGCATAAAGACAACAGATAGTATAAGGGCAACGAAGGACATTAACACAAAGAGCACAAATAGGAAAAGACAAGAGGGCAATTTAAAAAACGGAGTGAAACTATCCCCCAATGAGGAGCAAAAAACAAAGGCCACGAGTAAATATGGGGAAGGAATTATATGCAGATATTATATAAAAGATAATTGCATTTAAAAGAGGACAATGTATATATGAACATCCCCTAATATGCAGTTTCTTCTATAATAATGGTCATTGTAAATTTGGAGACAGATGCAAATTCTACCACCCGGACATCTGTAGGACTTATGTAAAATATGGAACCTGCAAATACGGGAGAAAATGCTACTATCAACATCTCCCGACAAACCCAAAGGACAAAGGACAAAGTTTAAATGGCAATAGGAATAACAATAACAATAGGAACACAATAAGCGAACAAAAATTTTTTTCAACATCGCAGACACGATACGGCTGCTAAATGTCACCCAACGCATGCAATTGACACAGCTAGAAACCCCTGAGCCAAACCGCTTCCAGGCAAGAAGTTACCAGAACAGGTAGGCGGAAACGGATCTCTCTCGGAAGACCATAGGGCAACAAAACAAGCGAAACCGAAGGAAAACGAACTTGAAATGTACAAGGGGCAACGAAAAACAAAGAACATAAATATTGTCCTGGCTAATATTCAAGGAATAAGACCAAACCAATCACTCAACAAAGTTTCATACCTGAAAATATTTATGGACGAAACAAGGAAACAAGGGCGGACATCGCATGCCTCACAGAAACTTATCGTAAGGATTGCCAAGGAAATTGTGAAAACTGCTTTGTGGAACTCCTAGCAGTGAAAATAGAAAAACTAAACGTGATACTGATAGTCATCTATAGACCTCCAAACACCCCAACCTTAAAATTCTCGGAGGTTATTGATGATATCAGAAAGCTAATAAAGGCCATAAACCCTCCATCCCCCAATATAATGATCTGCGGAGACTTTAACTTCTCATTTATAAAATACAAAAAGGTGGATAGGAATATATATACTGTATGGTGTCCGGACAACTGCCCCCTGGACAACCGCCCCCCGGACAATTGCCCCCGAACAATTGCCCCCCGACAACCGCCCCCCGGACAATTGCCCCTGTAGGACAATCGCCCCCCGGATTATTGCCCCCATAAGTAAATAAAAATTAAATAGAAATTAAATTTACATTTAAAAAATGGCAAGCTAAAACAATATTTAACAACGTTATTGCCAATTCTTGCTTAAAGCCTGAAAAAAAATTATATTTTAAAAAGTTAGCAATATTTAACAAAAAAATTTCCAATTATTGCTTACTTATTTATAATAAAATTATGAAGTTTAGCTACTTAATTTTATTTAAACAGTTGGCAAGACTTATTGTATTTCATATATACTATGGATTAATTAATTATATTTAAACAGTTGGCAATACTTATTGAAAGGTCGTTTTGAAAGTCATAGTTGGTGGTTAGGTTAGGCTAGGCTAGGTTAGGTTAGGTTTGGTTAGGTTTGGTTAGGTTAGGTTTGTTTTTTATAAATATTAATAAATTTAATTCCTATTTAATTTTTATTTACTTATGGGGGGCGATTGTCCTACGGGGGCAGTTGTCCGGGGGGCGGTTGTCGGGGGGCAATTGTCCGGGGGGCGGTTGTCCGGGGGGCAGTTGTCCTAGCACCATACTGTATATACACCAGGACAAGTGGGCACAAGAGAAGACCAGAAGCAAGCAAAAATGTTGATGGCTCTCACAAATGCGTTTATGCTGACACAGGAGATAACAGAAAATACCAGAAAAAAATAACTGGCTAGATCTGGTATTCGCGAATAACACGAACTTGATTGCTGATATGAAAATAACCCCAACCATTATCTCAGACCACAACTTAATCGAGATATCAACAAATATGACGACAACATTAAAAGACAATACACATATTGAGGAAAGAAGCAAATTTAGGGCCTTCAACTTAAACGCCAAGACTATAAATTGGGAAGCAATCAGATCGCACATGACTCAAATAGAGTGGAGAACAGTTTTAGAGAATAAAACAACTGAAGAAATGCTAACAACCTTGGAAGAAAAAACGCTGAAAATTTTAGAAAAATATGCTCCGAAATCACAGCCAAAAGGAAAGAAGAGCTGTCTAGAGAGGTAAAAGAGAAACATATTCCGCAAAAGAAAGAGAGTGGAGGCGAAGTTATCCAGCTGCGGAAATAATGCCAGGAAAGTAATACAAGAAAAACTGGAGGGTGTCGATAAGGAAATACAAGCCCTCATTAAGGACCATACAGAGAAGGAAGAGGAAAAGGCGGTAGAAGCAATAAAGGAAAATCCAAAATACTTCTATAACTATGCGAAAAGGAAAATAAAAACGCGCGCCGCTATTGGGCCCTTAAGGAAGAGAAATAATCAAAGCTGTGCGCGCTACTCATGAAAACTAGCGCCGCTAGCGCTAGCGCTAGTAAGGCAAAATAATAGCGGCGCTAGCGCTAACGCTAGTCATTTCAAAATTTAGCGACGCTAGCGCTAGCGCTAGTTTTCAATATTAGCTATAACACATAAAAAATACCTATTATGTTAGTTACGCTTCTATGCAGTAATATTGTCAAAAAGAATGTTTAAATGAAACAATTATACTATAGAACCAAAGCTTTTTATTTATTTAAATCCAGTATATTTATTTAAATCTAGCTATAACAAATAAAAAATACCTAATACCATAGAAAACAATACATTTCTTTTATTTAATTATTTGATATATCATATATACAACAGAAGTATTTCAAGTAATATATTTGTAATTATTCAAATCAAGTAGAAAAAAACAATACAATATAATCAAGCTAATTTAGGTATCAACTTGTTTCAGTAGTACTTTATTACAACGACCTAGGGCAATTATTTATTTAATTTTAGTAACAACAGTTTTACAAAATTTGAATCGGACAACGAGGACCTTTTCGGCTTTAATATATCTTTTCTTGTCGAAAAAATCCTTTCCACTGCTGCACTTGACGGAATTGAAGTGTTTAATCGAATAAATAGTTTTTTGAATGAATCGGAAGGGAAGGAAGATGTATAGTCTGTTGCTTTGAAACATTTCTTAGTGGAAGGCTGTTTTGATAAAAGACACGTACTTGTTCATTACTTTGTTGTAGAATAGTTTTATGCATATTACTATCTTTTTCGAAACAACTGAACAAATTGTCTTCCTCTTCCGTGCTGGAACCGGCAGCTTCGGGTGTACTAATTGGGTAATTAGCCTAATTCCCATGTCACTTTTCATGCAGTCAGCAAGATGTCGTCAACATTTGCCGCACCTCTTCCTTCTTCTCCAGTGAATCAATCCATATCTGTTTAAAGCTAGGATGGGCGGCAGCGGCAGCGATGTAATCGTTGTTGTTGAATGCTTGTTGGAAACGATTTTCTATGCCGTTCACAAGAGCCATTGCAAGCGGTTGGCATGTGTGCTGTGGATCTTCAACAATGGTCTTCAGTTTGGAGAGACAGGCGTACAACGTGGGCAAAAGGACACCCATATAGGCATTTTGTTCACCCTGCAGAATGTCCAATGATTGGGCGAGTGGTTTCATTGCAGAAATGTAATCTTTAATGAATACTATTTCAGACAAGGTGAATCGCACAATTCCCAGCTCATCAAAAATGTTGTTGACTGCCGCTTCTTTAGTAGATAGTAAGGAGTTTATCCGTGCTAAAGCATCATACGTTGAATTCCAACGTGTGTCACATGGTACCACCAACCGCATTCCTAATTTGCTTTCAGAGCCGGGCAGTATTTAAATACGTATTAAATACATTTGTATTTAGAACTGTATTTATAAATACATTGTTTTTCATGTATTTAAATATAGTATTTAAATACTTTAATGAGTATTTAAATACTGAAAATATAAAAATGTAAATACTTTTACTTGTTTAATACACGTTCTGTACTAGCACAGTACGACGCGTCGACAGTGTAGTACAGTATCGTTCATGTTTCAACGTGCCAGTTCAATCAGTTGTGTGCCACTCTTAGTCGAAAGTGGTTGATTTCTTTATCGTGTGCGTGTCATGGCTTCAACAAGCAAATCCGGTGAATCAAACAGTGATAAAAAAAATATATCTGCAGATAACAATTTAGTGCACCCTCTGTTTGATGGAAAATGCTTTAAAATTAAATCTAAAGACGGTAATAAGGTAAAGTGCACCTGCTTGCTGTGTAAACCGAAGTCTCTGCTGCAAGCAATGCTACAACGAATCTGTACACTCATCTGAAGGTAAGTGTTTTTTTAGACATCAAAAAATATCTTGAAATTGACCGAATAATCGTACAAAACGGCTCTGCCTTAAGTGGGCCTGTGTAACTAACTCGTTGCAATCAATCCAATTTGCGATGGAAAATTCATTGATAAAAAAGCTTTTAAAATCGTCTGATCTATCGAGTGGTGTATTTATTTCGAAATTCACCGTGTCCCCTAAAGTAGAAACTTATCAAAACAATTAGTGAATGCATATGTTAAAATTTGTATGTATTTAAAATGTATTTACAAATGTATTTAAATACAATTGATGTATTTTGTATTTAGTATCTAAATACATTCGTAAAATGTATTTAGTATTTAAATACATTTCTCCCATGTATTTAGTATTTAAATACATTCAATGTATTTATTGCCCAGCTCTGTTTGCTTTGAATTAGATCAGCAGATACTGTGCTCCGATTCTGCTTGTTCCACAACGATTGTGACTTAGCAAATGCAGATCTACAAACTTTTTTGAATATTGGATTAGTTAATGCCTTCTCTGAATCTGATGTTGCTACTAAATTGAGTGTATGCGCTGCGCGATGATGTTCTGGTAGAGTATAAACATTGGTTACATTGCTCAGTTCATTCTCACCTTGAAGCAATTCTTGTAAATCATGGAAGTTTACATCACCGTCTGAGTCGTCATCGTCCTCTTGAATTTCTTCTTTCAATGTAAGGCCACGGATTTTTAACTTCTTCTATTTGCTGGTCAGCAGAAGAAGACGCCATCCTTTCGTAAACGTAATGAAAAAATCGAGCGGGAGAGAAACACAACCACACTCCGTGACTTCCGCTGTATGACTAATAACTGACAAGCAAGCAATGCAGAATGAGGGAACCGCCGCCAGCATACATGTTCATACATGTTTGAAACGTTCAAACTCGTATGGAATAGAAGGACTTTAAATTAATTTTTTAAATAAAAATTAGCGCTAGCGCATAGCGTTAATTTTTATTTAAAAAACTAGCGGCGCTGGTAAATGCGCTAGTAGTTTGAAAATATAGCGACGTTAGTGGTGGCGCTATTAAAAAACTAGCGGCGCTTTTTAGCGCCGCTAGTTTTAGCGGCGCTAGTCACAGCTCTGGAAATAATGAACTAACCAACGATCTAAAAGAAATATCTGAAACATTTATGATTTCTTGGAGACACTGGAAAGATTTAACGAAACAGTACGGATTCCGATCAGGTAGATCATGCCTATCACAACTAACAGAAAACTAGAACAATATCCCTAGACACTGGGTGAATACCGAGCATCTTGAAAAGGAGGGGACAGATCTCAAGCAAAGAACTATAGACCAGTGTCATTGACGTCCCACCTCACCAAAGTATTTGAAAGAATAGTTAGAGAGAATTTATGATTTCTTGGAGACACTGGAAAGATTTAACGAAAATCAGTACGGATTCCGATCAGGTAGATCATGCCTATCACAACTAACAGAAAACTAGAACAATATCCTAGATGCATTGGAAGGCAATGACAACTACGATGTCATATACACGGATTTTGCTAAAGCTTTCGACAAATGTGATCACGGCATAATGGCACATAAAATGAAATATATGGGAATAACAGGCAAAGTGAGAAAATGGATCTACAACTTCCTCAGAAAACGTCTACAGGTCGTCAAAATTCAAGGTATATCATCATCAGAATCGGAAGTACGCAGCTCAGTACCACAAGGTACAGTACTGGCCCCACTCCTGTTCATTATCATGTTAACAGACATAGACAGCGGAGTAAACAGCAACAGTATAGTAACATCCTTTGCAGACGATACAAAGAACAGCAGAAAAATCAGCCATGTAAATGAAATGGAGGTCTTGCAGAGGGACACGAACAAAATATAGAAATGGTCAGAAACAACATTACATTTAACACCGAGAAATTTCAGCTCTTGAAATATGGTAGAAAAGAGGAACTTAAACAGACTGCATATTATGCTCCAGATAGACAGGAAATTCAGAGAAGCATGAAAGCGATCGATCTGGGGATAATAATGACCGATGATGCCAAATTCGAAACACAAAATCAGATAGCGATAAATAAAGGAGTCGCGGTACAAGTACTAAGAACGTTCAGAAGAAGGGACAGGACAGTAATGATTCCCCAGCTAAAAACATTGATTATACCAAAACTTGAATACTGCTGAATTTTGACGTCCCCATATAAAAAGGAAGAAACTAATAAATTAGAAGAAACTCAGAAATATTTCACAGCAAAGATTGATGGCTGCAAAGAGCTCAACTATTTGGAAAGACTAAACTAAATCTGTACTCCCTGGAAAGAAGAAGAGAGGTACACCATAATCTACATATGGAAAATAATCGAAAAACTGGTACCAAATCTCAAACTAAACCCAATTACCATTCAAACAACACTGGAAAATAGAAAAGGCAGGATGTGTAGTGTTCCCAAATTAAAGGCCCGACAAGGGACCTCCTCAACTCTGAAGGAAAATAGCTTGGTTGTCAAGGGGCCAAGACTTTTTAACCAGCTTCCAAAGGACCTCAGAAACGTTACAGGGGTCAAAGTTGAAGTCTTCAAGAGAAGACTAGATGCCTGGCTCAGGACGATACCAGATGAGCCGGGTGTACCTGGCTATGTACGGTGGAGAGCGCAAGAAAGCAACTCGCTCCTCCACCAAGCGAGACCTAGAGGCGGGGCCACCAGCTTGACCTTCGTGTGAAGAGAGACCAACGCAAGGAACAGCAATGAGGCTAACGAGGTGTGTGTATATATATATATATACACACACAGGGTGAGTCAAAAGTCTCCATACATAGGCAAAATGGTCATGATAAAACTAAAAGCAGTTTCCGGGTCAGTGGATTGGCCGCCGAGGTCCCCAGACCTCACCCCCCTTGATTTTTACTTGTGGGGGCACTTGAAGGCCATGGTGTATCAGGTGAAAATACAAAACACGGACCACCTAAAGGAACGCATTCGTGATGCGTGTGCACGCATAACACCAGACGTGTTAATGCGCGTTTGCCATGACTGGGAGGAACGCATCCGTATGTGCATTCAGTGTAATGGCGCCCACATAGTGCATATTTTGTGACTTACAAGTGATTGCATAATGAAGTGACCATTTTTGCCTATGTATGGAGACTTTTGACTCACCCGTGTGTATATATATATATATATATATATATATGCGCCTCGGTGGTGTAGTGGTTAGCGTCGCTGACTACGAATCCATCGGCCCCGGGTTCGAGACCCGGTGACGGCAGCCGGCGCGCAGCAAAACCCAGCTGTTCATCCTTCCACACAATAAAGAAAGTGGTTGGTAGATAAATGGGCACCCTGGGTGGCCTAGTGGTTAAGACGCTGGGCTGCTGGTGGGGCGTGGTTCGGATTCCACGTTAAACTGTAGGTCTAAGGTGGAGTGAAAAGCTTGACCGTCAGAATGAACAATTCGGGCGGAAGCTAACCAAAGGTGTTATATATATATATATATATATATATATGAAAATTATATCACGAAAGTTGACACGTGAATAATACTGTACTTATGATGAAAATAACCACGAAGGAAAATGAAAACATGAAATGGTGCTCGAGCGCTTTCGTTTAATGACATCCTCAGGAACACTGAAATTAATAACAAGAGCGAGACTATAATACAGATTACCAAGAAAAAACAATGATAAGATGATTGGTTTTTTCTTTGTAATCTATATTATAGTTTCACTCTTGTTATTAATTTCAGTGTTCCTGCCAAGCTACGTTTACACTTAGATACTTGTATGAGATACAAATATAGATATATAAGGACTTGTCTGAGATACAAGTCGATTTACAAATCGATATATACGTATAAATCTCGAGGGATTTTGACTCCTGTTCACATCTGGGCACATGTATCAGTTGCAAAATGTCTTCTGCCGAGGAAGGTTTTGTGTTTTTAAGTGCAGCGACTGTGCTTTTGAATGAATGTAAAAAACTACGAAAAAAAGAAAACGTAGGTGGTGGCAGCGCGAATTTTTACGTAAAAGAGAAACACATGGAGCCTACTCAATGTCAAGGAATGAGTTGACACTTGAGAATGGTGCTTACTTCAGGAATTATTTGAGATTGAGTGTTGTAGATTTTGAAAAGCTACTTAAGTTGGTAGCACCTTATATTGTCAAGAAAGACACTAAATTTAGGTGTTCGATACCACCGGATGACCAATTAGCACTCACACTACGTTTCCTGGCAACAGGAGACTCTTTTTCAACATTAATGTACATGCATCGCATCTCTAAAAGTTCCGTGTGTAATATTATTGAAAATGTGTGTGAAGCAATTATGACAGCGTTATCAAATGAAATGAAGGTAAGAAACACAGTTTACTTCATGGTTGATAATTTTTATTTTTATTTAAAAACTGAAAATTGTACTTAAAAAAAGAGTAAAAAAATAATTCAGCTTCATTATTTGAAACAAATCCTAAAAGTAATAATCGCTAATCAAAACCATTTGTGGTTTCAAAACATCAAAACATCAAACATAATCAAAACCATATTATATATTGTATAATAAATATTAATATAATATTCAATATATATTTCAATATATAATAACCACTTTCAATAGAGACATCATTTAATACTTAAACATCCTATTCCATTGTCAAAGCTGGGCACAAACCGTTAATCGTTAATTAACGAAGTTAACTTTTTCGTTAACGATTTAACTTTTAAGTTAACTTTGAAAGTCATTATCGGACTAATTAACTTCCGTTACATTTAACTTCCGTTAACTCAAGTCCGTTAACCCCAAAAATTCATAAATAAACGTTTAAAAGTTTCTATTATTTTCAGTGCTGAGCAGGTGCGCAATTAATCCGCCACTGTTAATAGTGATGAACAAATTTCCATTTCCGCAGTGCAAAATCAGGCGATATATTTGTTTCCGTCGCCACAATTTGTGTCTTACCAAATATGGTAGTTATTTATGGCATTGGTTTGAGCAAAACATGGTCGACTGTAAAATCAGGCGGAAAGATTTGCCATTTGAGTTGAATGTTTCAACTTCTTTCAAGAAATATCACGAGCATTTTAAGGCACTTTCAATAATATATATGTAACAATTACAACAAATAACTACATTCGTTTTGATATGCTAATTTTCATGAAGGGCAACATGCATCTCATGGACAAAATGGAGAACGAGAAGAAGAGGGAAAATTAAATTTTATATATAGTATATTGTGTTTTTCATTTTTTTTATAATAAAAGTTAACGTTAACGGTTTATCGGTAACTTCCGTTACATGTTTAACGAATTAACGGATTAACGGTTAACGAAGTTAACTTTTTGGTTAACGGATTAGCGGTTAACGAAGTTAACTTTTTGGTTAACGGTGCCCACCACTGCCCATTGTGTTACAGTCTCTCCAGAGTTTGAGGTACTAGCAGGTTGCAAAACCGCATAAGTAGGAGTTGTCTGGTCCGAAGTGACATTTGATAAATCGCCGTAATTTCCAGTGTTAGCAGAAACACTGCAGTCCTCATCAGACGTAAAATTAGAAGGGATTGCAAAAGATGGGGTAGGAGTACTTCGAGGGTTTGCATAAGACGAAGAAGGGATTGGAGGATTTGAATAGGTTGCAGCAGGAGTTGACGGTTGGATGTAGAATTGTCCAATTGTATTCGGTTTATTTCTGCATCATATAACACGGCGTTAATCTTATGTTTTGCTTCTGCTAGTATTAAGCGGTATTTTCTGTTGCTCAAACTCCAGAGCTCATTTGCTACATGTTCACCAAACACATTAAATTCGTCTCTTGGTGGACGCGTAGCCATCCTATCACCAATTACTTTCACGTTTTTACAGTCTCTCTCACATCAACTGATTGCGTTGGGCGTTTTTTTGGTTCTCGAGTAGTTGGAGTTCTCTCCCGTGGAGAGTGAATAGATTGCTCGCTTTCATCACGATTCAAATGGTCACCTTCCACAAGATCATTAGCATCATCTGCATTTTCTTGCTGCCCCTCTTCAATTACGTTCTTGAAGTACGGAAAATATGACATGAATAAATGAATAAATGAAATGAATAAATGAATAAATAATAAAATAAAATAATAAAATGAATAATAAAATTAATAAAAATGAGTATGAAGGGGTTTATTTTTATTGCTATATAGCCTAAAATAAATATTATGGTTTTTGCCACCCCACGTCTTTTCTTTGTTCTAGTCTGTAAGTTTATCTGTTGATTGACATTTTACTGACTATAAATTCTTTGCCCCAACCTGTTTTTATTCATAACGTTCGTTTTCATTTCAACTTCCCCAGAATGAAGATGAGTGGTTGAAAATTGCTGACGACTTTGAAAAAATATGGAACTTCCCTCATTGCTTAGGGACTTTGAACAGAAAGCATGTGGAAATAATAGCACCACCGAATACTGGAACTGCATTTTACAGTTACAAGCAGACATTTAGTATTGTACTACTAGGGGTGGTTGATACTAACTACAGGTTTATCTATGCTAATGTCGGAATACAGGAAGAATCTCTGATGGAGGTGTATTCAAACACACATCCCTATATGAAAAATTGTTAAGAAAACAGCTGAATATACCACAACCAGCTCCACTTCCTAGAAGAACAAAAGAGACGCCGTATGTTTTCGTTGCCGACGATGCGTTCGCCTTGGAAGAGAACGTCATCAAACCTTTTCCAGGTCACTACCCTCAAAATTCCCGGCAAAGGATTTTCAACTATCGTGTGTCCAGAGCTCGACGTATTGTTGAAAACGTGTTCGGGATTTTAAGTGCAGTGTTTCGAGTTCTAAAAACCCAAATGCATCTAAGCCCAACAAAAGCAACAAGTGTAACCTTAGCTACGATTTACATTCACAACTATCTGAGAAATGTGAAATCGTCACAATATACACCCCCTGGTACATTCGACACCGAAGATGCAGATGGCAACGTATTACCGGGTGCATGAGAACGATTAATACCAGTTCTACTGATCTACAGCTGCTTGACAGAACAGGAAGGAGGACAAATACTTCTTTCGACAACCGGATGGAATTTGGAGAGTATTTCTGCAGCATTCAGGGATCATTACCTTGGCAGTATAATAGATAAAGCATCTAATGTAGACTATGCTAAAGTTTCTAAGGGCCGTACTGTGAAAACATCGCCAGGTCTGGCGTTCGTTCTCTGCGTATGAAATGTGCTAGGCTACGTCTTCGTCACACGTAATATTTTAAGAGTACAGCCAGTATTTAATTTTGATTTAGTTTACATGGATTTAGTGACTTTTACATCTGATCCCCTCAGATTATGGTAATGTTTAATGATAAGAATGAATACACAGTAAATAAATTTTTTTCACCTACCTGTTTTGTTGGTTCTTCCGTGCTCCTGTTTTGGTGTGGTTGATATTGGTCTTTCAGAAATTTCAAACTATTGAAGGCATACCACGTAGGCGTATAAACATCAGCAGATGCACATCCAGATTTTATACTGGAATTAACTTTTGCCAGTTCTCTGCAAAATTGACTCTTGACGTTGTGCCATTTGTCTTCAACTTCTTTTCTCTAACAGTTAAGTGTTTTTCCCATGTCCTCAAAAATGTCCCCACGAATATTACTGTCTTTGTACTCCTTTGATTTAATATCCCACACATTACTTATTCTAACTTTTTCAATTAACAATAATGTCTTTTCTTTTGGCCACGATGTCATGGTGTCAAACAAATTAGTTAAAGGTGTCAAACAAATGTGGAATCTACTAGAACGTGTACTTATACAAACAAGAAACTCTGCAAAGTGAGGGTAGGCGGTTGAGGCACGTGGCTAAAGGACTACTGCGCATGCGTGAGTAGCTCATACAAGTCAATTGTATCCGTGTGTATGGCAAAATTACCATATACAAAATGTATCTCGGATTGTCAACGCGACAACCATCTCATACAAAATGTATGAGCAGATGTATCGCGATTTGTCAAAAGACAAGTATCTCATACAAGTATCTCATACATGTATCTAAGTGTAAACGTAGCTTGAGGATATCATTAGACGAAAGCGCTTGGGCTCTATTTCGTGTTTTCATTTTCTTTCGTGGTTATACTTATATATATATATATCTTTTATTGATTTTACTTTATACTGATTTTTCTTTCACTTATTTTTTTTATCTTTTTATGATGGTGTTAGGTTTTTATCATTTATCTTTAATTTTACTGCGACTTTATATCTTCAACTGCTTTTTCTCATCCCTTTATTTTGTTCTTAAGGTATACTTTTTTTTAATACTTTTAATTTTTCATTTTGGTTAGCTTAGGTTTTATCAATTTTCATTCGCTTGTGTTTTGTGTAATTTATTAATTTTAGTTTATTTTTTTTTTTTTTTTTTTTGATAAGCCTGATGATGGGTGAGGTATCCCGAAACGTTGTCGATTGGACTTAAATTAAACATGCTTTCAGTATTCTACGCTTTTACCTTCATCTTGAATATTAAACTACGTCTCCTTAGGAGGAACCCTATCTCATATATATATATATATATAAAGGATGATCAATGTTCAAGTTAACATAATGAAGATTTAATATCAGCCGTTTCGGAAGTCAAACTCCCATCATCAGTGGCTAAAACAGTAAAAAGTAAAAGGTATAAATAATATGAAACTGGTGAAAGACTAGTTAAACAGGTACATAATTAACTCGGTTATAAAATACTTTCAATAGTCCAAGAACAATAAAAATCACACTGACGACACTGTCCTAAGTTCAATTAAGCTTAATAACGACATTAAATCAAACACAACTGAAGCAAATTACAATATATTTATGTACATAAAATATTAACTTACTATGTTTAATTTATACGCAGAATTATAGTAATTTAACTTCGGCTTTTGTGTGTGTGTGTGTATATATATATATATATGAAAATTATTTCACGAAAGTGACACGTGAAAAACATTTATGATGAAACCCTTCGTGGTTTATTCATCATATATATATATATATATATATATATATATATATATATATATATATATATATATATATATATATATATACAGTATATATATATATATATATATATATACAGGGTGTCCCAGAATTAACTATCTATTTCAATGAAATCGGACAAATTTTTTAAAAACACACTTTTATTTATGTTTATCATGTTTAATATGTGTTAAAAATGTATAAATTTCTAAATTTTTTTCATAATTTTATTTTCATAATTTTTTCATTATCTGGTCCAATGAAAGACCGTCTGAAGTCATAGAATGGCAAAGAGACTCTCCAAAAGTTAACGTGTGGCTTGGAATGACCAAATCCAAAATTTATGGCCCATTCTTCTTTGCGGAAGCAACTGTAACAGGTACCGTCTACCTTGATATGCTTCAGCAGTTTCTCGAACCACAGCTTCTTGATGATGGCATTCTTGATAATGTTGTGTTTCAACAAGATGGAGCACCATGTCATTATGCTTTAATTGTTCGAGAATACCTCAACAGACGCCTTCCGAATCGGTGGATTGGACGTGGAGGACCTCGATCTTGGCCTCCGCGTTCTCCGGATTTGACACCCTGGATTTCTTTGCATGGGGTTTCATAAAAACAAAGGTTTATCGCCAAAAGATCAATGCTTCTTGTTGAAACACAACATTATCAAGAATGCCATCATCAAGAAGCTGTGGTTCGAGAAACTGCTGAAGCATATCAAGGTAGACGGTACCTGTTACAGTTGCTTCCGCAAAGAAGAATGGGCCATAAATTTTGGATTTGGTCATTCCAAGCCACACGTTAACTTTTGGAGAGTCTCTTTGCCATTCTATGACTTCAGACGGTCTTTCATTGGACCAGATAATGAAAAAATGATGAAAATAAAATTATGAAAAAAATTTAGAAATTTATACATTTTTAACACATATTAAACATGATAAACATAAATAAAAGTATATAAGGATTCCATAATTCTCAGGTCTGTTTCATTTTGCAAGGTGGTTAAAATTGAGAAATTTTTATTAAATGTATTAAATGAATGGTTGTTACTTTCGCAATGTTCACAGATTGAGGATTTGGCTGATTTCCTTAGTGGTTGAGAAGTGCGACTACTAATGCCACGATGCTCATCGACCCAGACCTTAAGTTGGCGGACTGAGCTGCCAATATAAGTGGCATTATAACCACCACAATTAAACGAATAAACTAAGTTGGAGACGAGGGCATCGGACAATTTTTACTAAGTTTAAAAAAAAAGGAGATAAAGTTAAAATTATTGATAAAAATAAATTTAAAAATAAATTTGTGAATGAAACTGGGCGAGCAAAAACGTTTTACGTCTTTTCTTTTTTTAGGCTCTGTTTTTTTTTTTCCTTATCCAAATTTGCTTCTTTTTTAAGTATGAGTATTATCTTTTCATGCTGTCACCACATTAGTTGATATCTCTAATATATATATATACATACTCTAGGCCCTATATGTAAGGCATTCAGTTTTAAAAATAATATATTTACATCGTAAATGAATAAATACTCTTTTCATAAAAGTTTTTTCAAGATTTTCGTTCATTTATTCAAAATACGAAATTTTAAAAAGTGTTGGCGACTTTTTCAAACTGCAGATAACAGCTGTGAGTGTAATCGAGAGAGCGGAAGGAACGCCAAATGATAAGAGGAAAGAGGAAATAGAATATAAATAGTGAAAAATGAGTTAATTCTTGAATTCATTTTAAACTTGTGTCGAATATAATCACCGCATTTTGTTTGCTTTTCTAATTATAATTCATCTTTGAAGGTGTCCTATTTTAATTCTTGTGATTATATATATATATATAGTGTTTTATATATGCCAGATGTTAAAATATAATTTTATCAATAATTTTTCGCTACTCATAGCTTGTGGGATATTTGTATGTGGTAAGTATAATTTCCTACAGTTTGTGTGATTTAATAAGAGCTTTCAGACACAATGAATGTAGATTAACTATTATAACTTAAAGCCTATTATGTGTATACACACACACACTCACACACACACACAATGATTATAATTTCTTAAATTATTAGCTTATTACTATTATTATTGTTATAAAGATATATTTTATTGGGATCACTTGAAGATCAGGGCCCCCAGCCTTCTTTAGTTAGCTTTATAAGGCTAACTAACGAAAATATCAAGACCTAACATAACCAATCGTCAAGGGCGTACAGTTAACCTAATGATTGGTTAGGTTAGATCGTGATATTTTCGTTAGTTAGCCTTATGAGGCTAACTAAAGAAGGCTGGGGGCTCTGATGTTCAGGTGATCCCTTTATTGCGCCTATATAACTAGTACACGTTCGGAAACTCGAAAATTTGTAATGAGCAAAATTTGTCTTACCTAAAAGCCAAGACTAATTTTAATAATAGTCTCGTACTTTCAACAAAAACCTAACTTCTTGCAGGGGCGTACCCAGAAATTTGCCATGGGACGGGGGCGAACTTGATGAGGAATCCCTCAGAAAGACTATAACTTAAAATGTCTATAAATAAGTTATGCAATTGAAACTAATTTGCACAGAATAATTTTATCTTCCATTTTCAAGACATTCTCTTTTGCAATTCTTGAACTTGTAAAACAAATGAGGTTAATGAATGTATGGATTAGAGAGTGTATATATGTATATATATACACTGTGGGATCACTGAATTAGTTCAATTGGAATGAAGTTGAATTCAAGTCCGGTTCGAAGGTAAAATTCAGTTGCTTTTTTTTTAAAGAAAGTGAAGTAGGTCCAAATTTTTTTCAGATTGAAAAATACAATATCAATATTTTATAATACAGGGTGTTTATAAAGTCACGCAAGTGAATATGGTGACGTGTACCTTCATATTTACTTGCGTGACTTTATCAACACCCATATTTCGTAGGCGATTAGGACCTTTTCCAGTTTGTGTACCGTTTTTCATATAATTTATTTTTGAGAATATTTTTGTTAAAACTAACGAAAATATCACGACTTAACCTAACCAATTATCAAGAGCGTACAGTTGATCTATTAGTAAATAGTAAATACTATTCCAGAAACAAACAATGTTATAATTAATAATAGATCAACTGTACGCCCTTGATAATTGGTTAGGTTAAGTCGTGATATTTTCGTTAGTTTTAACAAAAATATTCTCAAATAAATTATATGAAAAACGGTACACAAACTGGAAAAGGTCCGGCGATTAAAATTAGAGAATCACAGAAAGTAAAAAGCATTGCAATGATAATCAGATTCTCGTTCAGTTTCCGCCAAGAATATGGTCATAGTTCCGGAAATTAAAATTTAAACGTGTTTTAAATGTTATGTTCTTAAAACACACTTCCAATTAGCTTACAAACTGACCATCTACTTTCTTAATAAACATTAATGGATAACAGACAAGAAAACTTACCTGTTTGTTGACATCCACTTATCGTTTCCGTAATGATATTAAACCTTCATTTGGAACTACACTCGAGTATCACAATTACACACTGAATCTCAAAGAAAAACAATTTTAAGACACGAAAACGAATTAATACCAGTTATGTTTATCACATTAATGTATTACTTGATTTAAACTAAAATGGGTCATTGCTTCAGTTAAAGGTCTTGGTATCGTGCTAACAATCAACTTCTTGTCATGTTTCAGTTGTTCTTGAAAATATAACGGCCACGAATGCTGACAGATGTGAGAATTACTTGGGAAACTGTTTCTCTGATGTTGGAAAGAATTTGCTTTGCCACACTGATGTCATGAAAAAGGATATTGACTGTAGTGCCAGAGATGCCAAAGATTTATGTCAGTAAGTTAATTCGGAAATATACTTAAACCATCGTAGAAGGCTAACTTAATGGAATCCACATGGATATTAGTGGTTTTTTAATTGAATTGAATAACCTTTATTATTAATAAAATAATACCGTGGTCTTACAATTTACGGTACTTGTAGGTTATCCCCCCCCCCCTACCAATTTTGACAGAATATTTTCGTTAAAACTAACGAAAATATCACGACTTAACCTAACCAATTATCAAGGGCGTACAGTTGATCTGTTATTAATTATGACATTGTTTGTTTCTGGAATAGTATTTACTATTACGCCCTTGATAATTGGTTAGGTTAAGTCGTGATATTTTCGTTAGTTTTAACGAAAATATTCTGTCAAAATTGGTGGAGGGGGGGGAGAACCTACACGTACCCAATTTACAATGACATAAAAGAGCAATCCAAGAATAAGCACCCCAGTTAGACCCCAATCCAAGAAACAACATTCCAGTTCGACCGCAATCCAAATTAAAGGATTTTAACATATAAAATTAAAAAAAAAAGTTAATTTTAATGGCGTACAGGTGATCTAACCGGGCATTCAATTAACCATTTTAAAGCAGTTAACTCCATTTTAACTCCATTTTAGAGCAATCCAAGAATAAGCACCCTCGTTCGACCCCAATCCAAGAAAAAGCACCTGCTTATTCTTGTATTGCTCTGACAAATAATTGTGAAGCTGAACTATTTATTTTATTTTATTTGACCCTTAAGTTTTAGGCTTTACTGGGCTATTATTAAAAATAAAATAGAGAGTTGTTGTTAATAATAATACATAAATCATGAATAAGAATTATTAATTAAGGTATGTATTAACCTTAAATTATTATTGTTATCGATATAACAAATGCAAAGTCATTATTGAAGGTATTGCACCAATACCATACAAAGAAATCAATATTATACACGAGAGATAAGAACTGAACAATCACGAGTAATGTGTCTTTAATTCTTGATTAAAGGGGCTGCGATGATATATAAAAAAACACCATTTTATGTCGTAACCTTTGGCGTTTTTACCTCATTTTTGAGACCATCAGTCTATAATGTGTTCCCGAGTAATAATGAGGTGGAGGTAGATCATATAGATTTCCAGGACACATTTCTAGTAATGTTTATTATGGAAGGCATCCTGTTCATATTGCTCGTACTGCAGTTAGCATAATTTAAATAATTGGTTTGAAATTCTTAAAAGGAAACAAAGAATTGAAACAAATGGGATTAATTTCGATGATGCTCGTAATAATCTTACTGTAATGGAGCTGATTCTGTCTATCTATCTGTAGAAAAAGTCGCAGTAAATAATTTCTTACCGAAGGTTTTGAAAAGAAATTAAGGCAGCGGAAACTTAATATTTACTTTAAGTTCACGAAGAACTTAGATTTTAAATGCAGCTTCACAAATCTTGACAAAATGGGTTCGGATGTGAAGCTTAAGATTTTCATGGCTGCGTTCTTTTCTATAGTTTTATTGACCGAATTACTTTTCTCAATTTCACAAACGTGGATAAAATTTTTTAGCAGCGTCCACAGACTATTTAAACTGGTGATTATTATTAGAATGAGGTGTTGTTGTTGTTGTTGTTTAGCCGATCAGCCCACCCTGATCGAGCAAGCCGGCGGCACGCAGGTAACCGATCGCCCTCTCCGGAGTGGACCAGAGGTTCAGCGCACTAGTGATGTTGTGTTGTGTTCGTTGTTGTGCTAGAGCGGTACAGTCCGTCATAATGTGTTCAATTGTTTGTGGTGTGTCTTGGCACAGGTGGCAGGTGTCGTCTATGGAGTTGTCTAGTCTGTGTTTATATGTCCGTAAGTTTGGGTGATGTCCACATCGGAATCGTGCTAAGTTAACTCGATCCGATCTGCTCAGGCTGATCTCTGACCTGTTAATGGGTGGCGGCTTCGCACCTAGGACCGCATTCGGACCGAGTCGTGTCAGTGCTTTGTGGGTTAGATGTGTGTGTATGTGTTTTCTGTACTGTGTGATGTCTGTGGGGCGTGGTATGGAATGGAGTATTTCGTTATAATATCTCTCGGTGTTACCTTAATGGTGCGAGGTGTTGGTGCATGATTGTACATGTAGTGGCAAGGGTGTTGTGGGTTAGTTGTCGCTGCTGCCATGAATTGTGTTCCCTCATGTCTAAATGTTCCCTAACTTTTAGTATTTTTGTTTCTGTGTGCAGGTGTTCTATTGGTGTTGTTTGAGTGCATCCTGTAATGATACGAAGTGCGTTGTTTGTATTGTTTGTAAGGTGTTTATGTGTGTGTGTGAGATAATGGGTGCCCAGCATGGGCTAGCATAGTCCATAACTGAGCGAATATATTGTTTGTATATGAGTGATGTTGTTTCCTGCTGGTGTCCAAAGTTTGTGCCTGTTAGTACCCTAAGCGTGTTAAGTCTTGACGTACATTTGGTTTTAATGTCCTGAATGTGGTTTGCAAAAGAAATGATGTGTTGTATGTGCACCAAGTATTTTGGTTCTGTGAGTGTGTGGAATGTTGATGTTGTTTAGTGTAAGCTGTGGAATTACCTGGTGTTCTTTTGTGTTGCTTGTAAGCAAGGTGATGGTTGATTTTGTGGGCGCTACTTTGAGTCTATTGTGTTGGAGCCAGTCTTGTATACTGTTTATGTAGTTTGTAGGTTATTTGTAGCGGTGTCGATGTTGTTGTGGGTGGATGTTAGAGTGATATCATCTGCTATGATGATAAGGTAAGCTTGTTATCTATGGGTGTTGGAATGTCATGCATGTATAAGTTGAAGAGTGTTGGTGAGAGAACAGAGCCTTGAGGGACCCCGTTCGGAAAAAGCTTGTTTTTGGATGACTTGCCATTAAATGTGACATGTGAGTATCTTCCTGAGAGATAGTTGCTCAGCCCCTTTTGGTGTTATTGTGCATGTTTGTGTTGAGTATTTTGTTTATGAGAGGGAAGTGTGGGATAGCATCAAATGCTTTACTAATGTCTATTGTTGCTAATAGTGTACGTTGAGCTGGTCTTCTGGAGTTGATGCCATCCATGATGTGCTGCGTGAGGTTAGTGAGTAATGTCGTGGTTGAGGTGAGGTCTGAATCCATGTTGAGTAGGCGATAGTGGTATGTGTGGGTTGGTGATTTGTAAGATTAGTCTTTCTGTTACTTTGGAAGGTGTGCATAGTAAAGTAATGGGTCTATAGGAAGCTGGTTCTGTTGGATTTTGTTTGGTTTGAGTAGTGTAATAATTTTACCTTGTTTCCATATGTCAGGAATAATACAGTGTTGGTATGAATATGTGCTGATATTTGTGAGAGCTAATATTCCTTGTGGGCCCAAGTGTTTAAGGTGTATGTTAGATATGTGTCTGGTCCAGTAGCCTTCGAATCTTAATGTTTTTGATGATCTTGGTGGTCTGGTCTGTATGAAGGTGTAATGGTCATGTCGAGTCTGTAGGTTTCTTGTGTCTGGCTGTTTGTCTGTCTGCATGTTTCTGGTTGTTGTCTCTGTTTAAGTGACTTATCTTTGCGTAGTGATTAACTAGAATGTTAGCTTGTTGTGTGTATGTTGGGATATTATTTTGGCTGCGACAGATAGCCGCGTGTGAGGTGTGAATGCCGCTGTTAGAGTGGGTAATGCTGTTTATAGTCTTGTTAGCCTGTATGTATCTGTGGAGTGGTTTAGTGTTGTTATGAATTCCCTGAATGTTTCTGTTTGTTTTTCTCTTATTATAGTATAGATTATTTTGCCCGTTATCAAATCTGGCAAAGTTAATAAACTCCTTAACAATAATACCGTCTGGCCACTGACTCATATTATACGGGTTGAAATGCGAGTTTACACCTTTAATTATTACTTTAAATGAGGAAAAAGAAAGAGAAGAAACAGAGTCCATATTAGAGCAATTTAGCAGAGAGGAGGGCAATTCATTTTCAGAACTCCAACAAAGAGAGCAAGACAAAATTGCATATTTGTTTATAAAGATTTGTTTATAAAAAACGTCTGAACAGGTACAGTAGTTAGAACAACGTGAAAAAAGTGTTAGCAGCTGACGAGGAAGCTTCTAAACAGTGGCTGCATCCTCCAGCGCAGGACACGTCAACGCGAAGAAGCGACGTCAAACCAAAACATCAACGCGCTGGTGGCCAAACTTCCTCAAATCTCCGTGCAGCGGGCTGTCTACGGTTGGCTAGACTGGCAGTCGACGGCCTGTTGCGTGGCACGGTCAGAGTGCCGATCGGCTCCCGGGGCCGGACCTATTCTCAGAATGAGGTGTTGATGTTAGATGTAGAGTTGATGTTTTCTGGGTTCTTGGGATAAAAATAAACAATAATGTACTCATTTTTAAATTCTGCTTCACTTCCAATCCTTTATAATATGAAACACTTTCGAAAATAAACTCATTTCCTAAATTCTGAATGGTCAATGAAGAACCAATCTGTCTTTTCATGTCTTTATTTTTTTCAAATATTCTTCATTAGTAATTTTTGAAGGGCCTAATCAGACTTATTAATGCGTTTGTAGAGTAAGATTGTCTGCTATTATATTTGTTGCGTATAAAGGTTTGAAAACATGTGCACCTAAAAAACACTATGCTTTTATTCGTGATATATATAACAAGCGTCGTTCTTTATATATATATATATATATGTGTGCGTGCATATATAACAAGCGTCGTTCTTTATATATATATATATATTAGTGATGTAGGTCGCATCCGCATCCGCGGAACATCCGCACATTTTCTCGAATCCGCATCCGCATCTGCATCCGCAGTTTGGACTGCGGATGTCGTGCGGATGTGGACCGTTGAGATAAAACATCATTAATAAGCGGAAATTATCAAATTCTACTATAATAATAGAACTAGTTCATTGTGCGCAAAAGTGATGCAAGCGACAAGACGAGAGGCTGTTCTTGTATGAAGTTACTCTCTTGCAACCTACTTAGATCCACGTTACAAAGCTAAGTTATTTTCACCTAGTACATTAGAACGAGTTAAATCATCACTTGGCAAAGCAGTTGAAGAGCTTCAATCTCTTGAATCTGTCGCTTCGCCACCCACCAAAAGAATAAAAGTTTCAGTGACAGAACCAACACCTTCAACAAGCAAATCTATCACAGAATCTCTCTCTCAGTTTCTTGAGTCAAGCAGCGATGACGAGACCTACGCGATGTCAAAAGATGTAGTAAAAATGATCGAGAGCTATCACCAAGAAAAAACGCCTGGCTGCATGTGACAATCCTATTAGTTGGTGGAAAAATACGCAGAATATCTATCCATACTTGAGTAAACTTGCAAGGAAACATTTAGCACGTCCTCCAACAAGCGTACCAAGCGAGAGATTATTTAGCAGTGCTGGATTAATATATGATGAAAAGAGAAACAGACTGGCAGCAGAAAAGGCAGAAAAATTAATGTTCCTTAAGCATAACCTTCCTCTAATTAAGTTTGAATATTAAACGATGAACATCTTAGTTTACTTTATTTTAATTACTCATTTATAAATATGCCTAATAAAACTTTAAACTTAATATAAATAGTTATCAAGCTAATTAAAGATCTCTTTCTATAAGGGTGGAGGTTGGGGAAAGAGGTCGGGTAACACAATTATGGTTTCTAATTGTGGCTGAAACTCAACAAAATATAACGAATTTATTTGCAGACGAATTCACTAATTGATTTCTATATTAGTTAGATGCTTGCTATTATTTTATATGTTCAGGGAAAAGTACAGCAATTATTGTACAATTAATCAATTATACTACATTATAGCTACAGCTCTCTCTATAAAATAACTTATTACATACGTTAAACACAACAAATCTCGAATATATCAAAAAAAATAACGAAAATGTAGACATCCGCATCCGCAGATGTTGAAATCAAACATCCTCATCCGCATCCGCATCCGCGGATGTGAAAAAAATGACATCCGCTACATCACTAATATATATATATGAAAATTATTTCACGAAAGTAACACGTGAAAAATATTTATGATGAATAAAACCACGAAGGAAAGGAAACACAAAATGGTGCTCAAGCGCTTTCGTCTAATGACATCCTCAGGAACACAAGTACATAAAAGGGTAACAGCCTATATATAGGTTACAGAAAGAAAAAAAAAAGAAATAAATAACATACATTCATACATACACACACACACATATATATACATACATATCTATATATCATACATATCTATATATACATATACATACATATATATACATATATATATATATATATATATATACATATATATATATGCAATAAACAGAGAAGTAAAAATAAAAATTAAAAATTAAAGGATTATCAGTGAGGCGTACAGATTTGTAGGGAATAATATCGATTTTTAGCACAAGATCAAATGGATTATAAAAATACAAATTTATATTGGAAAACTGCCCGAGTTTTAACACTCTGCCTATGGTCAGGTTTCGATATATATAAAATAAAATGCAAATTAAAAGTTAATAAAGTAGCAGACAAGTTTACCAAAGATTTAGTGTTCTACCCTTCTTATCTAAATCTGTTTGGAAGGAATTCAAAATAACAGGATCGAGTTGAAAAAGACCTTTGCTTATGTTGAAGTTATTTGAAAGTTGGATAATGGCAGACTCAAGAATATTTCTATTAACAATGTTGCTCGAATGGAATAAAACTGAAGCATTATTCCAATCAGTACAGTGGGCTAACTCTGACAAATGGACAAAAAGGGCACTGGACAACTGTCCTGTTCTAACGGAATATTGATGCTGTTTTATACGTGTGTGCAAATCCTTTCCCGTCTGACCTATGTAAAAGGAATCACATTGTTTACAACCAATTTTATAGATAATACCTGAATTATTGGTAGGGCTATTTTTTACTATGATATTTTTCACAATATTGTTATATGAAAATACTACATTAATATCCAAAAGTTTAAGTACATTAGCAATGCCTAAAAAGCCCGGGAAAAATGGAAGTACTAAAATATTTTTTGACAAAGTACGAGTGTTATTATTGACACGATAGAAAGTTCGTTTTGCCTTGTTGAGACAAGATTCCATAAACGCAGATGGATAACACAAATCACTTCCAATACCGTTGATTTTTTCCAATTCGGCATCGATGTATTCTGGACTGGCGATCCTAAGGGCGCGGAGAAACATTGATGAAAAAATGGCCTTCTTAGGGGGGTGTCATGTCCCGAGTAAAAGTGTACGTAGGACAAATTGTTTGTTGTTTTCCGATAGATACTAAACTTAAAACCTGGGCTTTCCCTATGTACACGCACATCCAAAAATGGGATTGAATTGTCTTGTTCCACTTCTAAAGTAAACTTAATGGAGGGGACTTGATCATTTAACTTTCAAATAACTTCAACATAAGTAAAGGTCTTTTTCAACTCGATCCTGTTATTTTGAATTCCTTCCAAACAGATTTAGATAAGAAGGGTAGAACACTAAATCTTTGGTAAACTTGTCTGCTACTTTATTAACTTTTAATTTGCATTTTATTTTTATATATATCGAAACCTGACCATAGGCAGAGTGTTAAAACCCGGGCAGTTTTCCAATATATATTTGTATTTTTATAATCCATTTGATCTTGTGCTAAAAATCGATATTATTCCTTACAAATCTGTACGCCTCACTGATGTATGTATATATATATGTGTGTGTATGTATGTATGTATGTTATTTATTTTTCTTTTTTTTTCTTTCTGTAACCTATATATAGGCTGTTACCCTTTTATGTACTTGTGTTCCTGAGGATGTCATTAGACGAAAGCGCTTGAGCACCATTTTGTGTTTCCTTTCCTTCGTGGTTTTATTCATCATATATATATATATATAGGGTGATTCTTCAATTGTACCACACCACTGGATTAACTTATGTTTAGCAAATTTGGCACGCGATTATTAAAGATAATTCTTTCACAGGTACATCGCACGCTCAAATGCGGGGAAATCCATTGTTTTGGTTCAGCGTTGAGATATTTCAGGCAGAAAAAGGAAAGCAGGAGTAGCGACGTTTCGCTCCAATCACTGGAGCATTCTCAAGTTTCATTAACAGAAAAAACAAAGAGAAGATCTTTTATATACTCCTAAAAGTCTTACCCTTTTAAAGGTATATAAAGGACTTTCTCTTTTTTTCTTTTTTTTCTGTTAATGAAGCTTGAGAATGCTCCAGTTATTGGAGCGAAACGTTGCTACTCCTGCTTTCATTTTCCTGCATGAAATATCTCAAGATGCTCACAATATTCTCTTTTTTGAAATTACGCGACAAATCCTGACAGTGTAATTTCTTAAGCATTGAAACCCCACCCCTATCCCCGCCTTTTTCGTTCGCGTCGTAAAAGGGGACTATACATGGACCCCTGGGATGGGGTTTATATTCTCAACCTCCCTCTGGATAATATGGAAGACTGGAGATTGAACTAGGGTCCCAGCTATAAAAAAAAAATAATAACTCCCACGTACGATACTACGTGTTCCGGATTTGGGTAGCATACCCGACATGACCCCCTTCGGAAGTTTTTACGAGTATGAGAGGCAGTATCTGAGTGTAAAGCCGTTTACTTTTTGTCTAAATGACGGAAAGTTGCCAAGTTGCCGCGGTGAAAACAAATTAGTCTCGACTTGAGTTTTGCTGAAGCCAGCTCCGAAGGTGGCTAAAGAAAACTCGTTACTTTTTGTAAACAATACCCGATATCAGTGGTATTTAACCTGGGGTAATTCGGCCTTTTTCTCGGGGGTGGGTGCGGGGTGGATTACGAGCTGGCGCCACTGTTCCCCCAAAAAGGTGAGTTATGGTTCCACTAAAATTTTGCTATTCTCTCCCAATTTTCCTTTTCTCATATTTGCCATTTAAAAAAGAGAGGGAAATAATTTCGGTTTTGTTGGCCAACTCAAGGGGTAACAGTACGAAAAAGGTTAAATACCACTGAATAGGGAAACAGAAGGTTGACAAAAATGAATAGACACCTTCGTTTTTTTTTTTTTCCATAGTTTTTTATTGCTTTCTCCTATGAATTGGGTAAAGGTGACACAATACGTTCTGGCATTCCATTGATGAGCTTTGACATTTTTTCTCAAGGACAATCATTGTAGTGTCTGTTTACTTTTGTCAACCTTGTGTATATATATATATATATAATATATATATATATAATATATATATATATGTATATATATATATATATATATATAGTATATATATTATATATATATATATATATATATTATATATATATATATATATATATGTATATATATATATATATATATATATATATATATATATATATATTATATATATATGTATATATATAATATATATATATATATATATATATATGTGTGTATATATATATATATATATATATATATATGTGTATATATATATATGTGTATATATATATATATATATATATATATATATGTGTATATATATATGTGTGTATATATATATATATATATATATATATATATATATATATATATATATATATATATATATGACTTCCATTTTCATTAGCGAATAACTAATAATCGAACATTTCTTTAAATATAAGGAAAACTCGCTTTAAAGTTTAACATTTCAGCGGTTCTCAACCTTTTAATGTGTGGGACCTATTTTCATAACCCTTCTAACGTCGGGGACCCCGGACCCCACCACCCAAAATCTAACATAACTTAGCAGAAAATCTAACATAACTTTTCTAGCATAACTCAGCAGAAAAGTACTTTCAGCGCGATTAAAAATGAAAGTTTTATACTAGTATATTTAACAGTTATAATTAATTAACATTAATAAACACGTATTTACAACATTTCCATACGTATGTTAATATTTTACGTGTCAAATGTTCTTTTAAGCGTTCTAAATGAGAACCTTTATTCAACATGAACTGAAATTCAATCCAAAAGCCACTGATAAATTTTTGCCCTTGACTTCCGACGATAGATGCATGACAAGGTCCGATAACAAACTTTGAAAGTTCATTGCCAGTTGTCAAAGCGAGATATTTGGGCACAAACTTCATTGTTTTTTTTTTAGTTGAACTTGGGAGAAACTCAAACATTTACCGAGTTTAGCAAATTGTACATGTAGAAATATATGCTTTATATATAATATATATATATATATTTTTTTTTTTCCCATCGGGGGGCCTCGGCACCCCTGGATACTTCCTCGAATTCGCCACCGATCATCACTGCTAAAATGAAATAAAACAATTTAATTTGCATTCAAATTTTAAAAATATAATTAATAACCAGGAAAATCTGGAAAGTATTTCATATATATATATATATATATATATATATATATACATACAAAGGTGGGCAGGACCGAGTTCCAAAAGGACCGAACTCCAGGAACTCGGTCCTTTTTAAGGACCGAAAGTCGGTCCTTTTCTCAGTGAGGACCAAAATGAGGAGCGACGCTCCATTTTTAAGCAATTCCGGACGGTCTTTTTTAGTGATTTTAGTGATTTTAGTGTGTTTAGTGATTATTTGAAGTTCTAAAGAAGATGGATCGTTTCCTCCAGAAGACTCAGAAAGAGACTGAGACTGAACTGGAACTTGTTTCAACACCTGGAGGAGACGAAGAATCTACTGATGTTAGTGCTTCAACTTCAAGTCAAGCAACTGGAGCTCCTAGCGGAAGAACTGAACCCGGCAATCCCTGGCCGTACCTAGACAAATACTTTGAATACCTGGGCCCCAAGGGTGAGCAGAACCTGGAGTACAAGTGCTTGCTGTGTTCATCAAGTTTAACACGCCTATCCCATCCAGTGCCGCCGTGGAGAGGCTCTTCTCTTTGGGGAAGGACGTCCTCAAGCCGAAAAGGTCAGGGCTCAGTGACAGCCATTTTGAAATGCTAGTCTTCTTGAAGGGAAACTCAAGCATTTAACTTAATAACTTTTTTCATCATTTATGTATTGTATTAATTATAATTTACGTTAACAAAATTAAAGATTTCCGGTGTCTTTAATTTCATTTTTCATTTTAATAAAATTTTTCACTTATATTATATATAAGGACCGAGGACCGAGTCGTTCCTAGGTCCTATCTTCAGAAAGGACCGGGACCGTCGGTCCAGTTTGAGGCAAGGACCGGGACCGTCGGTCCTTTTTGAGGCCCGGGTGCCCACCTTTGTATATATATATATATCAGTGGCGACTGGCGTATAGGAGCGATGGAGCGGTCGCTCCCCTTGCTTGAAAACGATAAATATTAATTTAACAGATAAAAAATATATTAATTTTAAGATATTAAAATAAATATTCTTGAAAATATTTTAAAAATTCATGTGGCATATCATGATTCATGAGGCATTTTGAGTAAGCCTTCATACAGTACATAATATTCTAAACTTATAGCATAGCTTCAAATAGCGTACCGCTGTTTGAATACAAAATAATATTGCAGCCGAATGGAGCGATAGATTTTTCGCTCAAGTAAATATAAATTATATTTTACTGTTGTAATGAAAATATAAGTACAATCGCGAATTTTTTTTATAATAACTTTATTTTTACTAATAGTTACTTCAGTAATAATGATATAAGCCATTTATATGTATTTTATTGAAATTATTACTTATTTGTAATTAACTAGAATTGTACGTCTGGCATAGCCGCATATGTTAATACAAGTACTCTTGTGAGCAGCAGTTGGATTCGCGCTAGCCTATTGTGAGTCCGTGTTGTCGTACAATTTTATGAAATCGCACCCCCATACATTTATACCACGAGTCGCCACTGATATATATATATATATATGTAAAGAACGACGCTTTGTATAGGAGAATATTCCGCGCAAGATGAGAGCGAAAGAACGAAACAAATGAAAAAAATGAGGTAACCACCCGGGAATCGAACCCGGGATCTTCCGATTGCCGGTCAGATATGATAACCATTACACCACGGGCCTCACTCAATCAAATGTCGTAATTCCTCTACATGCGCGCAGAAACCAATGCCCCAAAGGGGCACCCCTCGCATGCCGTAACATTATATACATTATAACTGCAAACACGCAGTATAATTAACGTAAAGAACGACGCTTTGTATAGGAGAATATTCCGCGCAAGATGAGAGCGAAAGAACGAAACAAATGAAAAGATGAGGTAACCACCCGGGAATCGAACCCGGGATCTTCCGATTGCCGGTCAGATATGATAACCATTACATCACGGGCCTCACTCATTTTTTCATTTGTTTCGTTCTTTCGCTCTCATCTTGCGCGGAATATTCTCCTATACAAAGCGTCGTTCTTTACGTTAATTATACTGCATGTTTGCAGTTATAATGTATATAATGTTACGGCATGCGAGAGGCGCCCCTTTGGGGCATTGGTTTCTGCGCGCATGTAGAGGAATTACGACATTTGATTGAGTGAGGCCCGTGGTGTAATGGTTATCATATCTGACCGGCAATCGGAAGATCCCGGGTTCGATTCCCGGGTGGTTACCTCATTTTTTCATTTGTTTCGTTCTTTCGCTCTCATCTTGCGCGGAATATTCTCCTATACAAAGCGTCGTTCTTACGTTAATTATACTGCGTGTTTGCAGTTATAATATATATATATATATATAATATATATATATACAGGGGTGTGCAGTGCCAATTTTATAGGTGCCGGAGCTCTGGTGGGCCTGACAAAAGCATGCCATTTCCTATCCTGTTTCTATATATGCCACACGATGACTAAGTATTTCGTGTTTGCACTCACTAATTATCATAAAATAAATATAATTATCAAGCAAATAAAGAAAAAAGAGCAATCATGTATTTTATCAATTTAAGAAGTTAAAACTACTTAGTGCTTACCAAATACCACCAGTGGGAAGTTTCACAATAATTTCCACAAAGGGTCAGGCGTGATATGTTTTCGGGGGTCTGAAGCAACTCTTGTCCTGGTGTCATCTGCCGATATGTGGTACCGCAGCCATGATATGGCATATGGCTCAGGATTCCACTGAACTAGAGGAGGTCCATGTAGTTTAACAAACATAAGCGCTGATACATGATTTATGAGAATTCTTGAGCGTGTTGTTGTTATTATCAAGTTCATGTGACTGAATCCCCTCTCACACTCAGCAGTACTAATAGGAATAACTTGTGAACAGCTCAGTAATGGGTGTAAATCTTGGGGATGCGGCGCCCATGATCTTCCACATAGTCTCTAAAGGCATTTAGTACAGAGTAAGAAGAAAGCTTAAACCTCTTACAGAGAGATGAGATTTCAGCTTCTCCGTAATAGGTGGTATTTCATCAGGCCAGTAGTCTTTTTCAAGGACATACATTTCATTTAGCAGTGATTTATACATACTTTGAGGTTCAGAAGTTTGAGAACCTTTCATGGATGTTGTCGTGAACATACGGTGCTGCAAATTGTTCACAAGACTAGTAAGAAACTGTTGATAATTAATGGAGACAATTTTTTTGTTGCTTGTTATGGTAATTCCTCCAAACTTCCTCTTGCAGAGGTGCCGGAGCGGCGCTCCGGTGAGCTCCGGCAGCACTGCACCCCTGTATATATACAAAGGTGGGCAGTTGCGCCGCAACTTTTTGCGGCGCAACTTGCGGCGCAACATTTTTGTTGCGCTTGCGCTTGCGGCGCAACTTTTTGAAAAAGGTTGCGCTTGCGCATGCGGCGCAACTATTTCAGCAGAGTTGCGGTTGCGGTTGCGGCGCTACAAAAATCGTTGCGCGTGCCCACCACTGTATATATAATATATATATATATATATATATATATATATATATATATAATATATATATATACCTTTGGTTTGCTTCCGCCTGAATTGTTCATTCTGACGAAGATCAAGCTTTTCACTCCACCTTAGATCTACAGCTTAACGTGGAATCCGAATCACGCCCCACCAGCAGCCCAGCGTCTTCACCACTAGGCTACCCAGGGTACCCATTTTTTATGTAAAAAGGAGGGGGCTAAGGGTGAGCACCCGCAAAAATGACCCCTCCACAGAAGACGGAGAGAGCCAAAAACAAGGTCTCCAAGGATCACTGATGCTTTTTTTTTTAAATATAATTTTTTAAAAGGTTGTGTCGTATGTAAGATGCATGTATGTGTAGTGAAGAATAGAGGGAGAAGTATGTGTTTGAGAGCATGCTGAACTGCTCACAGGGTAGATGAGACACGGAAAAAGATCAGCTAAGGAGGACAATGACAGGAGAAACGGGAGTTCCAGCACTCCCTGACTCCTGCCTAACATCCACCCCGGAGTACTTCCCTGGTCGATTGGTGTCTACAACTTTCTCCTATCTCCTATTTATCTACCAACCACTTTCTTTATTGTGTGGAAGGACGAACAGCTGGGTTTTGCTGCGAGCTGCCTGCCGTCATCGGGTCTCGATCCCGGGGCCGATGGATCCGTAATCAGCGACGCTAACCACTACACCACGGAGGCGCGCGAGCACACACACACACACACACATATATATATATATATATATATATATATATATATATATATAAAAGACATGGGGCTGAGGCCTGGCCTCGGGCATATTTTGCAGACCTCGGCCTTGAGACCAGCTGAAAAGTGGAAAGGCCTCGTGACTTTCGTGAGGCCTTAGGGACTCCTGATTTGTTTTGTTCTGTAATTTTCAACCCCCGGTAGCATTGGAGTGGAGATTCTTCAGGTGGGCGCGCTGGGATTGGATATTCTTCAGGTGAGGACCATGACCTGACAGGTGACCGTATGTGGCGGCATACTTTGATAAATATTATTCAGACAGGTGACTAGTCAGGCGGCAGTCTTTAATAAATAGTATTCTTTTAGGTGACCAACGGATTAGTGACAGGTCACTGTGAAGTTAGGTACATAAATATTATATATGTCGCGGTATATAAATATGATTCACTCAGTAAGCTGTACACCAATTGACTTATGTAATGCAGCGAAACTAGTGTGGGAAAGCAATCTATCAGTTGGTCATCAGTTGAACTGAGCTCATATAGTGTGTTTGTGTTATTTGTATATAAACTATTGTACTGTATCTATTTCTATAACAAAAAATAGGCCAAACTACAGAAGAATACCACCTGGTATACTGATAAGTAGCTACTAGCGTCGATAATTTGTTTTTCTTCCGTCATAAATTGTAACATATAAACTTCTAAATAATATGATTTAAATATATATATATATATATATATACACACACACACACACACTGTATATATAATATATATATATATATAATATATTATATATATCCCCCTCCCCGCGGGCGGTCTTTCTGGGGTGGATCGCCCGCAGGCTCCTGCCTCCATGTGGCGAGGGGGGTCAGCCGTGGCTGGGGGCCCTGCCGGGTCCCCGCCCGGTTGCGAAGTGGACTTTTAGCATACCCTGCTATCCTACAGCCCCTCTTCCTGTCTTCCCCTCTTTACTCTCTTCCTTGCCCCCTCTGTTTTTTCTGCTTTCTCTGTTCACTTCGCGCGCCCGTGGGCTGCCGGGGCTGGTCGCTGGGGGTCTCGCTCCCATGGCTGGGGCCGGACTAAGTTGGCTGGTAGGGTGCCCAGGCCTGGGACCCTGGGGGGCCTTGGTCTTTGCTGCCGGCGGGGGAGAACTTCGACGCTGCAAGGGCCCCTTTTGAAACGGGGGTACCTACATGGGACGAGGCACCCATCCCCCGCCGGCGTGCGCTTGGTCCCCTTGGGCCCCGGGTAATCGGTTCCCCGCGGCCCCGGGCGCGAAACAACAATAAAATTTTTTTTTATGGAAACACACAAATCTAATGGACCTCGTTGACGACCCGGCTTGTGCATCTGACCTCCCTCTGACTACCTCTTTGGACCTTGGGTCTGGTAAGGGCAGTCGGCAGCCCTCGCCCACCCCGTCTGCTCTTCTTGCCGACACCTCTTCTCCCTCTCTTCCCCAGGCTCGTGGCGCCGCTGCCCGACCCCCGCCAGTGGCGGATGGACCTGCAGTGGACCCCCCGACCCCTGGATCCCACCATATTCCACGTCCCGATAGGGACCCACCTGCTTTTTCGCCCTCAGGTGGGAAGCCCGCGGCCCCGGTCGCCTCCCACTCTGGTCGGGCCTCATCGCCCCCGGCCCCCTCGGCCCCTGGGGGACGTGGGACCCGACGTCGCCGTCGCCTTTCTCGTCTCCCCGTCCCCTCGAAGTACCGGTGGTGTTTGGCCCGACGTCTTCGCTCGGCCTTAGGACGGTGGACAAGTTCCTCGTCCTCCGCCCCTCCTCCTCCAAGCCCCTCCCCACTAACCATGAACGCCTCTTTCGAGCGATCCATGGGGTGACGGGGACGGCTCGTTTTGACCTTCGGCCTCAGAGGGATGGCTTCATTCTGATAAGGTCGCGTTCCTCTGTCGAAACCTCCTCTCTGCTCGCTATCCCCAATGTCCTGGGCTGCGGGATTACGGTGTCCCCCCACCCCCGCCTCAATCAGTGCCAGGGCACAATTTACGCTGCTCGTCTTCTACCCATCCTGGTGGAAGACCTCCAGATTGACCTCGCCTCCCAGGGTGTTGTGAGGGTGTACCGCTTTCCCGACAGATCGCGATCCCCAACCGCCCCTTCTCCTCGCCTGCTCCTCACTTTCGACTCACTGGTACCCCCCGTTTCGGTATTCTGGGGCTTTGGTGAGAGACGAGCGTGCGAATTCTCAGTACGACCATACGTGCCAGATCCTACGCGCTGTTTTCAGTGCAATAGGTTTGGCCACGTGAGCAGCTCCTGCCGTCAGCCGGCCCCGTTGTGTGTCCGTTGCGGCGGCCCTCCCCACCCCTTGCCCTGTACTGCTCCGCCTTCCTGCACCAACTGCCATGGACCACACCCTGCTTCATCCCGCTCTTGCCCGTCCTTCCTCTTTGAAAGGGAGGTTCGGGCCCTCTGTTCATCAGAGTTTCTCAGCGCTCGGGAGGCGCGGGACCGGTTGCGTGGCTGCGAGGCCCGGCGTGGTGCCTCGTACGCCGAGGTTCTCCGTTCCCGGACCCCGTCCTCACCGGCGGTTCCCAACGCGCCTCCACCCACCGTGTCCGCTACTCCCAGTCCATCCTCTGCCGCCCAGCGGACTCCTACCGCGGCTCCCCGTACTACCAGCGCGTCCCCACGTGCTCCCCCCGCGAACGCCGATGCTTCGTCGGCAACCCCCCCTGCCCCTTCTACGTCCTCTCCAAAGGCGCCTTCGGCCACCCCCATTCCGGATCGTGACCCGCCGTCACCCATGCGGGCCGCACGACGGAGGGGTAGGGGCCGCAAGCGCCGCGCCAGTGGTGACCCCGAAAGGTTCGAAGCCATAAGCCTCGCATCACCTTCCTATCCCAAACACAAACGCCCCTTCGCCCTACCGCCCCGGTGTCCTCACCATCCCCACTGCGCAACCGTTATGCACGCTCCCCCCTGGGGTCCCCGACGGCCCTCGTGGTGGGGGCTGAGATACACCCCTCTCCGGCCCGGTCGATGGACCCACTGGAGGGGGAACTCGCCCGCCTGGTCGGGGTGGGTGGGACGTGCACGCCCCGCGCTTGACCCGCCCCATCTCTCTCCTCGACCTGCCAATGCCTCTGGGTGAGGTATTATTTTCCACTCTCCCTCGTAGTCCTGCCTCCCCCGCACCTCCGGTGAAGGGAGGGGCATTCTGGATACCTCTCACATCCCCTTCTCTGCATCGCTCTCCCCCGGACGTCCGGGAGACTCCTCTTCTGGAGGACTTGCCGGCGTCTGGTTCCACATCGCCCCCTCGTCGGGGTGACCCTCGCCCTCGTTCGGCGTCCCTCGCGAACTCCGGGGCTTTCCGATTCCTCTTTAATCTCGGGCCGCCCGATCGGCCCACCCACCCCATAACCATCCTTTACGCTGACTTTCCTACCCCTCCCTATACCTCGCTCCTGCAGTGGAACATCCGCGGGCTCCTGGTAGGCCTCGAGAGTCTCTCCTCTCTCCTGGCCTCCAGGTGTCCGGCGTGTTTCTGCCCTCAGGAGACGATTCTGGGATCCCGTTCCCTCCCTCGAGTGTCCGGTTACTGCGGGCTCCTTCCCCGCCTCTCGATGGGGCGGGGAGGGGGGGCGCCGCGGTCTTCGTGCACCGCTCCGTCCCTTTCCGCCCCCTCCCGCTCCGTACAGTCCTGCAAGCTGTGGCCGTGCGCCTTTCCTTGGGCGCCAGCTTACGGTCTGCTCTCTTTACCTCTCCCCTAACGTACGCCCTCCACCCGATTCTCTCCGTGACCTAATTCTTCAGCTTCCCCGCCCCTTCCTGATTCTCGGGGACTTCAACAGTCGGGACCCGGCCTGGGGGGACGTTTGCTCCACCTTTCTCTCCGGGACCCTTCTCTCCCTTATGGACGAGCTCGAGTTCACCTTTCTGAACGATGGCTCCCCAACCTGCCTTCACTCGGCCCACGACAGTTTCACCTGTATCGACCTTTCCTGGTTTCCCTCGAAATCGTGACGGAGTTCACCTGGGAGGTCCTGCCGGATTCTTCCGGCAGTGACCATTTCCCAGTGTGTCTTACCCCGACCCGTCTCCTCCCCCCACCTCTGTCCGCCCGCGCTGGCTGTTCGCCCGAGTAGACTGGGCCTCATACGCGAGGGGCACGGCGATCTCGCCATCAATTCCTGCCTTTCCCTCCGTCAATGAGGCCCTCGCCTTCCTCGAGAGTAAGATCCTCTCGGCTGCCGCCAGTTGCATCCCCCGTACCTCTGGCTCCCCCAGGCCGCGAAGCGTCCCATGGTGGACCCCAGAGTGCTCCCATGCCGTTCAGGAGCGGCGCCGTGCCGGCCGCCGCTTCTACCGGACCCGCCAGCTGGAGCACAAGATCGAGTTTCAGCGCCTGAAGGCAGTGGCCCGTCGGGTCCTGAAACTGGCCCGGCGTACCTCCTGGCGGAGTTACGTGTCCGGGATTCCTCTACGACTGACCCTCGACTGTTGGCGCAAGGTGCGTAGCTTTGAGAGGACCCGTGTCCCCCCTCGACCCCCGGTGCTTCGGGTCGGGGACGACGAGTTCGTCTCCGATCCGGAGGCCGTCGCGAACGCACTCGCGGCGCACTTCGCAGCCATCTCCAGTTCCGATTCCCCCCATTCCCGCCGCGACCCACCGGATTTTCCACCTCATAGGGATGACCCCTATAATCACCTCTTCCGCATGACGGAGCTTCGGGAGGCCCTCCGCCCCCGACGCTCCTCCGCACCCGGCCCCGATAATATCCCCTATGACTTGTTACGGCACCTCCACCCTCTGCTCTCAGCTTTGTACTGGACCTCTATAACCGGATTTGGTTGGAGGGTTCATTCCCGGACGGTGGCGTGAGTCCATCGTCGTCCCCATCCCGAAGCCCGATAAAGACCCCTCACTCCCGTCGAATTATCGCCCCATTTCCCTGACATGCTGCGCCTGCAAGGTTATGGAGGCGATGGTCGCCTCGCGGCTGTCTCTTACTCTGGAGGCGAGTGACCAATACCCTGCTACCCAGGCTGGTTTCCGGCGCTTCCGGTCTACCACCGACCCCCTCCTCCTCCTTAGCCACGACGTGCAGGAGGCTTTCTCCCTGCGTCACTTTGTACTCGCCGTCTTTTTCGACCTCCAGAAGGCCTACGATACTACTCGGCGGAGCGCGGTCTTTGACTGCTTACGCTCCCTGGGTTTCGTAGGCTTTCTCCCCTCCTTTATTATAACTTCTTGTCCGCCCGTTCTTTCCGCGTCCGCATCGGTTCTACCCTCTCTGACCGCTTTCCGTTGGAGGAGGGTGTCCCTCAGGGTAGTGTCCTTAGCGTCCTGTGTTTCTCACTAGTGATGAACACAGTCGCTACGGTCCTGCCTACTTCCGTTCGTAGCTCCCTCTATGCCGATGACCTGGCTATCTATTGCTCTGGCCGCCTCCCGTCTTTGGCTGAACGTCGACTCCAGCTAGCCATCAACGCGGTGGTTCGCTGGGCGTCTTCGGTTGGCTATGCTTTCTCACCCTCTAAGTCTTCCAGTATGCTTTTCCGTCCTCGGCGCCTCCGTCTGTCGCATACCTTCGCCCTTACCCTTGCCGGCACTCCTCTTCCCCTCGTCCCATCCGTTCGATTCCTGGGTATGACCCTCGACGAATTTTTCGGTTGGGTTCCACACCTTAGGCGGTTGCGGCAATCATCTCGCCGCACCCTCTCCCTTTTGAGTCACCTGTCCCACATGACCTGGGGGGCGGACAGGCGTACTCTGCTGCGCCTGTACACCTCCCTGGTGCAATCCCGCATCGACTACGGCTGTGTCTACAGCTCCGCCTCCTCTCCGGCACTCCGTATGCTGGATCCTCTTCTCCACCGTGGCCTTCGCCTGGCGTCGGGTGCCTTCCGCTCGTCCCCTGTCGCTAGTCTTCAGGTGGACTGCGGACACCCCCCCTGCCCCTTCGCCGGGCCTTCTCATGGCGAAGTGTTACCTTCGCATCTGCCGCCTCCCGAGGTCCCTACTCTTCTCCGCGATCTCCCAGGCGCTACCCCGGCCTGACACGTGGCATTTCGCTGCCTCCCTGGCCGACGTCTTTTCGTCCCTGGGGATCCCCCCACCTCTATTCTGCCGTTCTCCTTCGACCTGTCGCCCCCTGGCTGACCACCCCTATCTGCCGCTGCCAGGCGCTCCGTGGCCTGCGTAAGGAGTCTCCTCCTACCGTCCTCCGGTCTTCTTTTCTGGCCCATCTTCCCGTACACTCGGACGATGTTCCCGTCTACACCGACGGCTCGCGCTCCCCTGCAGGTGTCGCGGCCGCCGTCTTCTCTCCGTCGCTGTCACCTACCTCCCGGGGTATCCCCCTGCCGGTTCAGGCCTCCATCTTTTCCGCGGAGCTCTTTGCCTTTCTGGAAGCCCTCCGTCTGGTATCGGGTTTTTCGCGGTCTTCCTGTACCATCTTTTCGGACTCGCTGAGCGCCCTTCAAGCGCTCGAGCGCTATAATTCCCCGGACCCCTCGTACGCATTATTCAACAGGAGTACCATGTCCTGCACACCGTTCACCGGATCCGGGTCACCTTCTGCTGGGTTCCTGCCCATGTCGGTGTTTCCGGTAATGAGGCGGCTGACCGCACAGCCCGGTCCGCCGCCTCGATGCTCCCCTCCCCCGCCCGCTCCCCTTCTCTGACTATGTGCAGGTCTTTCGGTCCCTCTACGACCGCATATGGCAGCAGTCATGGGACGATGCCACCGGAAATAAACTCTGGTCCATCCGTCCCGCCTGTCATATTGGGCGTCCTCTTTCCACCGCTCCCGACACAAAGAGGTCGTCCTTGCGCGGCTTCGCATCGGCCATACGCGCCTCACGCACGGCTATCTTATGTCCCGGCAGGAGGCTCCTTGTTGCGCCTCCTGCCAGTCGCCCCTCACCGTCTTTCACATCCTTGTGGAATGCCCCACCCTGTCGTCAGTACGTCGTCGCGCCTTCCCGTTCCTCTCTGATTTCCCCCCCTATCGTTTACGTCTTATGCTCGCTGAGAGCCTTCTTTCTCGCTTGACCGTCTTTTCCTTTTCCTCTCCCAATCTCGCCTCCTCTCTGAGCTTTAGGTGACTTCTCACCCGTCGTCCGCGGTCCTCCCACTTCTAGTGCCTTTCCCCCGTCTCCGTTTCTCTTTCTCATATTCTGCTTCGCCATGATATCCGCTAGCGTATAGCGGGAAATGGCGGTAAACGCCCCCCCCCCAAAAAAAAAAAAAAAAAAAAAAAATATATATATATATATATATATATATATATATATATATATATATATAATATCGGATGCAAACAATAATTTTGCTAATATTGGCATTATAAACCGAGATGTAAATTGTTATATTGTTGCAAATATTTTTTATCGTATAAATAATTATATAGTAATGGCATGATACAAACTTCATACCAAGAGGCCTACCCTACATCAGAAACATCTTTCACATCCAGTACAAGCTACAATTACATTAGTGATCTTTGGTAGACTTTAAGACCACAATTTCTTATTGTCAAGATACATGGAAATACAAAACTTAAAAAATATAAAGCATCTCCAAATGTGTCTGTTTGCAATGCTCGCTAGAGTCATTAATAAATAATTAATTAATTGTAGCCATTCAGAAATTATACGATCAACACTCACTGAGTTAGTACAATCTTGAAATATTTTGCTAGATCATCTTCACATAACTTTCCATGTTATCATAAATACGTGAAATATTGTGGGTATTAGGATTTCTCATTTCCCGGCCTTTTGCTTATCCCGGGATTCCGGGATAAAAATGATTCCCTTCCCGGGATCCCGGGAAATCCCGGGATGTAATTAATTATATTTAAAATATATTATAAAATAAATTAACCTAGAAAAGAGGGGGTATAATTATTATTTTTTTTTTATATAGTCATTTAATAAGTTCTGCAATCTCCATGATGGGCAAAATAAAATAATATTGCTGTGAAAAATATGTATTAAAAAAAATACTTTTGAATTACATAGAAAATTTTCACAAATAAAACAATTGCTCCGTTTCATTGAAAACTTAATGAATACAACGAAAAAAAAATTGCCTTTGAATTGCTTAGAAAATTTAAAGAAAAAATAAAAATTATCTTCAAATTGCAAAGAACTTCAATGAATTCAACCAAAAAAATTATCACTGTGAATTTTTATAGTACGATTTCAAAAAACAAAAATGGTCAATACTTCGATCACTCAATCTTGTTCTCATTTTAGTCACGAAAAGTCCTGCTGCTGAGAATGCCCTTTCCGATTCTATTGACGTGGGTGGAATCGTCTTTAATGCATTCAAGAGAAGAGAGATGTTCTGCGTTTTTTCGCCCGTAGCCTCGAAGATCTCTAGTTCCTTTTTAAAGTGCTTTGCAGCGCTTGCTTTGCTTTGCTGTCTAGTGTTCTTGATTTCTCTACCTCGGCTGCTTTAATAGCTGCATCAAGCCTTTCAGCTAGAGTCATCGAAGATGACTGAGGGACAGCTGATTCTTGCACATCATTATCTTCATCTGTCTCACTAGAGGTAGAATCAGCAGGTACTCCAAAAAGGCGATCTAACATCTGCTTTGCTGATGAAATTAACATAGACTTGGTTGGTAAGGCTGGCAAACTTCTGTCACTTGCGAAAGTTGCGACCTTTTTATAATTCTTTCCACTATTGAGGTATTGTATGAGGCCAGTCAAGTTCTCATTTCTTCTCTGTTATGCGTCGAATGAACGACTCCTTTAGTTTTTTGAAAAAGGTGTTTAGTTGATTTAGTTCGTTCAAAATGAAAGAAAAAACACCACCTGATGAAAGTAAAGTCGATTCTCTGTTGCCCAGCTTTTCTGCTCCAACTTTTAATGGCTCCAGCGATGCCACAATGTCACGAATTACAGCAACTTCTTGTTTGTCAAGGTCAAAATTGTCCATATCTTTATTGCAGTCGATGAGAGCTTTCGATACGGATGACCTTATTTTGATAAATCGCTCCAGCATGGCTAAAAGACTATTCCATCTGGTTTTGGAATCCAGCAATAGATGCAAACTTTTTCCTTGTTCCTGTTGAACATATCCTTGTAAGATGTTATTCTTTAAAGGTGATTTGCGAAATTTTTTTGCTATTTTTCTGACTTTATTGATGATTTGAGACACGTTGATTTCTTTACCTACAGTGTCGTGCGATCCAAATGAAATATCTATCTCGAACGGATCCTCATCAAAGCGCTCACACAAAACACTTTCAAAATCAATACTATGATTGAAATCTTCTCCATCTTCATCTATGTTGTCATTATGTTCGTCATCTTCAGTTTGAATTTCTTCAGAAAGAGTGATTGCAAGTGAAGTGGTTGACTTCTGGTACAAAACATCACATACCGCTAAGTGGATTCCGTGTGCATAACACAATTGATGCTCACATTCAATTAGCCTTCCAAATTTCACCATCATAGCTGCACCATCAGTAACACAAGCCACCACATGTTTTTCTAAAAAATATGAAATTCCTCTAACTTTTCTTTGATTACTTCAACAGCAGTTTCAGCAGGTAGAGTACTAGAAATCTTCACCATTCCTAAGTTCCAAAATGTTCCGTCAGTTTTGTGTATGTTAATATTTAAATACCGGCGATTGTTTAGTGAGGTGTATTCATCTAAGGATAAACTAAACCTTGATCCTGCATTTATTTGGCTGGTAATTTCAGAATTTAAGCGTTCTTTTTTGTTTGTACTGCGAATGAACGAGATCCATTACATGTGATGGATTTTTGGTAAAGTATATCTCTGTCTGTCAATGATTTTCTGATGAACTCACTTTTTGTAATAGAATTGATAGAGATGCCATCTAGAGTGGCTAGTTTTGTTACTATTTCTTCACATGTTTCTTTCTTAATGAAAAACGATGTTAAGGTTTGTTGAGGGGTTTGTCGCTTGCTACTAGTTGCTCCATTTTCCTCGGCTGTGCGCTTAGCATTAGTAACAGATAACTTGCTAATATTATGCTTGTTAAGCAAATGTCTGATAAGACCGCTTGTAGACCAACCTTTACACTTTATTTGAGTTTTGCATTCTTTACAGGTTGCAAATTCTAGTTTCGAATCCTTCACGAAATATTTCCAAGCAAATGATTCTGACATTCTTGATTGAAGGGGTTCGTTTCGAACAAAATAAATTAAAACATACTATATATATATAGTACTAGGCTAGTATAGGAACTACAAAGAATCTTGAGTCACAAATACTCACAATATAAAGGAAGTGTGACACTTGCACAATGCACAACCTGGCGTAATGCAGTTACTGGAGCTACTGAGCGTGGTGACAAATTAAGACAGCATCAGCGCAATTACGCAAGATATTACAGGTCCTGACAAGTAGTGACAATCTGTGACATGCCATAACAAGCTGAAATTAAAAAACAAAAAACTAAGCAAGCTTAAAACTAACAAATACAAACGTATTCTGACAAGTTATGGGTTAATTAAACTTACTATTAGCAAAATTAAATTTTTAAGAAAATATCCCGGGATTTCCCGGGAAATTTAAATTAGCTAAAAATCTACCGGGATCCCGGGATCCCGGGATCCCGGTAAAGAAACCCTAGTGGGTATGTTAAAATGAGAAATAAGAACTGCATGAAATGAGAAATAAAAAGTTATTGGGCTAATGTATGGTGCCCATGAAATCTTGTTCTGGCAACTGTGTCTGACCGTGTGACCCGGTAAGTGTAAACACACAGTGTGTCAGTGTTGTGGTGTGGCAGCGTGTGATAGGTGAACATGCTTAATTCTTAATAATTCCCTTTTATTAGGTAAGTGAAGTGAGCTATGTCTTTGTTTATTAATTTTGAGTGGAATCTTGCCTTTCATTATGTACAGGCTAGTGTGAGGCTTCGGTAGGTTACCTTTGGAAGAGTTTTAGGCCTAGGCTAGGCTAGATTGTTGAAACTTCCCAAAACATGGAGGAGCTTATTCGTAAAAGATTTCGAAGTGAGTATCTGCACCCAGAGGTGCAAATACCACATTCGTTATTTGCATCCGAATATCACACCTCTGGGTGCAAATACCTTCAGCCTAACAATCTTAAGGTCTCGTGAAGCTTCCACTAAAAAGGCCTCGGCCTCGGTCTCGAGGCCTTTGAAAAATGTATGTCCGCGGCCTCGTGGATTTATGAAGGCCTCAAGCCAGGCCTCGTCCCCATGCATGATATATATATATATATATATATATATATATATATATATATATATATATATATTATATATATATATATATAAAGAGCAACTTGTATGTATTTTTGTTGTCTGTCTGTCCGTTTGTTAACTTTTGGGTCTCTAAAAAGAGCTGAATTAGATAAACAGGACCATACGGGTGGTGCTGCCAGTAATTGGGGTGGGTGGGGGCTGCGGTCCCCCAATTACTGTCGGTTCAATTATTTGGTCAATAAAACTACAGAAAAGAACGCAGCCATGAAAATTTTGAGCTTCACATTGTGTCAAGATTTGTGAAGCTTAAGATTTTCATGACTATAGTTTTACTGACTAAATAATTGAACCCCAGTAATTGGGGGACATACATAACTAACTGTCTGTCCCACCCTAAAGCACGGAAACGACTCCTCGAAAGAAAAAATTATTAGTTAAAAGTTTCTTAAAATTAATCGAAACCCACGGGAAAGTTATTGAATACCCGGTTAGGTTAATTGAATGCCCGGTCAGGTCAGCTGTATGCCCTTGACGATTGGTTAGGTTAAGTCGTAATATTTTCGTTAAAACTGGGCACTCAATTCAGTTATCTGTGATATTCTAACTTGGTGTTTTTTCTTAAATTTCCGAGAAATACCGGGTACTCCAGCTAGTATATATATATATATATATACAGTAATATATATACTGTACAGGGTGGGCGGAAAGTAGCTCCCTATTTTGGATTGGTAAAAAAATACGTATATTATCCATTTATTTCAGAAGAAATAATATGAAAAGGTAGGCATACATGGTAGGTTTCTCTAAAATTCAATGTGGGCTCCAACTCTTTCCACCAGCTTCTGGAGCCGCCCAGGAATGGCGTCCACTGACTTTAGCAGGAACTCCGGCCGGATGGAGGACATGACTTCCCGAATTCGGTCCTCCAGTTCTTCCAATGTCCTCGGTTTGGTGCGGTAGACTTCTTCCTTTACCCACCCCCAAAGAAAGAAGTCGCACGGTGTCAAGTCGGGGCTCCTGGCTGGCCATTGATGTGGACCACGACGACCCATCCAACGCCCAGGGAAGTGGGCATCCAGCCACTCACGGACAACAAGAGCGAAGTGCGGAGGGGCGCCATCTTGCATAAATATCAGATCGTCGATGTTCTCCCATGTGCTGACAAACCGGCCAGACCTCGTTTCGCAACATAGCAAGGTACCGCTCAGCATTCATGGTGTTGCGCAGAAGGAACGGGCACACAACCTGATCTGAGGTCATACCACACCACACCGTTACACTGAACCGATTCTGCCGTTTTCAGCGGTAACCGTGCGACTTCTTTCTTTGGGGTGGGTAAAGGAAGAAGTCTACCGCACCAAACCGAGGACATTGGAAGAACTGGAGGACCGAATTCGGGAAGTCATGTCCTCCATCCCGCCGGAGTTCCTGCTAAAGTCAGTGGACGCCATTCCTGGGCGGCTCCAGAAGCTGGTGGAAAGAGTTGGAGCCCACATTGAATTTTAGAGAAAACCTACCATGTATGCCTACCTTTTCATATTATTTCTTCTGAAATAAATGGATAATATACGTATTTTTTTACCAATCCAAAATAGGGAGCTACTTTCCGCCCACCCTGTATATATATATATTATATATATGAAAATTATTTCACGAAAGTAACACGTGAAAAATATTTATGATGAATAAAACCACGAAGGAAAGGAAACACAGAATGGTGCTCAAGCGCTTTCGTCTAATGACATCCTCAGGAACACTGAAGTACATAAAGAGTTACAGCCTATATATAGGTTACAAAAAAAAAAAAATATATATATATATACAATAAACGGAGAAAAAAATTAAAGGATTGTGGGAGGAGCATACAAATTTGTAAGGAAAAACTACCGATTTTAGCACTTTGCCCGAATCCAACACAAGATCAAATGAATTGTTTCCAACCAATGTTATAGTTAATTAAAAAATAATAAATTGAAAAATAAAAATTGTAAGAGGAACGTACAAATTTATACTGGAAATCTGCCCAGGTTTTAGCACTCTGCCCTTCTTGTCTAAGTCCGATATATATAAAAATAAATTGAAAAATAAAAGTTATTAGAGAAGTATACAAGTTTACTAAAGGTTTAGCACTTTACCCCTCTTCTTTAAATCCGTTCTGAACGAATTCAAAACAACAGGATCGAGTTGAAAAAGACCTTTGCTTATATTGAAGTTATTTGTAAGTTGGATAATAGCGTGTAGCGTCATGAGCGATCTGGAGGCACATTTCAGGTTTTGTACAATCAACCTTGCTGATTTCAGAAAAGAAATTAAAAATTTTCTGCAACAAGCAGAACACCTCCTTTTTCGCATGTAAAAAATACAAAATTCTTGTTAATTACAGTTGGCAACACTGACTGACATGGTACTTCTGGCAGCTTTCTAATTATTCTCAGTGAGTCATCCCCTGGAATTTCTTAGTTCTACGCTAGCTCGCTTAAGAGAAACAAGTGTTTTTTCTGTGGATGGGGTGTTCAAAAACCCCAAGATACTAACGAAAGGTGCGTTTTGTGATATATACATTATACACATTTCTTTGTTTTGTTGTGTTTTACATTGTTTATAAGTTTATATGTCTTAGAGTATATACAGGGGTTAGACAAAATAATATGAACACCTTGATAAATGGCGGTTTTTATTCTTAATATGGAATTGGTCCTCCGTTAGCGGCAATAACAGCTGCAATGCGTCGGGGAATTGATTCATACAGCTTTTGGACAGTGGCTAGAGGAATCCTGAACCATTTTTCGAGCAAACCCTGCTCCAGTTCCTCCAAAGACGCCGGCGGTGGGAATCGGCTTCTGACCTGCTGCCAAACTGACACCACAGATGCTCGATAATGTTAAGATCCGGGGATTGTGGAGGCCAATCCAAGCGTTCTACTTCACTAACATGCTCTTCAAACCAGTTTTTAACGACCCCAGCGGTGTGGATTGGTGCATTATCATCCTGGAAGACGGCGCCGCCACTGGGAAACAGCGTTTGGACCATGGGATGGACCTGGTCAGCCAATATTGACAGATAGACCTGGGCGTTAACCCTACCATGCAGTACTACAGCTGGGCCAAGAGTATTCCACGATATTGCTGCCCAAACCATCACAGATCCGCCTCCATGCTTAACGGTTGGGTCAGGCAGTCGGGGTCATAAGCATCTTTAGGCTGTCTTCAGACGTAAACTCGACCGGAACATGGAAATAGCGTAAAGGAGGATTCGTCGGAGTAGACTACATTCTTCCACCGGTCCATTGACCAATTCTTATGGTCATTACACCATTTTCTGCGCCGCTCAATGTTGATGTGCGAAAGGAAGGGTTTGGCAATTGCAGCCCTCCCATGGTATCCAGCTCCATGGAGCTCGCGACGTACAGTTCTGGTCGATACCGGGCTTGCAAGATGCTGGTTAAGCTCTGCAGTCACTTTTGGAGCTGTGGTCTTATGGTTCTTTGTCACAATGCGCTTTAGCACCCGGCGGTCTCGATCACACAGCTTCTTGCGTCCACTATTGCATTTGTCGGTGCTTGTTTTTCCATGGTTTTGGCATGCAGACATGACCATAGAGACAGTTCCTCTGGATACATTGAACATCTGAGCGGTTTTCGTCACCGATGCACCAGCCATCCGCGCTCCGACAATTTGCCCTCTTTGGAAGTCTGACAGGTCTTTCATAACTGCTAATTCATAATTCACTCAGATCTGTAAAAACAACGTGAGGGTTATAACATGACGTATACACTCTCTGTTACGCATTTAAATAGGTTTGCCAGTCATTTGACCGTTTACTTTGTGTCTGAGCAGTCCGTAAAGATAACCGGTGAAATCGGCGGGTGTTCATATTATTTTGTCTAACCCCCAAAGGTGGGCACCCGGGCCTCAAAAAGGACCGACGGTCCCGGTCCTTGCCTCGAACTGGACCGACGGTCCCGGTCACGGTCCTTTCTGAAGATAGGACCTAGGAACGACTCGGTCCTCGGTCCTTATATATAATATAAGTGAAAAATTTGATTAAAATGAAAAATTAAATTAAAGACACCGGAAATCTTTAATTTTATTAACGTAAATTATAATTAATACAATACATAAATTATGAAAAAAAGTTATTAAGTTAAATGCTTGAGTTTCCATCTTCTTTAGAACTTCCAATAATCACTAAACACACTAAAATCACTAAAAAAGACCGTCCGGAATTGCTTAAAAATGGACCGTCGCTCCTCATTTCGGTCCTCACTGAGAAAAGGACCGACTTTCCCGCTCACGGACCGAGTTCCTGGAATTCGGTCCTTTTGGAACTCGGTCCTGCCCACCTTTGCTAACCCCTTTTGGGGTGTGTGCAGTATATTTTTATATATATATATTGGTAAACTTATTGTTTATCAATAAACCAAGCCTTATATATATATACTCATAATCATATATATTTTTTATTTATACATTTGTGTTTTTGTTTCAGTGTTCCTGTGTGATACTTGTTGAGTTTTGCTGGTACAATGAGCACGCAAAGAACACGGGGATCTGCCAGCCACATTGTCTTTGGTTCTCCACTATCAGAGCTTCCTCTGCCTGAACTTCCAACCCATATACAAGTTGCAAGGCATTTCCTCTTCTTGAAGGAGAACAAGTACACCAGCAACAGGGAGAGTCTTCCGGAGGTATGCCAAACACTCATTGACCTTTGGAATCATGCTAACATTCCATCACAGCCAATCAAGAATGTGAAGACCAAGCTGCTCCGATTGATGGAAAAAGGCTCACAAGCATCGAAACAAGGCAAGCAGGCCACAAAAACCAAGAAGTTCGAGGAAAGCTTGAATCAATTGTTTGACATAGCTGTCTGCCAATGCGATGATCTGTCTGCATGCCACTGTGAAAAAGAAATGAAAGCTCCACGACGAGAGCATGCCTTTCTGATCGACCAGAGAACCACGCAGATCATGCAGATCAGTCGGGTGGATACGAATGTGACTCAGATGATGGAGAGAAGGAAGTCAAGAGAGGATCGGATGCAAGAAAGACAAGAAGAGAATAGAAGAAAAACGGAACGGGAAGAGGTAGCATCCTCTGCAGATGTGGTCGAATCAGCTGAAGCAGAAGCAGACTCCAGTGGTGAAAGTGTTGGTGATAAGTGGATGGGTGATAGTGCCCAAGAGGACAGGAACATCACACCGATTCCCACTGTTGCTTTGGAAGCTGACCGGTATGGTGTATCGAACAGGGCTGCTGCAGCTATCAGCACTGCAACATTGGTTGACTATGGCATTATTAGTTCTGATGATCAGATAAACGTAATTGACCACCACAAAGTATGGAGAGCACGGCAGAAGGTACGGAGGGATCTGAAGGAAGCAGTAACTTAGCACGATGTGGAAGTCACTGCTTTATTTTTTGATGGGCGGAAAGACATGACACTTGTCAAAGAGAAAAAGGGGAACAAATGGTACAGCACAAAGAAAGTTGAGGACCACTATGTGCTGGTCGGAGAGCCTGGAACCTTCTATCTAAGCCATCTGACACTGGAACGAGGAACTGGCACTGTCATTGCGGATGGACTTCAAAATGCGATTGAAGAAATGGGTATTGCAGACAAGATAATTGCAGTGGGAGCCGACAGCACAGCCACAAACACAGGGCACAGAAATGGAGCAATACACCTGCTAGAGTGCCGCCTGGGTCGCCCTTTGCACTGGTTCATCTGTAGTCTGCATTTAAATGAACTCCCACTGCGCCACTTGTGCAAGGAACTCATCGGCCCAACAGAATCTGCAACTTAATGGAAAGGACCAATTGGCAAAGCTTTGGCCACATGTGAAAGTTTGCCACTTTCCTCTAGAGGAATTCAATGTATTGCTGATGGCCACACACTCCCGGATGTTGACCTTACTGAATTGAGTCGTGACCAATAGGGTGGATCGATTTTACATTTTTTTCGATTTCCATATTCTAATAGAGACAAAAACTTGCGCATGCATGAGAAAATAGCCTCTGCAAAATCTTAGCTTTATAGGTAATCATCTTCTGCCCCTGGCAGAGCGATGAAAATCATATTTTAGTAGTCAAAAACGTATTTTTAAACCCTAGCCTAGAGTCATAAAATTTTGCGTGTGTGTTTTCATGCCTAAGCAACGATATAAATGCTATGGGAAATATATAAATGCATTATTTAAGACAAAGAGCCGATCTGAAAATATGTATATTATACATATTTTCAGATCGGCTCTTTGTCTTAAATAATGCATTTATATATTTCCCATAGCATTTATATCGTTGCTTAGACATGAAATAACCGACACGCAAAATTTTATGACTCTAGGCTAGGGTTTAAAAATACGTTTTTGACTACTAAAATATGATTTTCATCGCTCTGCCGTGGGCAGAAGATGATTACCTATTAAGCTAAGATTTTGCAGAGGTTATTTTCTCATGCATGCGCAAGTTTTTGTCTCTATTAGAATATGGAAATCGAAAAAAATGTAAAATCGATCCACCCTAGTGACCAAGCCTACCTCTACAGAATGATGAAAGCGATAAGGACTGGTGTCATTAATGAAGATCTTCTACGAGAGAAGCCTGGACCAATCTCCCATGCAAGATGGGTTACAACTGCCAGCAGAATTTGTCGGCTATATGTAGCGATGGCGCAGCCAAGTGATGAACTGTATTCACTCACACAGTTTGTCGTGTGCCACTATGGACCCATGTGGTTTAGCATCAAGTGCCATCCAAGGTGCACAGATGGCCCAAAACATTTCCTGGAGCAAATCAAGCTGCTACGATTACTGCCACCAGCTAGCAAGACTGTCACATGGCCTGTGATCCAAAGAAATGCATATTGGGCTCACCCTGAAAATGTTCTACTGGCAATGCTTGCAGATGCAGATCAAGTAAACCGGAAATTGGCCATCGATGTAATCAAGACCATTCGACGAGCTCCCAAACCTGCTCAACAGCAAGTCAGAGAATTTCAGCCACCAAAGATCAAACAAAGTGCTCAGAATTTGAAAGATTTACTTCCACCAGTGGAGGAGTGCACAATGGAACCACCACTCACGAAGCAGTTCTCTGTCGAACAACTCGATAAGATGACTGAAGAGCCCCTTGTTGTCCGGATACCATGTCACTCCCAAGGTGTAGAACGCTGTGTTAGGATGGTAACTGAGGCGTCTCGGGCAGTGTATGGAAAGGATTCAAGAGATGGTTACATTAGAGCAGTACTTAAATCCCGTGACTTTATGCCGTCATTCAAAGCTAAAGATTTGAATGTATCATTTACTAAATAAAACTATCTAGTCTCCTACCTACCTACAGTGTATATGTTTATTCCAAAAATAAATTTTTCTATTTTTCCTGAAAAGCAGTACATTGTAAGGGGTCAAATGATAGCTCAAACCCTAGGAAAGTAAGTGTCCAAAAGTTATGGTAACTAGCAATTTTCACGATTTTCACATGCGAAAAAGGAGGTGTTGCACTTGTCAAAAAAATTTTGTTTTCATTTTTGAATTTAGGAGGTCAATTGTACAAAACCTGAAATGTGCCTCTTGATCCGTTACACTTTGCCCAATGACGCTACACGCTATTGGATAATGGCAGGCTCAACAATATTTCTATTAACAATGTTGCTAGAGTGAAACAAAACTGAAGCATTATTCCAATCAATACAGTGGGATAACTCTGACAAATGGACAAAAAGGGCACTGGACGACTGTCCCGTTCTAACAACGGAATATTGATGCTGTTTTACACGTGTGTGAAAATCCTTTCCCGTCTGACCTATGTAAAAGGAATCACATTGTTTACAACCAATTTTATAGATAACACCTGAATTATTCGTAGGGCTATTTTTACTATGATATTTTTCACAATATTGTTATATGAAAATACTACATTAATATCCAAAAGTTGAAGTACATTAGCAATGCCTAAAAAGCCCGGGAAAAATGGAAGTACTAAAATATTCTTTGACAAAGTACATGTTATTATTCACACGATAGAAGGTTCGTTTTGCCTTGTTGAGACAAGATTCCATAAACGCAGGTGGGTAACACAGATCACTTCCAATACCGTTGATTTTTTCCAATTCGGCATCGATGTATTCCGGACTGGCGATCCTAAGGGCGCGGAGAAACATTGAAGAAAAAATGGTCTTCTTAGTGGGGGTGTCATGTCCCGAGTAAAAGTGTATGTAGGACAAATTGTTTTTTTTTTCCGATAGATACTAAACTTAAAGCCTGGGCTTTCCTATGTACAGTTGTACACGCACATCCAAAAACGGGATTGAGTTGTCTTGTTCCACTTCTAAAGTAAACTTAATGGAGGGGACTTGATCATTTAACTGAAGGAGGAAGTCATCCAGGTCACGATTCATGGGCCAGATACACAAAATATCGTCGACGTACCGCAACCATGGGATGCCAACCCCCAGGATTCTCGGAATGTAAGTAATTTCGAAAAACTCCATATAAATATTGGAGAGGAGGGGCGACAAGGGGTTGCCCATGGCCATCCCAAAAACTTGTTGATAATACTCGTTATTGAAAGTGAATTTACAGTCTTTGATGCAAAGCTTAATAAGTTCCAAAACAATGTGTGCAGGTAGTGGCAGGTCATACTTATGTAATTCTCGGGAGAGAAAGTCAAGCATATCGTCAATCGTCACTTTTGTAAACAATGAACAAACGTCAAAACTGATCAATCTATCGTTGGTTTCAGTACGTGCATTATTCAATTTTTCAGTAAGATCCATGGTTTTAAGTTTTAAGTTTAGTATCTATCGGAAAAAAAAAAACAATTTGTCCTACGTACACTTTTACTCGGGACTTGACACCCCCACTAAGAAGGCCATTTTTTCTTCAATGTTTTCCGTGCTCTTAGGATCGCCAGTACGTAATACATCGATGCTGAATTGGAAAAAATCAACGGTATTGGAAGTGATCTGTGTTACCCACCTGCGTTTATGGAATCTTGTATCAACAAGGCAAAACGAACCTTCTATCGTGTGAATAATAACACTTGTACTTTGTCAAAGAATATTTTAGTACTTCCATTTTTCCTGGGCTTTTTAGGCATATCTAATGTACTTAAGCTTTTGGATATTAATGTACGGTAGTATTTTCATATAACAATATTGTGAAAAATATCATCGTAAAAAATAGCCCTACCAATAATTCAGGCATTATCTATAAAATTGGTTATAAACAATGTGATTCCTTTTACATAGGTCAGACGGGAAAGGATTTTCACACACGTGTAAAACAGCATCAATATTCCGTTAGAACGGGACAGTCGTCCAGTGCCCTTTTTGTCCATTTGCCAGAGTTATCCCAGTGTATTGATTGGAATAATGCTTCAGTTTTGTTTCACTCTAGCAACATTGTTAATAGAAATATTGTTGAGCCTGCCATTATCCAACTTACAATAACTTCAATATAAGCAAAGGTCTTTTTCAACTCGATCCCGTTGTTTTGAATTCGTTCAGAACGGATTTAAAGAAGAGGGGTAAAGTGCTAAACCTTTGGTAAACTTGTATACTTCTCTAATAACTTTTATTTTTCAATTTATTTTTATATATATCGGACTTAGACAAGAAGGGCAGAGTGCTAAAACCTGGGCAGATTTCCAGTATAAATTTGTATGCTCCTCTTCCAAGTTTTATTTTTATTTTTCAATTTATTATTTTTTAATTAACTATAACATTGGTTGGAAACAATTCATTTGATCTTGTGTTGGATTCGGGCAAAGTGCTAAAATCGGTAGTTTTCCTTACAAATTTGTATGCTCCTCCCACAATCCTTTAATTTTTTCTCCGTTTATTGTATATATATGTGTGTTTTTTTTGTAACCTATATATAGGCTGTAACTTTTTATGTACTTCAGTGTTCCTGAGGATGTCATTAGACGAAAGCGCTTGAGCACCATTCTGTGTTTCCTTTCCCTCGTGGTTTTATTCATATATATATATATATATATATATATATATATATCCATCCATCCATCGTGTTCTGCCTATCAGGCAGGTCCAACTCATGTGTCCCGCCAAAGTGTTCTATCCTCAGCTATCCTTTTCATCTCATGATAGCTTCTGTCTGCCTTCAAATCATCCAGCATTGCTTTCCTTTTCCTTCCCCTCGACCTTCTACCTTCAAATCTACCCTCTACCACCTCCTTCAACAATCCTTCCCTCTCAACACATGTCCGATCCATTTCTTCTGCCTTTCTCTTATCACCTTAATGAGTCTTCTTTCCTCCCTCACCTGTTGCAGTACTTCCTCATTACTTTGGTGTTCCCTCCAGCTTATCTTTAGCATTCTTTTCCAAATCCACATTTCTAAACTTTCCAGGAGTTTCTTTTCAGTTGTTTTCAGTATCCATGTTTCTGCTCCATACAGTACCACATTCCATATCAAGTTGTTTACTAACCTTTTCTTCAGCTTCAAGTTGAGTTTACTTGTAAGTAGTCTTCTCTGTCTCTCAAAAGCTACCCTACCCATATCAATTCTTGATCTTACTTCCTTATTGCAGTCTCCAATGTTGGTTAATAAACTTCCCAGATATTTAAACTGCTCAGCTTCTTCTAAGGTCCGATTCCCCATCGTTACGTTCATTTGTGCTCCTTTCCTTCTTGCAATTTTCATTACCTTTGTCTTGGTCTCATTAATCTTCATTCCGAATTCTTCCGCCATTGTTGTCAAGCTATTGACCATTCTTTGCAGTCCTTCCTCAGTACTACAAACAAATGCTTGTCATCTGCAAACCTTACAGATTTGACCAATTTACCTCCCACTCTGATTCCCTCTTCCATATCTGAAAGTGCTTCTATTATCATTGCTTCCCCATAGATGTTAAATAATACAGGGAACAGGAAGCATCCTTGCTTGACCCCTCTCCCAACCAATCCAGGCTCTGATTCTCCTCCTGCAACTCTAACATTCACAGTCTGGCCAAGATATAGGTTTTTTATCAGCCTACGGTCCCTCCAGTCAACATTAATATTCTTCAATATTTCCATTAGTTTCCTCCATTGGACTCTGTCTAAAGCTTTTTCAAAATCAGTAAAACAAACAAACATTTCCTGATCATGTTCCAGCACTCTCTCTCCCATCATTCTCATAATACCAATAGCTTCTCTTGTTCCGCATTTTGACCTAAATCAAAACTGATCCTCTCCAATGTACTGCTCAGCTCTGTTCGTTAGTCTTCTGGTTAGTATCCTTAGCATTATTTTTGATGCATGGCTGACCAAGCTTATGGTTCGAAATTCTGTACACTTGGTGGCTCTCGGTTTCTTGGGGATAGTAATCATAGAGACTCTTATGAAGTTAGCAGGCCAGTCTCCACTTTCATACATGTTTCTGCACAATACATTCACCTCCTCTCTAGCATCACCTTCAAGACTTTTCAGAAGTTCTGCTGGTACATCATCTGGTCCTGGGGCTTTGTCATTTCTTAGGTCTTTTACAGCCATCTCTACTTCTCTTTCCAATATGTCCGGTCCCATACGATTTACTTCCACCTCATCTGCTTCCTCCATTTCGATGTTATTAGGTTTGTTCTCTTTATCATACAGTTCTTCAATATACTCCATCTCTTACTTATATCTTCTGGTCTTTTCAGTTTTTCTCCCTTTCTCCCCTCTATTTCTCGCACTCCCAAGCTACTTCTTTTCCATCTATTTGTCTTTAACCTTTCGGTACATTAAATCAGTTCTTCCTTTCCTTTCTAATTCCTCCATTTCCCTGCACTACTCTTCAAGCCACACCTCTCTTGCTTTATCAGTTTCTCTTCTCAGTTCGTTATTCAGCTGTCTGTATCGTTGTCTCCCTTCTTCTATATTTATACTCTTCCATTTTCTTCTTCCTTCCATTTTGTCAAGCATCTCTTTAATGACCCAGGGTTTCCTTGCTTCTCTTTTCACATAACCGATATTTTCCTGTGCACTCTCCTTTATTGTATCGCTCAGTCTACACCATCTTTCTTCACTTGCCATATGAATGTGGCCGTCATTTCTTTGCCTTCTGATCTCTTCATTCACCTTTTAGTAAAAACTATCCTTTGTTCTCCCTTCAGTTTTTCAGTATCCCATTTCTTCTCTACTTTATTCTTTTTCAGAGTCTTCAACCTCACCATATTTTCCATTACCACCAAGTTATGATCGGAGTCAGCATCTGATCCAGGATAAGCTTTCGAGTTCTTCACTGCGTTCCTATATCTCTGTCTTACCAAAATAAAGTCAATTTGGAATCTTTCAATGTCTCCTGGTTTTTTCCATGTGCATCTCCTTCTTTTGTGATTTTGGAACCAAGTATTAGTCACCATGAGTTCTTGCTCTCTGCAAAATTCTACTAGCTTTTATCCTCTCTCAGCCCTGTCGCCACCAGAATAAATCACTCTCACGTCTCCACTAATAAAATCTCCTTCTCGCCATCTGACTTCCGACAACCCCATGACATCTACGTTCAGCCTATTCATCTCTTGTTTGATGTTCTCTAACTTTTCTGGTCTGTTCATTGTTCTTACATTCCACGTCCCAATCTTTACGCTTTTGTTGGTGTCGCAGGGAATTCGCCTGATGACAACCTGGGAAGCCCTGCTGCTTCCCCTGCCGAGCACGACCTTGGCTATCCTTTGACTGGCAACTCCGTTTACGCTGTTATTCCTATTTCTCTCTGTGGACATTTTCATGAGTTTAACAAGGGCATATTAGCCCTAGCATATTAGTGAATTGGTTGCCCAATGCCTTCTTCACTGCAGGATAAATGAATTTAGTAACACTTGTCAAGGTTTGTGAACTTCCTCAGAACAGAGGAAGTATAAACCTAAGACTTTTATTCTTCACATAAGCTCGAAATTAGGGTACAAAGTCTTCTAATTTCCAACTTTCTGCTTCGTAAGTTGTGTGTCTTCGCATATAAAATAATAATAATATATACAGGTTGTTTCAGGAGGAAAAGTCAATACTTCGGGAGGTAATAGTATCGGTCATTGTGAGAAAAAAAGTTCATATGAACATGTGTCTAATTCTGAATGGTTACGGAGATAGAGCTGTTTGAATCTACAAATACAAAAGCATTGTTAATGGTAATCAAGAAAGAGAAACCAATTACTGTTTCTAACATTTAATGTTTAAACAATGGCATTTTGAATGGTATCAAATACAGAAATGACAAATTTGTTACAGTTTACAATACGTTTTCGAAAATCCCACTGTCAACCTCAATGCACTTTGCAACTCGTGTGCGAAGATCGCGTGTCGTTTGTCTGAGTTGATCTTGACGTTCCTTTATGCGGGCAGCAGCATCCAAAATGCGCGCGAACAATTCGTCTCGTGTATCCACCTTTCTTTCGTAAACTTGACTTTTCATCCACATCCACAAACAATAATCTAACGGAGAGAGGTCTGAAGACCTTGGTGGCCATTGAATGGGACCACCGCTGCCGATCTATCGACCAGGGAAAGTTTGATTTAGGTATTGCATCACCAGACGGGTAGAATGTGGAGGAGCTCCGTCATGCTGAAAGTACATACCAGCGCGTGTAGCCAAAGGAACATCCTCCAATAGTCCTGGCAATTCATTTTGCAGAAATTCTAGGTAACTTTGGCCTGTAAGACGATTCTCTAAAGTAACAGGGCCAATGAACTGATCATCGATGATACCGCACCACACATTGGCAGAGAAGCGATGCTCAAAAATTTGTTTCCACAGTGGCATTTGGATTTTCGTCTGACCACCGATGAGAGTTACGAGTGTTGTTGATATCATCACGGGTGAAAGTAGCTTCATCGGTGAACAGTATTAATCGAAACAATCGGCGATTAGCATTTACCCAATGACAAAATTCCAGTCGCATGGCAGCGTCTCCTGGTTGAGGGTGTTGTACACGCTGTACATGATATGGATGCAAGCCTTCCTCACATAATGTTCGCCATACTCTTGTGTGTGGTACACCGAGACGTGTATAAATTCTTTGTGAGCTAGTAGTAGGACTATGCTCTACCAACTGAAGAATGTTTTCCACTTCATCCACATCTTGTTGACCTTCACGTTCAGATGAAACATGAGCGCTGGGAAGTGTACCAATCTGACGCAATGTGTTAAAAACCCTGGTAAACACTCTTCGATCCGGAATTCTGCGGTTCGGAAACCGTCGACGGTATTCTGCAACAGCAGCTGTTGCACTTCCATCGCAAAACCCGTAGACATACATCATATCTGCATATTCGGCATGTGTGAAGGTGTGTGGCATTCTTAACACTGCTTCAAACACCAAACAATGTCATTCACAACAGTCAGCTGTCGATTGGCTTATGTTACATGCTTATATTACAGCTTACATGGTTCAAGGTTATAGGGGAGGGAAGGGGGAGGAAGAGCTGCGCCGCATCAGATTCAAACGGCTCTATCTCCGTAACCATTCAGAATTAGACACATGTTCATATGAACTTTATTTCTCACAATGACCGATACTATCACCTCCCGAAGTATTGACCTTTCCTCCTGAAACACCCTGGATATATATATATATTAGTGATGTAGCGGATGTCATTTTTTTCACATCCGCGGATGCGGATGCGGATGTCTACATTTTCGTTATTTTTTAGGATATATTCAAGATTTGTTGTGTTTAACGTATATAATAAGTTATTATATAGAGAGAGCTGTAGCTATAATGTAGTATAATTGATTAATTGTACAATAATTGCTGTACTTTTCTCTGAACATATGAAATAATATCAAGCATCTAACTAATATAGAAATCAATTAGTGAATTCGTCTGCAAATAAATTCGTTATATTTTGTTGAGTTTCAGCCACAATTAGAAACCATAATTGTGTTACCAGGATGCGGGACGTGAACCCAACTCAAATGCACCCCACCGACCTCTTTCCCCAACCTCCACCCTTATAGAAAGAGATCTTTAATTAGCTTGATAACTATTTATATTAAGTTTAAAGTTTTATTAGGCATATTTATAAATGAGTAATTAAAATAAAGTAAACTAAGATGTTCATCGTTTAATGTTCAAACTTAATTATAGGAAGGTTATGCTTAAGGAACATTAATTTTTCTGCCTTTTCTGCTGCCAGTCTGTTTCTCTTTTCATCATATATTAATCCAGCACTGCTAAATAATCTCTCGCTTGGTACGTTTGTTGGAGGACAGGCTAAATGTTTCCTTGCAAGTTTACTCAAGTATGGATAGATATTCTGCGTATTTTTCCACCAACTAATAGGATTGTCACATGCAGCCAGGCGTTTTTCTTGGTGATAGCTCTCGGTCATTTTAACTACATTTTTTGACATCGCGTAGGTCTCGTCATTGCTGCTTGACTCAAGAAACTGAGAGACAGATTCTGTGATAGATTTGCTTGTTGAAGGTGTTGGTTCTGTCACTGAAACTTTTATTCTTTTGGTGGGTGGCGAAGCGACAGATTCAAGAGATTGAAGCTCTTCAACTGCTTTGCCAAGTGATGATTTAACTCGTTCTAATGTACTAGGTGAAAATAACTTAGCTTTGTAACGTGGATCTAAGTAGGATGCAAGAGAGTAACTTCATACAAGAACAGCCTCTCGTCTTGTCGCTTGCATCACTTTTGCGAACAATGAACTAGTTCTATTAATATAGTAGAATTTGATAATTTCCGCTTATTAATGACATTTTATCTCAACGGTCTACATCCGCACGACATCCGCAGTCCAAAGTGCGGATGCGAGAAAATGTGCGGATGTTATGCGGATGCGGATGTGACCTACATCACTAATATATATATATATAAGAATAAAAAGGATGATCATCGCCGACGTCACCATTATGAAGCTTTAATATCAGACGTTTAATTTGTAAGAAGAATTATAATTCAACTTCGTCTTTTGTCTATATATACTGTAGATAGTGATGTAGCGGTTGTCATTTTTCATAGCTCTGCGGTTGCGGAGCTTACAAATAGAGCTCCGCGTGGTTGCGGTTTTGTACCCTATAACATCATAATATTGCCTAAGAATAAACAACACAATAAAATATTTTGTTTTAGCCACACTTTTCACAGTCTACAATATAATGACTATAATCTAAACTGTATAAAGTGTGTTTCCAGAATGGGGGACGAGGACCCAACGCGTTTTGCATCCAACCAACCACTTTCCCAACCACCGCCCATTCGAAAGTGGTGTATATAATTACAATACACACAAGCACACACACACACACACACACACTATTTAATCCTTATATTTAAATTGAATTGCTGGGAGACTATATTTCAAAAATAAAAGTTTTTCAGCTTTGTCCCCCTTCAGCCTATTCCTTTTTTCATCGTAGATGATCCCTGCTCCACTAAATAGTTGTTCGCTAGGAACACTTGAGGGAGGACATCCAAGGTATGTCCGAGCCAGTTTGCTAAAATTTTTGTATTTCTTTTGATTTGACCTCCACCAAGCCAAAGCATCATCTTCTTGTCCAATCCTTTTCTCTTTGTGATATTTCTCGATCTTTTTTGCGAGTCTCTGCTTGACTCAGTTTCGGTCTCGTCATCACTACTAGAAGCCAATAGAGCACTCATTGAGTCCATTATTGTTACTGATTTACTCGTAGAAGCTGATGCCTGGCCTAAATCAATCAGTGGTTTCTTTGCCGGTGGTTCACTGGCTGTCTCCGAGTCCGATGATGTTTGAGTCTTGTCCATTTCATCACAAAGATATCCCAATTTTTCCTGAACACCTTTTGTGACATGTGAAGCGGAAAAAAAATTTTGCTTTGTACCTTGGATCCAAAGGGGTAGCCAAAGAATACATGTCATTTGCTTCTAGGCCATAAAATCTCCTTGCTAGCTCTGTGCGCATTATTTCCTTCATTGTTTTGATTCCACGATCAGCTTCAGAATCACCACTTCGAGGTTGCAGCAAATTTTTCAAGGAAACGACGAGGGGAATAACCTCAGATATGGAAGAGGTGGAATTACTCAATCTTTTTGTGATATCAGCGAATGGTTCCAGCACAACCACACAGTTTGACAAGAAAGTGAAGTCGACGTTAGTGAGTTGTTGCATTTTGGAGTTAGCAGCGCTATATAGACTCAGTGGTTCCTTCAACTTTAGTGTTCTCTGTTTCATGTGATAAGTGCTGTTCCACTGTGTGATGACATTATTGATGACTGTAAGTTTAGGTTGATCTAAGCGTTCCTAAATTTTTTTTAACTCATCCTGCGCCATCGTAGAATGGCTGAAATGAGTAGCGATGGATCGAAGTTTAGCTAACGAGACACTGAGAGATTTTTGTGAGGATAATCCACTTTTGATTACAAGTTGCAATTTATGAACAGTACAATCGATATTATGGACGCCAGTGAGAAACAAAGCTTTTATCATGTTTGCTCCTGAATCGCGCATTACACAATGGATGGATGAATGGGCAATATCCCATTTCTGAAGCATCTGCTCAAAATTTTCTGATTAGTATTCTCCAGTGTGGCGATCTTCAAGTGGCATTACGCTGGGCACCAAATTGTTTCTCTTGAAGTCTTGATTCACCGCATGGCATGTTAAAGAGAGTAAAGACACTCCAGTAGACGTGTCTAATCATGCATCCGTTGTCAATGATACTTTCGAATCTTTTAGAGGCTCAAGAATTTTGAACACTTTCTTTGAAACAAAGTCATAGATATCGTTGCACACAAGATGAGTGTAGAACTGACGCTGTTTCAATTTATACTGTGGAGGTGTTTCAGCCATGAGTCTCATGAAACCTAAGTCCTCAACGTGGCTGAATGGCAAGCCATCCATTATTATCATTTCGGCTATGCGATAGTCCAGTGATTTTGATTTGGAATGATTCGCATCCCAAATTTTGACTTTTTCGAAGCAACTTTCAGTCGTCTGATTCCTTTCTTTCACTGCACACTTCATTTCCTGTAGGGGTGTAAGAGACACTTTTGATTCCTTTTTCTTCTTTAACTGTTCATTAGCTTCATTTTCACTATATATCACTTCATTATATTCCTTCTTGTGCATTGAACGCAGGTGGTTTTTTAAGTTAGTGGTACTCCTTCCCTTTCGTGAATAGTTCTTATTATGATACATATGACACACTTCCCTACATCGTTTGACACTCTTGAGAAGTACTTCCACACTGCACTCGTAGATCGCTCCATGATGGTTGCACCACAGTCTAACACTTTACTAATGGGTTGAAGCACGTAACGTTACAAAGGTAGCGACGGAGAGCTAGCGCAACACAACCACCCTCACTCGTGTCTGAGCAAATACTGAAGCTGGTGCTTTAGTTTAGTTTGTAACTTGGTAGTGAAGGTTACCTAATTTCTAATAAAAAAAATTGAGTGTTTTTTTATCTTTTTTTATCAACAGTAATTATACATGATCATTGTTTTATTAAATATAGTTAAAATAATGCTTTTGTAGCCACCTAGCGTTGATAAATGTAAGTTATTACATAATGCATCTATCCATCCAGTCCAAGTAGCAATTCCAGACATGTTGCAATTAGGGCGTAGCAAACTTTTACTTTTTTTTCACCCTTGAGTGAATGCATGAGGCATGACAGGAACAGCATTTGGCGACGTTTATAGCATTTATATCCATTACACTAGCATTTATAGGATTTGGTTGCCCTAGTAAGAGGATATCCTCAAACAACCGCAATAACCGCACTGATAAATGTGGTTGCGGAACTGAGAATATGTGCGGTTGCGGACAACCGCTACATCACTAGTATATATATATATATATTATATATATATATATATATATATATATATATAAAGACTAGATAATTCTCAGGTGTGTTTCATTTTGCAAAGTGGTTAATCACTTAAATGCCGGTTTCCTAAGAACACTCCTTTCTCTACAATTATATATACTAGCAAATGTGGCTACAGGCTCACTTAGCTAGACCTGTGGTGCTGAGGCCTTTGGCCTCAGTAATTGACAGTAATTGAGTCAGTTATTCGGTCAATAAAACTATAGAAAAGAACGCAGCAATGAAAATTTTAAGCTTCACATCCGAACCCATTGTATCAAGTAATGAAAATCTTAACGCGCTACAGTAAAACATTGAAAGAAAGCAAAGCTCATTTATTTATAACATGCTTTAATCAGGGTAATCATTTATGGACATCCTGTATATATATATATATATATATATATATATATTGGAACCTCTGCTATATGCCACTCAACTAACCGTAACTTCAAGTATCCGCACATATAGCATTATAGCAGTTACCCGCATTACCGCCTAACTACCCTGCTGTGTGTCACATTTATCAGCTTCTGTTTGGGTTTTTTTTTTAATGTTTTTTACCATAAACAGTCTGTTGTAATCATCATGGGTTTTATGTGTTTTATCAAGCGGCGAAATTTCTAAGTTGTCTAATAACTGTAAAAGTGTTGTGTTAACGCTGGAAGATGAAGCAAATCTCCTCATGCGTTTGGATCAGCCGTGAAAGCGTGGTGTCATAAGTGGAGTGTTATGGTCTAAGTTTGCGTACTGTGTTGGAAATTATGAAAATTTATTTATGTATGCTATCTTCCAAGCAGAAGAAATGTGAATGGAAAATAGTGCAAGGCTCAAAGACACCTGTTGTGGATACTTTTATGTATTATTATTATTATTGTTGTTGTTGTTGTTGTTGTTGTTGTTCTTAATAATCTTGTTTATTCCTCATTTAAATTATAATTATTAGTGAGTCGTTGTTCTATGCTACATGGGTCATAGGTAGAGCATGGTTCTGATTAATAACTTAATCAGTTAATCATTATTTCACATTTAATCATTAATTAATCAAAAAATATTTTTAGAAAATGATGGGAATGATTAATTTTACTCATAATTTCAGCATCATTTTACCTTAAATTTTTTAATGTATCATTTGAATTTGGCACCTTTATGCGTGTATAAACTGTCTAATCCGCCCATGCCTGAATTCTTGAACTATGTAAAGCAAACTACGTAAATGTTTGAGCAAAATGTTTTCTTCGGTCTTATCTCACGCAACAGAAACAATGAAGCTCTTTCTTACTCTTTTCAGAAGTATTTAATTTTTAATCATTTTAAATCAGTTAATCATTGATTAATTAGAAAATGTCATCATTCATCACTCTTTCCTAAAAATTATTAATTAACCATGCCCTAGTCATGGGTGGGAGAACCTCAGCCATCCGCACAGGGCCAGGGACGGACATAATGTGGATAGTATAAATCCCACAGTACAGTATACAGTATATATGAAAAATTCACCCCCCACCTGAGTTTAAACCCACCACCTCTTGCGTAGAAGGTGAGGGGGCTAACCACTACACTACGATGGGATAAAAGTTAACACAACCTGTCATATTTAAATAACCGAGGAAAAGCATAACGCTTTCGCGTCCAGAGGCATTTTGCGTGTTAACCCTCTCGCACTCGATGTAATAATCAGCATTTCATTCAAACTATTTGGTGCAACGCTGGGTTCTCATAAATGGAATAGCATAAATGAACACGCACGAGGTGGGTTCAAACTCTGGTAGGGCCAATTTTTTCCATCATGAAAAATCGTGCCTGTTTATACAGTATATATATATATATATATATATACCCCTTTCAATCTTTCAAATGTTCCGTGCGACGATTCCTCATTTCACGAAGGTCAAGCTTGTTGCCCCTCCTCGCCCCTTTATGGAAAATATTAAGTTTCCCGGAGACCAGTGCTTTTGACAGTCGAAATTCGTTACAAAGATCATGATTGCCCGAAATTGGTCACGTAGGATATAAAATCCATCTGAAATGCCACCGAACTTGGTGGAATCCGCTCTCTGTGAAAATATATATATATATATATATATATATATATATATATATATATATATATATATATTATATATAGACAGGGCGTCCCAAAAAAATGTATACACACTTTAAATAATTATAAAGGCAGTGTTTATTAAAATACATTTCATTTTCAAAATGTAATAGAATCTACAGACATTATTTAATTGTTTTGTCAACGCCTGTTTTCAAACTGACGTCCGTTCTGGTCCAGGCACTGCTGATAACGCGAAGCAATGGAATCGCAAACATCACGAAACATTTCGTTTGGTATTTGTGTGCATTCTCGTTCAATGGCTGCTCTCAATTCAGCGACTGTTGCAGGTTTTATAGCGTAGACTTTGTCTTTTAAGTATCCCCATAAAAAAAAGTCTAGTGGTGTGAGGTCTGGTGAACGCGGAGGGTATTCTACGAAACCCTTCGTCCAATCCACATCCACATCGTGCCAAGTACCACTCGCAATACTCCACTCTTCGGTCCGGATCATCATCTTCATTAATAGCATGGACTAATCTTGGAATGTAACTTTTCCATTGACAGCGCTTCAAAATGCGTTGGACAGACGATTCTGAAATTCCTACCTCACGACTCGCTTGCCGCACAGATTTTCTTGGACTTTGGTGATACGTTTCCAGTACTCTTTCTTGCTTTGTGGGGCTTGTCGATGTCCGTGGTCTTCCCGAACGCTTCTTGTGGACATTCTGAACAGTTCCATCGGCTTCAAACTTATCTCTAATTCGAGTGATGGTAAGTCGCGTTGGTGGATCTGTTTGAAACTCCCTCCTAAACTGTCTTTGCACTTCAATTGCGTTTTCACACTTCCAGTAGCATTTTAGAATGAATTTCCTTTGTTCAAAGCTTAGTCTGACTGCCATTATTAATTCTAATGGGTTTAACTTGGAAAGAAAGAAACATCAATTGAGCTATCAGCTGTTAAAGTGTGTATACATTTTTTTGGGACGCCCTATATATATATATATATATAATATATATATATATATATATATATATATATATATATATATATATATATATATATATATATATATATATATACAGGGTGTCCCATAAGTCCGGCATCATAGGAGAAATTCATATTTTTCTATTTCTACAAGCCATAATTCATATTTTTCTCTTTCTACAGGCCATAATATCTGTGAGCAAGGAAGAACGAATCCAGATAATTCTACTCATAGGAAATCGGAGTCAAAGAGAGGCCGCTGCTGAATTTAACAGACTGCATCCAGACCGCGAGCCAATAACACAGTTGTGTTAGCAGACTTGTTGCAAAGTTTAAGGAAACAGGATCCATAGAAGATAAACCACGCAGTGGACCTTCAAGGAGGTCCACTGACGATGATATAGCGACTGCTATCCTGGCTCATTTTAACAGAAGTCCCAATAAGTCTCTTCGGCGATTGTCCGCCGAGACAGGAGTGTCGAAAAGTAGCATCCATCGCATTCTTCAGGCTCACAAATGGCATCCATATAAACTTCAGATCCTACAGAAATTAAGCGAAGATGATGATCCCGACCGGCGGATGGAATTTTGTGAATGGGCTACGGAACAATATGCTCGGGATGCCAATTTCCCGTCCACATTCTGTTCAGTGACGAGGCTGTTTTTTATGGAAATGGTGAGGTAAATCGACAGAACACCCGCTACTGGTCTCAAAACAACCCTCACTGGTATACCTCTTCAAAGGAACAAGGTGCATCTCGGGTGATGGTATGGTGTGGCATTTGGAAGGATCGCATCATAGGCCCCCTCTTTTTCGATGAACATGTCACTGGAGGCACCTACCTACGTATGATCAAGGAAGAAGCATTTCCCAGTGTCTTGAACGAAGAAGGAAATTTTCCAACATGGTTCCAGCAAGACGGCGCTCCTGCACATTACAGCACCCAAGTAAGGGAATACCTGTACCAACAATTCCCTGGTCATTGGATAGGACGTCGAGGGCCTGTGGAATGGCCAGCTAGAAGCCCGGATCTCACGCCACTAGATTTTTATCTCTGGGGCCACTTGAAAGCGCTGGTATACGCAGAGAAAATTAGGAGTGTTGAACATTTGCGGCAGCGCATTATTGAGGCATGTAACACCATTACTCCTGACATCATTCACCGTGTGCTTGCTGACTGGGTATCACGTCTGAATTTGTGTATTGAAAACAATGGTGGACATATTGAGCACGTTCTGTAAATAAAAGCTTTTGTTTTGCCTTTTTTTATTATTTTTCCTATGATGCCGGACTTATGGGACACCCTGTATATATACAGGGCGTCCCAAAAAAATGTATACACACTTTAAATAATTATAAAGGCAGTGTTTATTAAAATACATTTCATTTTCAAAATGTAATAGAATCTACAGACATTATTTAATTGTTTTGTCAACGCCTGTTTTCAAACTGACGTCCGTTCTGGTCCAGGCACTGCTGATAACGCGAAGCAATGGAATCGCAAACATCACGAAACATTTCGTTTGGTATTTGTGTGCATTCTCGTTCAATGGCTGCTCTCAATTCAGCGACTGTTGCAGGTTTTATAGCGTAGACTTTGTCTTTTAAGTATCCCCATAAAAAAAGTCTAGTGGTGTGAGGTCTGGTGAACGCGGAGGGTATTCTACGAAACCCCTTCGTCCAATCCACATCCACATCGTGCCAAGTACCACTCGCAATACTCCACTCTTCGGTCCGGATCATCATCATCTTCATTAATAGCATGGACTAATCTTGGAATGTAACTTTTCCATTGACAGCGCTTCAAATGCGTTGGACAGACGATTCTGAAATTCCTACCTCACGACTCGCTTGCCGCACAGATTTTCTTGGACTTTGGTGATACGTTTCCAGTACTCTTTCTTGCTTTGTGGGGCTTGTCGATGTCCGTGGTCTTCCCGAACGCTTCTTGTGGACATTCTGAACAGTTCCATCGGCTTCAAACTTATCTCTAATTCGAGTGATGGTAAGTCGCGTTGGTGGATCTGTTTGAAACTCCCTCCTAAACTGTCTTTGCACTTCAATTGCGTTTTCACACTTCCAGTAGCATTTTAGAATGAATTTCCTTTGTTCAAAGCTTAGTCTGACTGCCATTATTAATTCTAATGGGTTTAACTTGGAAAGAAAGAAACATCAATTGAGCTATCAGCTGTTAAAGTGTGTATACATTTTTTTGGGACGCCTTGTATATATATATATATAATATATATATATATATATATATATATATATGAAAGCAAATATACTGATCAGTCATTGAATAAATATGAATTGTGTTAAAAATTTGCTAATAAAAATTTTATCGAATTCGTAATCAATAAATTGCTCACACGACAAAGCTCTTTTGGTGGTTTCGAGAAAGGCTTCATTTACATCATTGCTTCTCTACTCTAAAAAAATTGAGGAAGGTTTTCTTAAAATCTTAGGTACTATTTATTTAATACAGGAAGGAGGGGCCAAGGGAGAAATATGTGTTTGAGAGCATGCTTGATTGCTCACAGGGTAGATGGGACACGGATAAAGATCATCTGAGGAGAGTGATGGGAGAAACGGGAGTTCCAGCACACTGTCTCTTGCCTGACATCCACCTCCCCCCCCGGAAGTACTGTACTTCCATGGTCGATTGGTGTTCTACAATCTTCGCTTTGTTGTTGCTTTTTTATGTTAGGGAAAGATTTCCTTTGCAGTCGTTCGAATATATTCTCACGTCTTTGACTTCAACTTTCCCCCAAAATATTAAGAATAATTTCATCGTCGCAAGACGAAAAGTATTGATGAAATCTTTTAAGAAAGTTCTTACCGAATTGGAGAAGTTTCCACGAAATCTGGAGAATTTTTTTTGTATTTAACAAAGCGTTTCATTAAAATGTTAAAATAACTAAACCATAATTAATTAAAGATATATATTTCGTTAAATATGGTTACTTAACAACCTCTCCGCATTTGAAGTAAATTCTATTATAAATTCTTTACTGGAACGTATTGCAGAATTTTAACACTATTCCTTGAGCCTATACTTTAGTTTAGGAGATGTATTTATAAACAGTTGAGAAAAGAGATTACTTCATTTACAGTGAATTTAATTATCATGTTTATGAAAATTATTCATCGTCTTTCACTGAGAATCTCGATATGAAAGAAAAAATACGCCATCGAAAGACAATCTTTTAAAATTTAGGGAAAAACTGCAACAATATACAGAAATCCCCCGCGTTAACAACCTTCACATTAGTGGAAACTTCACTTGGACGGACTAAATCGCTGTCTGGTCGTTAACATTCAGCTTAACTTAATACAGGTCGTTAAAGTGAAGATTTCCGCTACAAAAGTATGTTAGCATCACCGAACTTCACTTTAGCGGACTCCGAGTCGTTAAAGTGAAGGTGACGCCACCGGAACATTATTGGAACCAGCCCTCGGATAAGATTGCGGTCAATTGTTTCCTGTTGTATTGCGTGGGCAGTGGTGGCGAGTGGTTGTGTATGTGCATACTGCCGCTTCCAAGTGTTGTGCATATTAGGCGTTCTTTTGTGTGATGTTACATAGATAGTTACATATAATTATTTATATTTATGTATTTAAATGTCATTTATTTATGAATACTGTATGTGGTTATATGTTTTTATTTCTTATTATTGTGTTACACAGGTCTTACCAGTTCATAGCATTTTTTTTTAGTTCAAAGTGACTTATCAGTTAATAGCAGTACATATAGGAGTAGAGTGATAGTCTGTGCTTTAACAGAGTATGTACATACTTTACTTAATTATTGCCTGCTCGTACAAACTTTATTTTCCGAACAATGGCGTCCACAAGTGGTACTACCGGTGTCAAACAGAAAAGGCGTACGATCTCCATTGAAGAGAAGAAAGCGATTCTCGCTGACATAGAACAAGGGTTATGTGTAGTGTTTGTTATGCAGAAGCATAAGATAAGCAAGACTACCGTCTACGAAGTCAAGCAGAAGCGCAACGAAATACACGCCTATGCGCTAGACAGTGAATCCGGACTCCGATTTATTCCGGAGGCAGGAGTTCGAAACGGTCTCGCTTGAACACGTCCTACAAGAAAAACGTAGATGTGGCTGTGTACACGTGGTTCAAGCAGCAACGGGACAAAAACGTTCCAGTCAGAGGAATCGACATCCAGTCGGCAGCTAAACGTTTCGCGCAGGAGTTCAACGACATGAACTTTAAAGCAAGTGGTGGGTGGCTGTATCGTTTCCAGTGCAGGCATGGCTTATCGAACAGAAAGCTTATGGGAGAAGCAGCCAGTGCGGACCTGTCTCAAGTGGAGTCGTTCTGGTGCGAACTACAGACTCTGATTGATGAGGCTGGGGTTGCTTCCTACCAGCTGTATAATGGCGATGAGACGGGCTTATTTTGGAAGAGTATGCCCACAAATACACTGGCCCACAAAACTGACAAACATCTTCCAGGCTTTAAGACAGACAAACAGCGTGTGTCTGTGTTGGCCTGCACAAATGCTGACGACACGCATAGACTGAAGCCTTTGGTCGTTGGAAGGTCAGCCAAGCCTCGCGTACTCAAGGACTGCATGCAGGAACTTCCAGTCATCTACAGGAGCAGCAAGAAGGCCTGGTTCACGCGGACTATTTTCCACGAATAGTTCCACAAGTTCTTCGTTGCGCAGGTGAAGGCATACCAGGAACATGTTTTGAAAATAAGCCCTGAAGATGTGAAGGCTGTCCTCTTGCTAGACAATGCGCCAGCACACCCACGTGCAGAGAAACTCGCAGGTGAGGATGGCAAGATCAGAGCTATGTTCCTCCCCCCTAATTCCACGTCAGTAATACAACCTATGGACCAGGGGGTGATAGTGAGCTGCAAGAGAATCTACAGGGCCAAGCAAATGGAGCAGTGCTTGTGTGTCATCTCTGAAGATTACACAGAGGACAGGGCTGAGAAGACACTCAGGAACTTCAAAGCCTACAACATCAAGTCTGCTATCTACAATTGGGCCGACAGCTGGAACGAGGTCAAGGAGTCCACTCTGCGCAATGCCTGGAAGAAACTGCTCCATAACATCCAGGACCCGGAAATAGTCTTCGAGGACTTAGAGCCACAAGACTATTTGGGTGTTCTCCAACAAGCAGGCGAAACAGAGGCTACAGAGGACAAAGTTGTGGAATGGCTTGATGCTGACGATGGTGACCCAGGGTACGAAGATCTTAGTGAGAGTGAAATTGCGGCCAACATTTCAGTCATGTCTGAAGACAGATCCACCGATGAACCTCTTGATGACGACGAGGACGCTGAAGATGTCTCCAAGGTTATACCCAAGACTACGTTGAGCCAGGCAAGAGACGCTGCTGATGTTCTGCTGAAATTCATTGATGAGACTACGGCACTGCTTAATATTCTCCTGTACTATAAGTGCCGAAATGAAATCATTGCCAGTCAAAACAAAAGGATCAAGTAAACGAAAATTCATGATTTTTTCAAGCCCCCTGCTGCCAAGCCCCCTGCTGCCAAGCCCAGATGCACGTCCACGCCCGTTTCACGCCGAACCTCGTTTCAAGCGGAATGTCTGACCTTTCACTGCCCACCGAACCGTCACCAACGCCAAGTACTAGCAGCAGTGTTGGCTTCACTGTGTCACCACTCCAGTTTCCTGAGAGTGCAAGTACTAGCAGTAGTACTCCTTCGCCAGCCATCCTACCGGAGCCTGAAGTGGAGTTCAGGACCTTCACACCAGACCTGGATTTTCCGGCCATCACACCAGAAGTTCCCGACGATATTTTGGAGGACTGATTATATATGGCGAGTACATAAAAATAAATATTTACATGTGCATGTGTTCATAAATAGGTAAGTTTATGTATGCATTTTCATGTTGTGTTGAATGTGGAGATTCGAGGGCTATACATACTGTACATGTGTAACTGTATTGCAGTATTTTGGTTACGGAAAACTCCACTTTAACGTCCCGTAGTCCGGTAAAGTGGGGGTTGTCCGTACTTCACTTTAACGTTCCCCGGTACGTTAAAGTGGGAGTTTTCCGTACTTCACTTTAGCGGAAATTTCACTTTAGCGACCACACGCTCCCCCCAAAGTGTACGTTAATGTGAGGGTCTACTGTAGCTTTTGTGGGAACCAACCTTCTTGGGGTTTGTTCACCTCCTGAATCGAATGTGATAGATTCCAAATTTCAATCTATTATACTCTTTAAAATTCAAAGTTTACTCGCGACTGAAAGAAAAACAAGGCGAGTCATTACACCGTTCACTTTAATACCAGCTACAGATGAAATGCCAATCTGATGCGACACATTTTTACAATGCAGTGGACGTTAAAACTGCTTCTATACTGAAGCAGTTTAAAGTTCTACATACCGTAGATCATAATTTCGTTTCAGTTACCTTTCGTTTACGAAAGCCGTCAAATGCATCAACCAATCGACCGTTTTCATCTTTACTATTTTGTTTAGATCTTTGGAAGACGCCATCAACTGCACGGTTTCCATCGTGAATTGGAACTGTAATTATGAGGAAGGAAGCTTCGATGCGTGGATCAAAGGTCTGAAAGGCATCCACAAACAGCTTTGCTTAGACGATTTTTCTCTCATTAAACGTAAGTGGTATATGAATTTTGTCATGATATTTAGTTATTTTGGTAAATATTAAGTTTCGGGGATACCAGTTTTTCGCACCCCTGATTGGCTGAAAGTTGGTGATGTAGGAAATAACTAACCCATTTTAAACAACCACCTAAACTAGTGTAGCCTAACTTGGTATAAGCGTTACCGTGATTACTTCGAAGTATGAAATGGGTAGATCATCGAAATCTGGTGTCCCCGATACTTAATTGTAGCCATTTATTTTTAATACTTATGCAATATTCTAGTAGAAATTAATGTTAAATATTAAGTTTTGAGGACACCAGATTTCGATGATCCACCCAGTTCATACTTCGGACCAATCAGAGTGAATTTTTTACCAGGTTAGGCTACACTACGTTAGATGGTTGTTCAGTAATTCACCAATCTAAAACGACAACCTAACCCTGACGTAAGACTCACTCTGCATGCTTAGTTCCATGGATAAAATAGGCGGATCACCGAAACCTAATATTTGCCAAATTAATATGTTCTATTATAAACCAATTAACGCTGCTTACAGGTTTATTTAACCATTTAGGCTTCTCCTGGTCTAATTCTCCCACGGTATGGAGAAAATGAAAGAGGTTTCTCCATTGAGAATTGTATGTAACTAATCCTACGTACATACATAATTACATTTTAATCTATCTACATCCCAGCCACGAACAGTATGAGATCCTCAAAACACTACCTACACTGAGTTCATTTCACTAAATAATTACACTAACCCACACAGTGTCGGAGCAAGAGTGTCACGGGCCCCGGGGCAAAACTTATTTACGGCCCCCTAACAAAAATTTTATTATACATTTATATTGCTTTTCTTTGCATTATTTATTTAGCATATATTTAAGAATTATGATACTACTTGTACGCGTGGAGGCATAGAAGGCAAAACATTATGCAAAATATTGAGCTTTAAAAAGGATACCGTGAAATAAAAGTTTACTTACGACAAGTCGACAAGATCAGAACTTGACTTTTCTTGCCTTTCTTTCAGCAAATTCATTAATTAAATCCTCCAAGTTAATATTTCTAGCTTTCTTGTTTTCAATTGATATAATTGAGAGACCACTTAATATGAGAATAAAAACCCACTCTAATAGACAGAGTTTATTTCCACGACAGTTTCGACGCCCACTGGCATCCTCCTCGGGTGGATACAGAAACACAAATGAAACAAAACAAGAGGGAAAAACAGTTCAGGGATCGACCGTTAAGAAATTCGCACCTAGGTTAGATTCCATTCTCTCGAGACAGGAGGGGCATTTTCATTAAGTACATTCGCACAAATTTTTTTAAAAACTATCTTCCTGTTCTAAACATACAGATTCTATTATTTTTACATAATTATTACATTTATAATTAAATTTATTACATTTAATATTGCATAATTATTAATTACAGAAATTATAAATTTATTATTACATTGGTTATTACATTGTTGTTTATTATACAGAAATTATAAACCGAAAACTGTCGTGGAAATAAACTCTGTCTATTAGAGTGGGTTTTTATTCTCATATTTTGACCTTCACGTAAAAAAGTGAAGTTTTTTGCATAGACCACTTAATGTTTTTTCATTCATAGAATTTCGAAGATAGTTCTTTATTAGTTTAAGTTTTGAAAACGATCTCTCTGCACTTGAAACTGTCACAGGAATTGTGAGGAACAATGTTATGGCAGTCACAACTTCGGGAAAACTTGAGCACAAAGTACTGTTGTCTTTAATTAAAAATGAATATAGCTCATGGATTGTCGTCATTTTTTCAATGTCTGTTTTTAAGCACATTCGAAAAGAGAGTAATTGACTTGGAAATCCAGAGGAAATATAACACTGGGGAACAAAAAACATTTTTCTTGGTGCCTGACATTTTAGACCTTATTCTGGATATTTTCATGCCACTGATTCAGAAAATATCATCCATTTTGTTCTAGCAGCTCTAGTTTTTGAGATATTGCATACGTCATTACCTACTTTATTACCCTTCTGGAACGGTATTATGAGTTGCTCGTAAATCTAAATGCATCTGTATAATTAAATTGTAGCTATGATTTTGCTGATGTTGCTGTTTTGCATGTGTATTGTACATGTACTAACGTGAATTCTTTCCTGTTACAGGTGTTGACATGGCTTCATCACGAAGAAAGTGTTTAAATCATCCAGATGTGTTTTGTTTTATCTGCGGAGAGTACACACACGTTCATTGAACAGAGAAAAAATATTACTGATTTTGTGAAAAAAGCTTATTTTGCCTATTTCAAAGTACAACTAGGGGACCAAGATAAGCCATGGGCTCCTCATGTTGTGTGTAAAACGTGTACGGAGCATCTGCGGCAATGGACCAATGGAAAGAGGAGGTGCCTGAAATTTGGTATACCAATGGTATGGAGAGAACAGAGAAACCACAGTGATGGCTGTTACTTTTGTTTGGTGAATATAAAGGGCATCAATGGACGTAACCGGAGTAAATGGACGTATCCTGACATAGACTCAGCTAGACGGCCTGTTTCACATTCAGATGAGATACCTGTCCCATCATTCAGCCATCTTCCAGAGCTCCCTCAAGAAGATGATGAATCTGCTACTGACAAAGAAAGCATATGTGGGCAAAATGACAGTGATTTCGAAGGACCGTCATCAGTTGCAGAAGGTTTTAGTCAACACGAATTAAACGACCTCATAAGGGACTTAAGTCTTTCGAAGAAATCGTCTGAATTGTTAGCTTCCAGGCTGGGAGAAAAAAATTTACTGCTGCCGGGAACCAAAATCACGTTATATCGCGACAGAGAAAAGGATTTACTGCCCTTCTTCTCAAAAGAGAACGATTTAGTTTTCTGCAACAATGTGCGCGGATTGCTGATGAAAATGGACATATCGGAATACACACCAAGTGAATGGCGGTTATTCATAGATAGCTCCAAACGGAGCCTAAAATGTGTTCTTCTACACAACGGCAACAGATACAGATCAATCCCAATTGGTCACTCAGTCGGTATGAGAGAAGAGCACCGGACAGTCGCCCTAGTCCTAGAAAAGATATCATACCGAGACCACCAATGGGTGATCTGTGTGGATCTGAAGATGGTGAATTTTCTCCTGGGCCAGCAGAGCGGGTACACCAAGTACCCGTGCTTTATATGTCTCTGGGACAGTAGAGCTAAAGATGAACACTGGGTGAGAAGACAGTGGCCTCTGAGAGAAAACATGGTGGTTGGAGAAAAAAATATCATCAAAGAAGCTTTGGTTGACAGAGAAAGGATCATATTGCCACCACTGCACATCAAACTAGGTTTGATGAAACAATTTATAAAGGCTTTGAACAGAGATGGGACGTGTTTTGGCTACATATGTAGAAAATTTCCTGCGCTGAGCATGGAAAAGCTGAAGGCAGGTATTTTCGATGGACCGCAAATCCGGGAACTCATGAAAGACCCGCGTTTCCAAGATTCAATGGACAACATTGAGGTACGTGCGTGGTCATCGTTTAGTATGGTTGTGAAGAATTTCCTTGGGAACTATAAGGCCGATAACTACGGTGAACTAGTGGAGAATATGCTCTCTTCTTTTTGTAAACTTGGCTGTAAAATGAGCATCGAACTGCATTACCTCCACAATCATTTGGGTCGTTTCCCAGATAACCTCGATGATCTAAGCGAGGAACAGGGTGAACGATTTCACCAAGAACTAAGGACCATGGAAGAACGGTACCGCGGACGATGGGATACTCACATGATGGCAGATTACTGCTGGAGCATCCAACGCGAATGTCCTGGCACATCTCATCGCAAGAAATCTCAGAAACGCGGTTTATGTGAGATGTCTCAATGAAAGAACTTTTTTTGCCGTTCGTGTCTCAAGCTTGTTTGAATTTAAGAAATATTTTTCGTACCTTATGCTTGTTTGATGTTAATACACTATTTTTGCTGACATTCATCATACTTTTGTATTCAATTGACAACAACAGTGATTGCCAGTCAGCAATTATATAATATTATATACATTATATAGAAATATATATAGATATATATCATATCTTGATAAGCAGAGCTGATGGAGAAAAACTAATGTCATTTTTAGAATCAGCGACCTCAATATACCCAGAAACAGGTCTAACATCTAAGTCACCAAAAGTTGTGTTCCCCAGTGTAATTTTTATATTTATTTACTAGCTTTGTTGCTCTCTCAAATAACTTCTCATCACTTGTTGAAACGACCCGGGCCCCGGGGCACTGCCCCGCCTGCCCCCTAGCTAGCTCCACCCCTGAACCCACACAACTTGGGTTTATAGTGTAGGAATGTTAGTACTTTTAGTTAAATCGCGGAATATTTGACTTAGCTATCTAGAGAAAGTTTTATAGTTTTATATGGAAGTAGTGGTGTGCCCTTTAGCAATAAATGTAGTAGGAGGTGCTGGCCGGGTCTGGCTTCAGAGCACTGGGAGTTCTCAGATGATAGGAAGTTTGATGAGATCTCTTGGGAGTAGGTATGAAATAATACCGGCAATTTTTAATACCGGTATTTGAACAATTATTTTACTGATACCGGTTTTATGCAGAGAATAATTTATAATGATTTTTTTGGTGTCAACCTGCCAAGTGCCAAGTTGCCAACCCTCCCACAAACCTGCAGGACCTGTAGTACTCACCACATTAACGACAATAAAAACTGAAGTTACTTTTTAAATTCTGTCACCGACACCAAAGGGAAAATACCATTGATTGAAAAAAGTTTGAACAGCAGTTCCTAGGGAAAGGCAGGAAAAAGGAAGGACTATTTATAATGATTAAGTATATCAGATAACCAAAGGTAAAAGGGAAAAATAACAATTTTTAAAAAAAAAAGTTTATTAATAATTTTGCATATTTATTTCTTATTTTGGTTTTGGAAGTAAGTTTTGAGGAAACAAAGACAATCTAATGATTGTTCAGAGAAATTTGATTTTAGCTTGGTCAGAAATAAGCCAGCAGCAGAAAAAGCTCTTTCTGATTCTACACTAGTGGGTTTAATGGAAAGCAATGCCTTGTACAGCTTCTCTAAATTTTCACTTCTTTGTGAAGAAACTTCGAAACTCTTAAATTTATTAGTAGGATCAAAGTTAGTTGCATTGCTTCTCAATGGTACCTTTTCTAATTTCTCTATTTCTTTCATGTATTCGCACATCAATGGATCATCTACTTCATTCTTGTCTTCAGTAACATTCTCTGAGTAGTTAGATGGTTGTAAGTCTTGGTCTTCGCTTTCTTCCTCGAAACCAACTAAATTTTCATCATTCTTAGGAAAAAGCCTTTTAAAAATCCTTTCTGCAGTTCTTTTGAGCACTAGTTTAGATGGAATAGAAAATAGTTCCTCTTCTTGAACTTTTAAAACTTCAGGGTTGTGAAGATATTTAATTAAACCTACAATATCTCTTTGTCTCCTTGAAGAATAGAAATTACTGAGACAGTCTTTGAGCTCCAATGATGTTGCTGTTGGACCGCATGTGTAAGTTATGTATGAAGATAAATCATTATTTCTACTCACATTGGCCACAAAATCCTACAAAAAACAAATCTTTGTTAACTTGACATTTGCTCATTGCTCCCACAATAAAGACAATAGGTAGTTCTTCAATACCGAAAACCCGGTATCGATAATCACGATATCGGTATCGTGTCTCTTGTCCAATGCCGGTATAAATACCGGTTTTTCAATACCGGCTTTCATCACTACTTGGGAGTCAAAACCTCCGAATAGTCTTACTCATCTCAAGGGAAGCTACTTAATTACAGTGGAGCTTTAGTTTTAATTATTATACATCAAACTTCGCAGTAAAAATAAATAAATTTCGCAAATGAAAATTATGCATATTATGTATTATTATTCCTCATTATACATGGGGAATTCTTAATTTTTTTTTAATTTCCTACACTGAGTCCTCCCCCAACTTTAGAGAGATTCCTCTGATTGTTTTGTACCCTAATAGCATGATCAACCATCGAACAACTTATTTTTTATCACTTACAGTACCTCATAAACACCTCTGAGTGAGAGACTCTTGAATTCGCCGGAGTAGTTACAACGGGTGATCACCCACGAAACATTTTCATTCTCCATAAAGGAAAGTACACGGGGATATAGATACAGGAACCCTCCACTGATATTCCTCGCCGGAAAGAGATTTTCTCTGCTCTCGTGGTGGCACAACACCACCACGAAGTATGAACAACTCAATATATCACTTGCCGCATGAACACCGTTCACGGCGGGAGACCTAAGTTGAATACTTGTGACATACAAAGAGTTGGCAGACACATACGCATGACAGACATCCAATTACAGAAAACATGCTCAGACACTGGCCTACCAGTAAAGCATAAAACTATGTGAACCGGATTGGGTGGAAGGGGTGGTCCGGTTTCACAATTATTTATGTCATTATAATTGTGAAAGTGCTGTATTTGTTTTATCAGTAGAGGTTGTTCATTTAAAAAATTCAATAAATGTTTTATGAAAATGCGTAGTATTATCTGAGTAATCCGACGCAATATACGATAAATCTTCGGTGCGGTGACTTTGACACTTGACAGGCTACGGAGAAATGATGCAACGACGAAACGATGACTTCCTGTGTATAATAAATACATAAATAATTCCTTAAAAAAAAAATGCATGGCGTAGATTAGATTAGTAGTTTAGTATTCCTGTTAGGGTGTCTTTTTATTGAAAACTTCCTCTGGATCTCCATTTGCTGTAAAAATTTCGGGAAAATATGCCGTGAAAAATTGGTCCACACAATTTTTTTCGCACTTCCGCGTAATTACTTTTCTAAACACACACAATCACATACAAAGAAACAATAACTTATTCTTAGAAACTTTTATTATACCTTGTAATATCTAGCTAAATAATCACAGAAACCTGAGCTTGTTTCTCAATACTTAAAATTGAATATAAATTATCAATGTTAGCATCGTTTTATAAAAAAGCAAGGTTCTAAATAAATGTAAAAACCCACGAATAAGTTGATAAACTTAAATTAACAGAATCTAAACGGAAAAAAGATATTGCCATTTAAAACAAAACGTATACTTTTATACTTCCAGAATTCCAGAACTTTGAAAAATATTGTTGAATAAAAATTAAATCATCTTTTTCTTCCTAAGATGTTTCGCTTTCTTCTTTAATTGAGAAACTGATGATGGACGTTCCACCAATTTCGCCTTCTTACTTGAAGTTGAATAAATCATCTCTAGGTGTCCTGAAACTGAAATATTTATTTCTGCTTGAATATTCTGCTCATTGTTTTTTGCGTGTCTTATCAAAACCGTAGTCTCTGATGTCTCCTTTCTTCCTTCCTGCGAGCCTAAAAACTTCGTGCGAATTAGATCCGCCGATCCGCCTAGAAAAAGACACCCTGATTCATGCTAGCCTTTATTTTCTGCTGTTATCTAATGCGTAACTGAGTACACGAGAGAAGTGTATGCATGATGTGAATGAACTCTGAAGCTATTCTTTTCATTTTATTTTTTCCTTCTTTCTTATAAATCTTCTTTCGCCGCTATTTTCTGTCAGCAGTGGCTGGCGGAGGAGGGAGAGAGCCTCATCTGTTTTATACTTTACTATTACTACTATTCCTGTATGAAAGCTTTACACGTCTATAAGTGTAAGCATGGTATAAGCAGTACCGGATTAACGCATGGGCAAACTGGGCTGGAGCCCATGGGCCCCGAGGCTCAGAAGGGCCCCCAGCACCACTCGCCAGTTACCGAATAGTAGAAATTATCCTCATTAATGTTCGCTATTATTTATTAAATTATTATTTTATTAATTTTTTTGGAAAAGCCCAGAAATAAATTAACTGGCAAAAATTGCCAATTTTTAACCTAAAACTGGCGATTTTTCTTGGAATCTTTTTCGTTAATGAAAGACAGAAAAGTGAACATTTGATTTGTTGTGTTTGATTTGTTCGATTAATTGTGTGATTTGAAAATAGAAATTTGATATATTACATTACTGCACTGAGTTTTATTCATGAAATGGGGCTTGGGAAAATTGAAACATGGGGTTCATTGAAATTCCCAGCCCAGGGCCTCATGAATGCTTAATCCAGTCCTGGGTATAAGTTTTCAGTGTTCTTTTTTTTTCATTGCTGTTTCTAACCCTTCTACTTTCTTCTTGGGCGGTGAATTGTTTCTTTTTAAATTACTTAATAATTTTTTCAGATTTAACTTAATAATGAAACCGATTAAATTTTGCAATGTTCATTTTCTGTGTACATTCTCTCTCCGTTATAAAAGATGAAGTCATGTCTTGCCTAAACGTTTAATTCTAAATCTTAAGCCTTTAATTTTTGCTCATATTAGTGGGGGGGGGGGATCAATTTTTATTGTTTTGGGATTATTTATTTTTTCTGGTTCTTAAAATATGCTATCACTTACGAACAGCTTAGAAATAGAAAAAAAAATCATGTATTTTACTCGATAACCCCCACTGTACATGTGGTTTGAAAGTTTGTTGAATATCATAATGTTTATTGTAAGAGTAAATTCCAGTTTATTTAAACAAATCTTGTTAAAAAACATGAAATATTATTGAAGAAGTTAGAAATAGACATATAATTGATTAATTCATTACAGAATATATTTGCTAGAAAATAATGGAAAATAATACATGTATATATTTTTACATCACCTAGACAAAACAAAAAATCATAAATTCAGACATAGCATAATATAAATGTCTCTAATTACCACACATTATTTAGCACACAAGTATATTTATAGCATTATCAAAATCTTTCGTAGTCATTGTCATATTTGATGCAACTCTGTCTAGATAGACTTTCAAATTAATTGCATAAGTCTCTATTGGAAGATTCTTGTAGTACTTTTTCAGTTTGAAGATATCTGACGACCTGGGAAGAGATGTCGATGTATCTCTTGCATATCTCACTTCGATGTATATTCTCTCATTTTTCTCTTTGAGTGACAACCTTGTATCATTCACAAAATCATCTACTGCACTAGCTTTGGTGAAAGGTCCACCAAGTTTCTTCAGGGTGTCTAGACCTTTGTTCTTTCTCTTGTCAGCTGCTATGTTTGCTACCTCCTTGTCACTTAATCCTTGCCTCTTAAGTTCTTGTTGCTTTCTGCTCCATTCTACCAACACGTTTGGAAGGGGACCATCTTGCTGTACTAGTTTTATATATACTTTGGCCATAGACTTGCCTTCAATCAAGTCAGTGCTTCTTCCTTTTACATGTGCACGGCTGGCCATAGGCAGCTGTTTTGCACCACGTTGACTGAGCTCATAGTTGATGCTGCCCACCGACCGTTCTGCATGCAAGTTGTTGATTGGCGCTTTCTGTAGTTTCTCCTGATCCATCGATGCTACCTGAAAAGGAATAAAATAGTACTGTACCATGAGGATACAAAAACAGCATCAATTCAACAACAATAGGACATTATGAAATTATGTATTGCACTTACCTGTCGAGGGGCTTCCGCATCACAGTCACCAAACTGGAATATAATTATCTCCACGTTGTTTCTGCCATCCAGCTGCTAATTTCTTCATCATGATGCTGAGAACATTTGTGACTCTTGGTTTCTAGCAGTTAACGGCTTTCATGATTGAATTACGGATGTCTTCATTCCACAGAACCGTTTTAAACCTATCAGGTGATATGAAGTTGAATGCAGGCTCGTCAATGTTCAGAAGATCAGATGGATCCGTTTTGCATAAATCATCGTACAGCGTTGGAAATGCAATCATGATCTTAGCATAATCTGTTGTGCTAGCCGATGTCAGACTGATGAATGGTTCAATCAAATGTATTCCAATTAGTGCACCAGCTAGACAAAGGATGCGAATATATTCAAGGTTACTGAATGAGCGCAGGATACATGCAAGTTGGTTAGTGATGTGTTCGTACTTGTTGAGAAAATTCGAAACATCTTCATCTAAGTGGATGGTGATAGCGCACAAGAAAGTAAGCCTACTGAACCTCTCTTTTTGCAGGCGAACAGCAGCATTCTTCTTTGGCATGATGTATTGATCAAAGTCACCTGCTTTGTTCCACTGTTTATGGTCATAATCGTGTGAAACCAATCTCACTAAACAGTCCATGAACTGTTCTGTGATTGACTCATGAGATGTAACACAAATGACAAGGAAGTTTGCAAATATCTTGTCTGGTCCAATAGTGTTATCAATCTCTTTAAACACTTCAACAATTTTGCGATTAAACATTAATGTAGGATGAACTTGACATAAGAGATGTTCAGGTGTGTGATCGGTGTCAAGCGTGTCAGATACAATGCTTTCGACCCCAATGTTGTGGCTTGTTGCATCAGTCATCACAAAATCTATTTTCTCATACAGAGTCTTAGGATCGAAACCGCTGACTACCGATAAAATGTTCAGGATAGTAACTCTCAGTGCTGCTAGATTTTCTCGTGATTCTGATACTAGCTGCAGCGTTGGGAAGGAACGATATGTTCCATTAATTGTGATACCTTGAACAGAAAATGACCCTGCACCCTGTTTTCTAGATCCATCATCATGATAAGTAATTGTGACTGACTCATCCGAATTCATGATCTCTTGTACTATTTCTGCCAGTACAAAGGCTTCAATAGCTTTCCTATTTTTCGGCATGCTGATTGAGCTGGAGCTGTGTCTAAATCAATGTAATGCGCATTTTCGTCAAAGTACTTCCAGCTGCGATCGAACATGTAGTTTCCCACTTCAATAATAGCTGCTGTTGCTTGGTTGTATGATAAATGATATTTGGATATCAGTTTGTCAGCCACTCTGTAGAATGCTTCTTTTATTTTTGCCGGACTTTCACGGATATGCCTGTATTGATGAGGCAACTTGTCTCTATCTTCATTCAAGTTTGCATACACAAATTTTCGTTTTTTTTATGTTAATGGTATATTTTCTTCAGGGATATATTCATCTTCAGTGCATGTGTCCTCATCTGTTATCGAGTCATCAAATTCTTGGTAAAGCTGTGATACAAACTGATTTTTCTTTGTCTCTTCTTGTTCCTTTAGGAGCATCTTGTCCATTGCAGCTTGCATCCTCATTTGCCTCTCAGCTGTTCTTTGCCATGCCATGTCCACTGAATTATCACAAAACATTTTTCTTGGTCCTCGTTGATCCTCCAGGAACTTCCACTCTATCTCAGTAACTTTAACACCATAGATCTTCTCTTGGCGTCTACGTGATTTCATATCTGTACAGGAGATATCAAACAAAGTGGCTGCAACACGGTTGTTGAATTCTTAAATTTCTGCTCGTTTTGCTTCAGTCATTCTCTGTGAGCGAACCTGACAGTGTTTTTTGAACTCTTCATACAATTTTATTATCTGGTTGACAATGTTACTGATCGACTTTGTGTATAGGTTGCACCAGATCCAAAGGTTCTGCAAGTTGTAGGCAACTTTCCATGCAACATCACTAACAAAGTTGATTCTTACCAGCTCTGCCTGGCCTCAGCATGAACATCATCACTTGAATAACATCTTGCTGGAGTGGCAGTACACCTGTCTTAAACTGATATAGCTCAATATATTCCACATCTCCACACCGGCGTGTGGAAGCAGAACGTAACGCTCTCATTTTGATCCTGTTAATTACTGTAAGTCTATTTTAAGATCTCTTTAGCTCCTGTAAATGAGAAAAAATTATTAAACAAGCATAAAAAGTTACAACTAAAATAATCATGTAATATAATAATATTAAATATATATATATAATAAATAAATATATATAATGTAATAATATAATAATATAATATTATGATTATATGTAAATAATAATCATAAAATAATAATCAATGGCAAATAATCAGTTTTTGTGGCTAATATTGTTATTTAGCATCAGCAAACAATTCACTTAACTAAATTTATGATGTGAATATTGATGTCATAGCAATTTAATAGTATTTTTTTAACAAAACCAGATAAAGTGGCTAATAATTTTCATTGTTAATATCAGCAAAACTTCAGAGGGCATGTACAGGGGGGTTAATGACATCAGATATTTGTGAAACATGGTTCATTTTACTTCTTTTGTATGATAGCAACTTTTAAAGACCAGAAAACTGGGGGGTCACCATTTCTGTTCCCCCCCTACTCATATGCATGTTTAAGTGTAATTCATAATAAAATGCATATTTCAATTTCCATTTTTAGTTAACTCGGCAGATCATGATAACATCCGATCTGTGAATACACCGTTTAAATTATAAGTATGACTTCATCCTCAAATATCTTGTTTATCTGTTTAGACGTTGCCACAGCAAAAATATTTACCTTATCTTCAAATATTGTGCAAAAATAATGCAGCCTATAGAGAATAAAAACTAAACAAGTCAACATTAAATAATAACGATGTCTACAAAATTTGGGTATATAAACCCATGTAAATTTTCAAATTGTTATTCTGATTATTCGATACTTGTAGGTTATCTGCCCCCACGTTTGATTTGTCATCGTGGCAAATAGCACGCACGCAGAACAATCAAACGAGTATTTCGTTCTAGAATGTTTGATGCACATTGGTTGTTGATTTGTTATACAACTTACATTAACTTTGGATCACCTGAAGATCAGGGTCCCCAGCCTTCTTTAGTTAGCCTTATAACGCTAACTAACAAAAATATCACGACCTAACCTAACCAATCATTAGGTTAACTGTACACCCTTGATGATTGGTTAGGTTAAGTCGTGATATTTTCGTTAGTTTAGCTAACTAAAAAAGGCTGGGGGCCCTGATTTTCAGGTGATCCTTAACTTTATAATGAGGATCTTTCAGAATCCGGCCATAAATTAGTTTAAAAAATAAATTGCATCAATAATTATTACATGAGCCAAATTATATATTTAATAGTATCTATTTCAGTAGATATTACCAATCCTTTGCACAATTTAATTATTGCTTTTTCAGCCAGAATGAATTTACTGCGACTTCATGCTATTTGCCACGATGACAAATGAAGCGTAGGGGGGAGATAACCTACAAGTACCGATTATTCTGATTATTCTTATTGACTGATCTAACTTAGAGGTTGAGCATCACTTGTAACATTCTAGCAGTAAATTACAGTAAGAGAAAGTATTTATCTTCTCCTTCGAGCCTTGCTCTCTTCAGAGAACTTAGTCTTAAATAGAGAAAAATATCATAATTTCCCGATACGTTACAAGAAGAATCGGGAAACCTTCAGAGAATTTGGTAAGCTCCACAGAATCCTCTGATCCACTACTGTCATTATGCGATTCCCTATACGGTACCAGCTACTCCAGAGTAGCAAATCCATTGCTGCCACCTAACCAGAACCCCCATCAACTTCGAACCGACCAAGGCCATAGACGGAGGAGTTAACACATATATCGACCTAATATTATAAATAAAAATTGCTATAACTTTTTTAGTTTTCATTTCTCCATAAAAGAATAACTTTTTTGAACTCAGCACTCAAAACCACATAATAATAATAATAATAATAATAATTTAACTTTCTAGTTATGAAGAACGGACCGGATATATATATATATACACAGTATATATATATATATATACAGGGTGTACATAAAGTCAGGATCAATGTTCCCTCTAAGGTGTGCGCGTGTGCGCGCGCACACGCGTTGTGAAACCCGCGCACACAGCAAAATAAAATGCGCACAGGCTCAAGCGTATCATGAGTCACGACAGTAAATGAAATAATTTTAAAAATATACCGTCACATAAGGTCTGACCATTTGCGTCAACATACTCTGTAGTCGCTCTTTTAAGTATTAACCCCTTCCGCCCGACTTCGCCGACTTTGGCATTGAGCATGTTAAAGCTTTATGTGCAAAATATGCAGATTTTCTTGGTGAAAGTTCTACCATAATCGAACAGTACAATGATTTTAAATTTGTTGTATGGGAGAAAATAAAAAGTAAGCTGGTTAAAAACTTTGATGATATGGTGACATTCGTCCTCCAAAATGAACAATTTTGTGACCTTGCTAAGTTGATGGATATTGGGGGAACTTTCCTAGCATCTAGTGTGAACTGTGAGCGTGGCTTCAGTTTAATGAATTCTATAAAGAACAAATTAAGAAACTGTTTGAAAGAAAATCATTTGGACATGCTCATGCGAATTAAAAGTTACCTGAATGATGACGGATGTATTAATCTTCATAGAGTTTATTTGGAATGGGCAAATGCTAAAGATCGTAGGGAGAAATCATAATCAAACTTAAATGAAAGGAACTTTCATTTAATGTTGTTTTGATATTTTATTTTATTGAATTTTATTATTTTTTATTTTATTCCTATTTTGTGAATGGATAAAATCATGTATTAACCTTGATAGTCTATTTTGAATTGCTAAATGCTAAAAATTGTTTTGAGAAATGACAACTAAAATAGTCATTTTCAATTAATGTTATTTTTATTTTATTTCTTTATTTTGTTGAATTTTATTTTACTATTTTTTATTTTATTCATATTTTTAGAATGGATAAAACGTTTTCTTTTTTAAGAATATATAAATTGTAAACAGTTTTTAAATATCCATTTAATAATACCGTAATGATCAAGCTATCACCCTATGGAAATAATATTTATAAAGTATTTAATATTTATATATATTTAATTTTGAAATTTTGAAGATAATAGCGCTCAGAAAAGTTTGCACAATTTTTCACCATGAGTCTAAATGTATGCACAACGAAAATTTCTTGCGCACACAGACTAAAAAAAATTAGAGGGAACATTGGTCAGGATCTATTTTTGTGAAATAATTATTTTTTTCTATTTTTCTTTTCAGAAGCCCTTAGAATGAATACAGAAGAGCGTGTGGCAATAGTAATTTGGCGAATCGAGGGAAAGAAATACAATGACATCAGAGAGAAGTTTAGAAGGAGATTTCATAAGCCGGGGCCAATAGACAAGACAATACGAAAATTGGTGAACAAATTTAAACGAACGGGATCTGTAAATGATGAAGCAAGATCAGGACGACCGTGTATGTCAGATCTTACCGTGAATGCAGTGCGCGGAATTATCACTGAGGAGCCACGTACGTCCGTTCGTGCTGCATCACACAGACTCGGCCTCCCAACGTCATCTGTGCACAAAATTCTGAAAGTTAATTTGCGGAAGAAAAGCTATCATTTGCAGGTTTTACATGATTTACATGAGGAAGATTTCCCTCGACGAAGTGCTGTGTGTGCTGATCTCGTAGAACAAATCTGGAGTGATAATTTAATGGACAACATTCTCTTTAGTGATGAAGCCACTTTCCATACGTGTGGAAAAGTAAATCGCCATAACTGTCGAATTTGGGCAGATGAAAGACCGAATGATTTCGTCCAAAATTGGGAAAGAGACTCACCTAAAGTTAATGTCTGGATGGGTTTAACAAAATCTAAGGTTTATGGTCCTTTTTTCTTTGCTGAAGCTACAGTTACGGGGCTTATTTATCTGGACATGTTGCAGCAATTCCTTGAACCTCAGCTGATTGGGGATAGGATTGTTAGTACCGTCGTCTATCAACATGATGGTGCTCCTTGTCACTATGCCAAAATTGTTCAGGATTATCTAAATGGACGTTTTCCAAATCGCTGGATCGGACGCGGAAGCAACAGACCTTGGCCAGCGAGATCACCAGATTTAACCCCTTTAGATTTCTTTGCATGGGGCTTTATCAAATCGCACGTCTATCAGACGAAGATTACGAGTCTTGAAAACTTACGTACACGTATACGAACTGTTGCAGATAACATAACCCCGCAAATGCTCCAGAATGTGTTTAGAAATGCTGCGGAACGATTTGAGCTGTGCAGTGTGCAGGGATACTGATGGGCGTCACGTCGAATGCTACTCTTAATTATTTAATAAATGTTACCATTTTATCATTTTATGATTGAATTCCATATAATTTCCAAGTGCTTCACAAAAATAGATCCTGACTTTATGTACACCCTGTATATGAGAGAGAGAGAGAGAGAGAGAGAGAGAGATTTTAAACTCTTGAGTAAATTAGCTGTAGCATATACTGAATCAAGTACAATCACATCAATCAAAAAATTTTCATTTAAAACAGTTTGGTTGGTAAAGTGATTTTAAGTTTTTTAAGCGCCCTTCTGCAGAAAGTACTATCGTTGTCAACTGAGGAAAAATATGACTTAACTCGATATCTGGACGCATTCAAGAAACCGAGCAATGAACGAACACCGGATGCAGCTGCACTATTCTTCTATTTCTAACAATTTACTAATAGAAAAGTCCGTGACCTATTTCACTTATAAGATGTTTGGTTTCTTTTGTTTAAATGTGAAATTATAATACGCATTTTTTTCCCAGAATTGATAGAAGTCCCAAACTGTTGGAATCCGGGGAAATTTTTATCCTGCACAGAAGAGAACGTTGGTATTACTCATGTAGCAGATCTTCTGAGCCTTCCTCTGAATGTGAAAGAATGCAAGTAAGTGTGTAAAATTCAACAAAGTTTGTACGTAGTTTCATTATCTGTCAAATCCGTTAAAAGTTTATTCCCAAAAGAGCAGCGGGCAGAATTACGTTCCTGACCAAAAGTTTGGAATGAAACAACATTTCAAAGAATTACAGTTTCAGTGTGGGTTTAAAATACTTCGTGAACCCTCCCTTGACATCAATAATTGCTTAGATCCTGTTGGGCAAGGACATAATTAGGTTTGGGCACAATTTCAGGGCTAATTCAGACTGGGGCAAACTGTTTTTACAAGAGAAAAAGAATATTAACTTCCAGCCCTTGACTCGTTTCATTACCATGAGATAAAAACTAATAAGTTACTTTGCATTTTCATTAATTAATTTTAGCATTTACTTCATTACATGAGGCAAGATACATTTCACAACATGTAATTTTCCAACTTTAAAGCATGTTAAAGGTCCGGTGTTTGTGTTCACGACCAAAAGCCGTTCAGTTACTGGAAATTGTGACGTAAAAAAGAACTTATCCCAGAAATTTTTTGGGTGATTCTAAACTTTTGGCCACTACTGTAATATTTTTTTTTATATTTGTCATCCGAGCTTTAACCCTTCATCCATCGTACAAATCTTTGCATACAGCCATACACCATAGTTTGGCTGAAGTATTCATCAGAGATTTCACTCATGTATATTTTTCTAATGACTGTTTCTAAATAATCACATGCATCACTGAGTATAATAGATTTAGACTTAATTATTAATTAATTAAATAATTATATAATACATAGACACTTGCGATAAATTACTGTACTTACTAGGATTTAAGGGAATGCGAGGCCTTAGGCCATAATTTTGTTAGAGGTCTTTATGCAATATGCAAGTTGCAATTTCCATATATATATATATATATATATACACAAATTCAGAATGGTTCCCTGAGACAATTATATGTTAAACACAGACCGTGCATGGAACAAGGAACTCTTCTGGGAAAATTAAATCCACTATAGTCCGAATAAGTAATGGTAACTGACAAATACCATAGTTTTTCTTTTTCATGATTTTAGCCCGACGGACGTGTTACGTGCCTTGAAAAGTGGACGCTCAATGTCCCGGTTGAGGTTTAAGTTTTGTTTTTTTTTGGCTAAAAATACAATAGTTACCCCCTTTTTCTTTTTTTATTCAACCCGACGTGAATGCAACGAGTCTTTTACTTATATAGAGGTTCTGAATGTAGGGATCTAGGCTTGCTTTAAACTCTAGATCCATGTCCCAAAGCTGGATCCTGTCTGCTTTGCAGATAGCTGGTGAGGGAAGCTATATTTATGGGATCTCTTTGCGAGAGACCCGTTGCCCACGTCGGGCTAAAATCATGAAAAAGAAAAACTATGGTATTTGTCAGTTACCATTACTTATTCGGACTATAGTGGATTTAATTTTCCCAGAAGAGTTCCTTGTTCCATGCACGGTCTGTGTTTAACATATATATATATATATATATATATATATATATATATGAAAATTATTTCACGAAAGTAACACGTGAAAAATATTTATGATGAAAAAACCCACGAAGGAAAGGAAACACAGAATGGTGCTCAAGCGCTTTCGTCTAATGACGAAAGTGAGTGTTCCTGAGGATGTCATTAGACGAAAGCGCTTGAGTACCATTCTGTTTCCTTTCCTTCGTGGTTTTTTCATCATATATGTATATACAGTATATATACACACAATGCTTGGATTAGCGGCGCTAACTTTTTATTAGCGATACTGTTAGCGCCGCTATTTTTCAAAATTGTTAACGAAACAGGTAGTAGCGCTAAGTTTTTAGAGAAAGACAATCGCTAATTTTTTCAAAACCAGATGTATAAATTGAATAGAATTTATTCTTCCGTTGGTTTGTTTTCCCTGTTAATATATAGGAAAGGAACTCGACTCCTACATAAAAAGGTTTTCACTTTCGTACACTATAACGTCACATTTTTGTACCTCAGCAACCAATTATATCAAGGTGTGTGCTAATATATGTAAGTAAATTACAAAAGGCAGAACATATATAAATTGGGGTGGTTTCAGAAAAATTTAGCAACAAAATTAGCGTTAGCGGCGCTAACTGTTGAAATGTTTAGCATTAGCGGCGCTAACTTCAGGGTTTAGGAGGCACAGCACTGTTTATATATATATATATATATATTTTTTTTTTAAGTTCGGGAAGAACCGATTCACCTCTATTTAAAAGGGCATATCTCGGCGGAAAAACAAAGAAAAAGTGGGAGGAAAGACAGAGGAAAAAGAAAGGGTGGAGGGGACAGTCGAAGTGGAAAAAGACCAAGGATGACAAAGACTGCAGGGTCGAGCCCCATCATCCTTAGGTGCTAGGGCCGGGAGGGCGCACGTGAAACCTCCAGGAACAAGCACGTACAAACGAGCACAAAGAGCACTCATGAGCACGAGCTTAGAACCCCCTTGCGGGGATATATATATATATATATATATATATATATATATATATATATATATATATATATAGAGAGAGAGAGAGAGAGAGAGAGAGAGAGAGAGAGGCTTAGATATAATTTAAGTAATTTCAGAATTTTTAAAAAATTAAAGTCATAAAACCATCAGTGTGGTACTACTGTACATACAACCTATGACAGTTTCTGACCATTTCTGAAAATGATGCCAGTAATTAACATAAAATAACAAGAATTAAAGCCAAGAAGAAGCCACTGTTATTTTTATTTTTTTTATTGAAGAATTAGGTAGGGAGGAGGTACACAAAACTGAATCTTCACCTATTGTTAACCATTATTTAGAACATATGTAAAAATTATTTTTTAACTTAATTTTCGTAGGCCCTAGGCACAATGTCTATGGTGCCAAGGTGATAATCCTGGCCTGGTACTCGCATATCCATTAAAATGTTGTTTATTTCTCATACAGAAAACTTATAAACATACAACATTTCATTATTAAATGAAATGGAATAATGAATTCACTAGATTACTTTTGTATATTTTCTGATGCAGTTTGATGATGATATCGATAGCTCTGTGCAACGAGAAGGCGGAAAAGAATAGGTTCCGTTGTAGAGGTACTGCAAAAGCTGTAGTGCAAGCCCTTACAGCTTTCTTTACTGAATCATCGTGTATGAGTCGTATGACACATGAGGTATGATTTACTCTGGAACTATGTTATGTAATTTCTCTTCTTTAATATTTCGAACATACAGACAACGTGAAGAAGGCTGAACAAAGTCTACCTACGTAAAATATACCGACATCAGCTCAAACCTGAATTAAGCATACTAACATAACGTCGAACGCAAATATATTTGCATAAAGTCGTCCTGGTTATTGTTAAAACTACCACTATGTTAGACTAGGTTAAGTTTAGGCTAAGATTATTAGGTTAATTAAAATACATTAAATTAAATTAGGGTAGGTTAGGTTAGGTTAGGTTGGGTTACAATTGGTTTAAGAAAACTTCGATTTTTACGAGTAGATGTATAGAAATTTGGATTTCATAAAGTAAATCGAATTTCACAAAATCGCCTTCGACCTTCATACGAAAACTTAACTTTATACAAAGCTCTTTTTTTATGCATGTGAACTTTATGCAAATGCACTTTGTTTACATTTTGTGAAAATGGCAAAACGTAATTTCATTATATCTGTTTTTCTACAACACCGAAGATTTTCTTATCCTATTTAACCTAAGCCAATCTAATTCAGTCAACATTATGCAAGTATATTTAAATCAGGTTCAGCATTATGCGTTTATATTTCATACAACTTGATACAAGTTAATGTTATGCAAATATATCTCATAAAAGTCTACTTTACTGCACTTCTCTAATAAGACTTTACTATCTTTAAAAAACGTGAACAATTTATATTCGCATAACGTCGACTTGTGCATAAAATCTACACTGGACTTACTACAAGTCGAATTTATTACAGTTCGGCTTCATACAGTATCTGCAGTTCATATTTAGAATGAAAATTATTCAATTAACCAGACTAAACTGACATGAATTAATTGTATTGTGCATGTCAAACTTTTCCATCTTATGCATATTTTAGAAATATAGAGTGGGGGTCGATGTTATAAATAAGGCTTTATGAAAGTCGATCTTAAAACAATCGACTTTGTTGCTCTACACTTAAGGAGAACTTCCATAAATGAAATTGAAAGCTCTGAATTACATATGTAATTCAGAGTGACTTACAAACTCGCCCAATCTCGTTTATGATGTGTCATACTGAGATAACGGCAACAACAACAAACGCTTTATTTCAGACTCAACAGGTACAACCATTATACAAGTGATCCGTAGAAGGTTAAGAGATAATTGTCTGGAGCACTAACTATGTAGGCAAGTAAATCACAATGAATAATGAACATACAGTTGCCTACGTCAATGCTTCCAGATTTGATATTTATAAAATATATCGGAGACCAGTCCACTAACCATGGCTTCTATTATCTTATTGACTGACTCACCAAGACTAGTGATAAATCTAAATACAAAATTTTGCGAATGACAATGGTACAGTTAGGCACCTTATTGACTACAAACAGCATACTGGCACTAGAAGAAACAAAATAAAATCTTTGAGTTCTTAATAAACTCCTAAAGATATTATTATATGCAACATATAATTTTCTCAAATTATACATCCTGTAGTTCCACTACAAATGAGCTGTATACAGTGGAGTACAAAAAGTTTTGAACAAAATCAACTTAACATCTAATGTACACATATGAAATTTTCTAACCAAAGTATTTTCCTGAGCATATAATTGTCTACATTGCCTTAGAATATCACAGTCGTCTGAAAGACTATCAGTTAGTATATGGCCAAGATACTTAGTCTGAGTTACTTCTGACAGCACCATACCATTCAATTGAAATTCAGGAAATTTTATATATTTGTAGGCCTTGGTCCTCATAGTCATAACATGACTTTTAGGAGGATTATGTTTTATGTCGTTATCCTTCCCATACCTTTCACACACCTTCAAAAGTGTGCTGAGCCCTTTTACAGATGGAGAAATAAGAACTAGATCATCTGCATACATCAGATGATTAACAATCATTGTACCAATATAGCAGCCTATTTTACAGGTGTTCAGCACAACAGATAGATTATCCATATAAACATTGAATAAGTAGGGGGATAATATCCCTCCCTGCCTGGCACCATTGGTCACAGAGAATGGCTCTGAATTAACCCCACTCCGTCTTACAATCATTGTCTGGTGATTATACTAGAATATTAATATATGAAACAAGTAACCAGGTACATTACGATCTACAAGTTTCATGAATAATTTGTCATAATTAACACGATCAAATGCCTTAGAGGCATCCAGGAAACACAAAAATACATTAGCATCTAGAGTTTGGTATTTACAAACCATTTCCTTAAAGGCACACACACACACACACACATATCAGTACTGTGTTTCTTTTTTAAACCAAATTGGTTATCACTAGTATACAGGTAACATTCGAGTCTATTAATGATTATATATTCAAACACCTTAGACATAGTACTGGCCAAGATTATTGGCCTGTAGTTATCTTTACTGTTGATTTTACCCTTTTTATCTTTTAGTACTGGCATCAAAACTACGGATAACATTGTATCCGGCAAAACACCATGTATGAGTAAACCTGTAAAGCACAAAGCTAACAGAGGCACTAATCTGTCACTACTAAATTTCAGATGTTCAGCAGAAATACCACCAATACCACATAATTTGTTACAATCTAAACATTTTGTGGCCTGTTTAGTCTCAAATACACTTACTCTTATATATGGACTATAGGTAGCATCACAATTAACATTATTGCTTATGTACAGAGTTGAATAACACACTAGAGTTCCTTCCATAATTTGACTATATTCTCAGTCCCAATTACATTTTCAATATTAGCATAGAGAGACATTGCACTATTATTCATTGTTTTTAATTCTTCCCAAAAACATTTTGGATTCTTACTGGCAAGCTTTCTAGCCAGAGCATCCCTGCTTAACTCCTCATGATTTTTTATATACCTTAATGCATACTTGAACCTGGCATTAGCCCTCTGTTTTTGTTGTTATACAGGGCCTTGCCTTGGCTTCCCTTATTCACACCACATTAAAAAAGCATCTCTGAATACATTATGAAGTTCAGCCACATAATCGCTCCAGCCAGGTCTACATGTATTATTTTTTCTCCTGAAGGTATTTAAGTCTAGGCTAGCATTATTGAGAAAGGAAGCAATTTGTTTATACATGTTTTTAAATTCCAAAATATGTGTTTGAATTCTAGTTTATATCCTGACAAGCTAGAGCATCATTAGGGATACATATATTACTTAGCAATACATCAGACTTATTACAATACTGTTGTTTGCCCTCATCATCAACTTTGGACCAGTCTAACTTCACTTTAGTGTATCATTTACCTGTGATAGCATTGAAATACAATTAATGTCAAACTCAATTAATAGGGGCATGTGTTCAGAACTAGCATAGGAGTACAAAACTGTCATATTCAGAACTGCCTGATTTGCATCAGGTGTACAAATACAATGATCCAACCATGAGGTTTACATAAGTAAAGCTATCACCAGGAAGACTACACACGGATGAAAGGGTCAAGTTATTATCTTCACAGAAGGTTTTTAAGTGGTTGCTAAACAAAGAATTATCATTAAGCACATTAGCATTAAAGTCACCAATAATAGCTACACTCATATCTTATCCAACTCATCAATAATACTGTTGACCTGCCCCAATTTAATGAGGTAATCTTCTTTATTATCAACTGCCTGAAAAGGCATATAGATACACAGAATTACAAATTTTTTATTGTCTACACAAATTTCTATTCCAGTTAGCCAATTCAAACCAAGTTTTAATTCACTAATATACCAACCTCCATAGAATAGCTACCCCACCAGGTGGGTGGCCTGCAAAGAGACCATCTTGTTTATCTCTGGTGGCCTCTCCTATCCCATGAAAGTTACTGGACAGGCTATTCAGGCCCTTTAAGTCCTGTTTCCTGCAGACAGAGAATATCAGCATCCTCTAACAGCTTATCAATTATGATCCGCCTGTGTTTGCTGTTATTGCGTAAGCTTAGGCCTCTACAGTTATAAGACATTACCTTGAATGTTGCAATTAGGAAGACGCAGGAGTTCTGCCAGCCATCTCTACATGTTGAATTCCACTTATACCAGGCACAGCAGGAGATCAGTCCTTGTTCACACCACATTAAAAAAGCATAGCCTACAACTACTTTTACACATTACGATAACCATACTCTACACAACTTTTTAGCTCTCGGAAAGTATTGAAAAGTTATATTGTTCTTGTTTCCTCTAATCTGTGTATTATTCGAAATGACCAGTCATTACATACTGCTGTGCACCTACCCTGGCTTTGTAATTCCAGATGATGAAATCCATGAGTGAAATTCCCACACATGATATAAGGCAGTTTGACACGTAATTTAAAAATAGATGTAAAATGATAATATAAAATATTAACCCAAATTTTGCAGTACATATAGGGGTCATATTTTAGTCCATTAATTGTGTCCTTTGTTATAAAAAATTTAACGCTTTCTGGCAGCCTCACGGATCAGAAATACACATTTGTAATTTTTAGAATGTACAGGGTGATCCGTTTGGATCTGGATAAAATAAAAACGCTGTGAGAATCTACCGAGAAGTGATACAGCGCCCATCTGTTGCACGTGTGGTCATAAAATGTGGGAGTTTGTAATAGGCTATGCCATCCGCTGCCAAACGTAGGAGCGCCATCTGCTGTCAGACTTATGAGACATATGCCAGTTTCAAAGATGGCGGCGAATGCACAACAACGTGCGAAGTGTGTCATTTGGTTTGCTAAGTTTGAGAGTGTGACAGCGGTACAGCGTGAGTTTTGCCGTGTGTATGGTGTTCGAAAAGCTCCTAAATACGACTCCATAGTGCAGTGGTACTGCACATTTGAAGAAACTGGGTCTATCACTAAACCACATGCAGGTGGTCGTAAGAATTAGCCTCTCGTTATGACCTCTGTCGTGTCCGGAAGGGGGGGGGGGGTCATGTTGAAGACTAATTAGGTTTGTCACAATCTACCATCTTTGTGGGCATTGTTTGCCATATATTAAACTATACAATGTTACTGTTTCCATTTCACATCAATTTTATTTTATCCATACCCAAACGGATCACCCTGGAGATATATATATATATATATATATATATATATAATATATATGAAAATTATTTCACGAAAGTAACATGTGAAAAATATTTATGATGAATAAAACCAGGAAGGAAAGGAAACACAGAATGGTGCTCAAGCGCTTTCGTCTAATGACATCCTCAGGAACACTGAGGATGTCATTAGACGAAAGCGCTTGAGCACCATTCTGTGTTTCCTTTCCTTCGTGGTTTTATTCATCATATATATATATATATACACTAGCTATTATCCCAGCACTTGCTTGGGGTGGGTTGATTATATTAAATTTGAATTATTCAAATCGTTTTTTATTTTTCGTCGTATCACTCCTTAGATTAAAAATATTATACATATACCTGCTGGGCTCGAAGGCCCCAGCACCTCAATAAAACTATAGAAAATAACGCAGCCATAAAACTCTTGAGCTTCACATTGTGTCAAGATTTGTGAAGCTTAAGATTTTCATGACTACAGTTTTATTGACCAAATAATTGAACCCCCAGTATCTGGAGGACCGCAGGCCCCCCAATTACTGGGGATCCAATTATTTGGCCAATAAAACTATTGTGAAAAATGCTCTGTATGAATTGGTCCACAATTAACCCACCCCTTATATCTCCAGTCTAACTATAGAGTAGATTAAGTCTAGCCTTGTAGGGGTCAGCCTAGAGATTCCGGAAATGGTCCAGAGCGGGCAGATAAATTGAGGTCCACAGTAGGATTCCTCACCAAATTAGGGTAGGGCAATCTACCTTCACCTTTGTTAAGCTATGAGTTGATGCTAGGTCTTAGGCCACAATGTAGACCTAATTTGTCTGACCGAGCTTAATTTAATGCGTTTACTTCTAACTGGGTTAAAAACACAATTAGTCACTTACTGCTAGTTATTAGAGTCCCTTTTCTCCTTTTTTGTTTAATTGTTGAGAGCGTACTTGCTGGTGGGGATCTTTTTTCGTTGTCTGTTCTTGTCCCTTCTCTCGTTCCGTCTTGTCGCCCCGTTCCTCGTTTTCGTTCTCCCTTGTCTTCCTTTTCGCGGGGCTTTTTCCACCAGCGTCGTCTTGGTTTTTTCTTCGGTTGGTTGATCGTAATGTATATCTATTACCGAGCACGCTCTTGTCACAGAGTATATAAATACTAGTGTGGAGAATAACTCTGGTGAGCAACCAATTGGTTTCATCCACCCAGTTATTGACATAAAAGGAATTTAATAATTGTTAGATTAACTACCTACCTACTCAGTGAACCATTTTCGTTACCTCCCAACTACCCACACATCAGTTTTCCATACTATAATCATGAAAATCTTTAGCTCACAAATCTTGACACAATGTGAAGCTTAAGAGTTTCATGGTTGCGTTCTTTTCCAACCAAACAACGAACCGATTCAGCTCTTTTCAGACCCAAAAGTTAACAAACAAACACACACACACACAAACAGACACACAACTTGCTTTTATATAGTAGATATTTTTTTTAATTAATAATAATGAGTTATTTTATCAGTGTTACACGCCTTTAATTTTGTGTAAATATGTTTAAAAGTATATTTCACGTAACTGAACCTTAAATTTAACAAATATTGGAACTAAATTATGAACATGTAATGGAAACTCGGCATGGTGTTAAATTTCAAAACAAAGTCAACTGGCTTGAACACACGTGGTGTTAGACTGTTAGGGAGTCCCTTTCCCTGCAATGAAAGATAATCTTGTGCTTGTGTTTTTACCAAAATAATTTTAATTGTGACAGTTTTGTAAATAGTAAATTTATGTGCAGTTGTAACTTGTGAATTAATTACAATAATGTCCCATCATTATCTTTGGTACTTACGTATTATCGGGACTACCAAACCGTTTATTATGTATTTTTGCTCTCGTCATTTTCGTTTAAACTAACGAAAATATCACAACTTAATCTAACCAATCATCAAGGGCGTACAGTTGACCTAACTGGGCATTCAATTAACCTAACAGGTTAATATTGGTTAACCTGTTAGGTCAATTGAATGCCCGGGTAGGTCAACTGAATGCCCGGGTAGGTCAACTGAATGCCCGGTTAGGTCAACTGAATGCCGTTGATGACTGGTTAGGTTAAGTTGTGATATTTTCGTTAGTTTAAACGAAAATGACGAGAGCAAAAATACATAATAAACAGTTTGGTAGTCCCGATAATACGTAAGTACCTTATCTTTAAATAGACTTAATTAGACTTCTTCTTTTTTCTGTTTAAGATGCTTCAACCCTGCTGGATTATTGACACCATTTTTTTTTTGTCTCCCCGAAGGGAGGTTGCAAAGTTTACTATATGAATTAAATTTTGGTTAGACTTAGTTCCCATCTGGAGGTCTCCAGGTTGGGCCCCGTGCGATGCGTCTCTCCCGTCGGTAAACTCGCCCCGTCTCTGGCCAAATCTGTTCTCTGACGCCAGGTTAAACCCGGATTCTCTCTTTCTACCGTCTTGAGCCACGTTGTCTTTGGGCGTCCCGGGGGCATCGATCCCACTATTCTTCCGTACGTCACCCTTCTCGGAAGTCGGTCCTCCCCCATCCTCTCCACATGGCCGTACCATCTCCTCCGCGCATCTGCCACCCTGTCCACTATGGTGAATTTAACGCCAAATCGCCACTCCTCCGCTACCCGTACTCAATAATAAGACTTACTTCGTCTAAGGATTGTACGTTATTATTGTAAATTTCTTTTCAAGGTTTCTTATTATTCATACAAAAAAGATATGCCTTATTTCAGAACGCATTTTTCAAACTACTGAAAATTAGGTCTGCTGTATGATTATTACTTGAGCTAAAATATAATTTATTTGCACAATTCGCAATTATTTATGTCATGAAATGAAAATAACGTTCATGTTATTTTGTATCTTCTAAAAGTTTATTCTTCTTTCACGTGCTTGACATGACGAATGCCAAGTAGAAAAAAAAAATTATAAAATAAGAAAATAAATTATAAAAACCCAATTCTCTTGTTACCAGAAAGTGTGTCTGTAGTGAACATTGCAAAGAATCCGGTTTTCATCAAGATTTAAGAGATAAATTACTTTACTTTTACGTAGCACCATCAGGGAATTACATATAACTACACAGTTAAATAACAAATTGTACCAGAAAGTGTTGTGCGAGCGTTATTTGTATTACATATTAAAGCAAATAGTTTGGCTAAAATTCACTATACTGACAAAGATTGAAAAAATAGTGGTCCGGACCTTCTCTTTTGAAGCCCGGTCCGATCCATTTTTTTTTGCAGGAAGGAGGGAAAAGGGCGAGCGCCCGCAACAATGACCCCACCCGATATTATTATTATTAGTAGTAGTAGTAGTAGTCGTAGTAGTATTATATGTGGTAAATATAAAATTTCGCGGGGACCAGTCTTCTGTGGTGGAACTACAGGATGTATAATATGAGAACTGTATGTTGCCTATTATTATAGGCTATAATAATGTTTTTAGGAGCTTATTAAGAACTAGATTTATAAATGGTGATCCTGCCAATGCCAGTATGATGTTTGTAGTCAATAAGGTGCCTAACTGTGCCAGTGTCATACGCAATTTCGTATTTAGATTTATCAGAGTCAGTCAATAAGATAATAGAAGCCATGGTTAGTGTAAAGGTGGCAGCTGCTCGGTGTGCTTGGGAGAGAGCCGGTTTCTGGCAGTGCTGGCAATGTTTCCTCCAATACTGAACGTGCGTTCGCTTGCAACTGTTGGTGGTGGTGCTCCCGGATGTCTCTGAGCTGGGTTCCCCAAAAAACACGTTTGCTGGGCCCAACATGGGCCCGCAGTCTAGTTGTGTAGCAGGCAAGTCTGTGACATCTAGTGCAGTGTTGCTATCTTTGGTGAGGGGGATTGTTGCTTTGTTGCCAAGTTTTCAACACAGAGGGTGAATTGTGAATGTTGCAAAGGTACCGTATGACAGGCTAATAAACTGGCTGATATCGGTGTCGGCCGATGCTGTTTTTAATTATCGGTGTCGGTTGTCGGCTAAAAGGCGATATCGGTACATCCCTAATACTTAAAATAAATTATTAGATAATAAATTATAGTTCTTAATATAATAATTCCTACTTATAATAATCCTAATTCTGTATCCTAATGAAGTCTGTTTGCCATAATGATGATTAATTTATATTGTTATATATTCGTGGTGTATTTTATTTCATTTTTTAAAAAAGTGCTTCTTACTTTTCAATATTTAAGTAGCTACATTATAAAACACTCACTTTTGTACTTCAACTTTTTGATAACGTGTACTTTTACTTTAACTTGAGTACGTAAATTTTTTAAAGATTACTTGTACTTTAACTTAAGTAACAAATGAAAGTACTTTACCCACCTCTGGTTAAAACAGAGCTAAAATAATTATTAAAAATATCAACAATATCCTGTTTATTTTCGGATATGCTGTCGTGATGTTCTGTGGGGCTGATCCTATCCTTTTTTTTTATCGTATTTATGGCAACTAAAGAGGTTTTTTTATAGTTATTGCTGTTTCTAGCAAGATTTGTTTCACTATGCCTTTTGCTACTCCTAATCAAGCTATTTAACTTATTTCTTAATTCCTTATGATTGTCCGAGTCCACGGACTGCTTTTGAATTCTGTGAATACTCTTTTCTTGTCTTTGATCATTCTAGCTATTTCCTTATTTCACTACAAGGGTTTCCTAATCTTGTTCTTCATAATAGTTCTGAGGGGACTACATCTACATTGTGTATCCTAAAATTTTTTTGAATCTGGGCCACATCTCAATAGCATTTTTATTGGCAAATCCCATTTTAGATGTTCAATAGCAATAATGTTCTTTTTCATATAGGCCTAGACTACTTTATCAGTTAGGTAGACCAGCCATGAGTGGATCCTAGGGTCTTTGTTGATCTGAAACATTATAACATTATAATATTATTTTATAGATCTCAAATCTGGAAGCATTGGTATAGACAACTTGTCTGTTCATCATTCATAGTATTTCACTGGCCTACATAGTCACTGCTCTAGACAACTATCTCTTAACCTTCTATGGACCACTTGTATAATGTTTCTACCTGTTGATTCTGAAATAAAAAATTTTTGTTTGGTTTGTTTGACAAAATCGAAGTTTGTTTCAAAGATCCTGAATGACCGAAATTGCTCACGTGGGAAACAACAAACCAATCTGAAACGTCTACCTAATCTCGTATAATTTGGCCTCCGAAAACTTAATATTATATATAGGGCTACGTCGCGTCGTAGCCAATGTCTTAACACTGCTTCCCGTTGATCGCGAATTTAAGTGACATTGGGTCGGACAGTTGTTGGACAGGAGACCGTCCTCTGCGTCCAAATTATGTAGCGACCCGTGGTTCGGATCCCACGTAAAGCTGTAGGTTCTCTCCGTCACATACCTAATTTTATTGTGCAGTGATAACCAATTTGCGCAGTAATAATTTCAATTTGTGCATTGATAAATTAGGTTCTATATCGGATACAGAACCTATCGTATTTGACGGCTTACAAGACGCTGCGCCGTGAAAGACGCACCTTAATTTTGGAAAGGTAAATTCAAGAAAAAAAGTTTTTGATGCACTTTATTGTTAATACAATGGATATGTAAAATTCAATAAAACGAAAACCCAAAAGCCAATAAAGAAAGATATGATTATTACTCTTATTATTTGTTATTAATCAATTAATTAATTGATGTGCTGTATTGCCACTTTCGGCTTCTAAGACGCAGGGCGATTTTTTAAGGTAAGTTTATTTATAAGGAAAAAAGTGCGTCTTATAAGCCGAGAAATATGGTAATTTATCACTGCACAAATTGAAATTATTACTGTGCAAATTGGTTATCATTGCACATTAAAATTAGGTATGCTCCGTCATATGACCTTAGTTCTTGCGAAGGAGGTTAAACAACCACATCTTATACAGGGTGGTCAAAAAGTCTCTATCTATTTTGCTGAACTAATGATATGTCTATTTTATTTTCTACAGGCCATAGATGATGATGGATGTACAAGAACGTGTGATGGTAGTAACATTACGTATCCAAGGGAAGAAATGCAAAGAAATTTGAGAAAAATTCGAAAGAAGATTTCACAAACCAGGACCTACAGACAAAGGAATTCGCGAGCTGGTCAATAAATTTAAAACAGGATCTCTTCATGATGAGGCAAGATCTGGACGTCCAGGTGCCTCTCAAAAAAATGTCGAATTGGTAAGAGATGTCTTTGAAACATCCTAGACTGTCAACTCGCAGACTGAGCATACCAAAAACGACTGTTCTAAGGTTTTTAAAATCAACATTAAAAAAAAAAGTTACATATTCAAGTGCTACATGAATTACAGGAAGAGGATTATCCAAGACGAGCCGCCACGAGCAGAAGCTATGGTAACAGGGCCAATTTATCTTTACATGCTTCAGCAGTAGTTTCTTGAACCCCAACTTCATTCAAATGGCATTCTCGACACTGTTGTCTTTCAACAAACTGGAGATCCATGTCACTCTGCAAACATCGTTCGGGCATACCTTGATGAGCTCTTACCAAATCGCTGGATTGGACGTGGTGGAAACAGGCCCTGTGCAGCACGATCTCCGGATTTAACACCATTAGACTTCTTTGCGTGGGACTTTATAAAGTCTGAGGTTTACAAAACAAGAGTCACAGACCTGCAGGATCTGCGAACTCGCATTGTCGCGGCAATTGCGAAAATAACCCCAGAGATGCTTGAGAATGTGTTCCACAATGCAGTGGACAGATGAGATTTGCAGAGACAGTGATGGTGCTCACGTCGAATCTTAAACCTAAGGATAAATAAATGTACATCTAATTATGTTACTATATTTTTATCCTAAAATATTATTATTTCAGCAAAATGGATATAGACTTTTGGACCACCCTGTACAACCGTACAACCTTGCTTGTGTTCCGTGTGATGATTTCTCACTTCACAGAGATCAGTCTTATTGCCCACCTCTCAAGTTTCCCCGGTGAAGGAAATAATTGGTATTTTGAGCCCTCCATTTTATATGGTCAGGTACACCCGGCTCATCTTGGATTGTCCTGATCCAAGTGTCTAGTTTTCAAAACCAGAATGCTGAATAAAACTGGTCTTAGAAGAAATAAATTTATATAAAACCTTAAAACACCTTAGTTCTGCTCCTGCCCGAATTATTCATTCTGATGAAAGTCAAGCTTGTGATTATTTCTTTCCCTATAGGGCCTACTTAAACCTATTCTTCATCATATGGTGATTTATTTATATTGTTTCTATTCCTTTACCTATACCGTTATTCCATCTCTGCTTTTATAAAGGTGACGGAACATCGTTCCGGTGTGTTCCGGCAGAAAAAAAAGCCATATATGTAGATAGATAGATAGCTAATCACCTAATCATTATAATTATATCTTTTCCAAACAGCTGATGGATGAGCACTGCAAATCTCAAGCAAATTTCAAAGCTGGAGTGGACATCATCGTAACTCTTTTGGTCGTTGGTTTAATCGTCACTGCAAGTGTAATTATCTTAATGAGAAAACGAATTATCACTATTAATAAAAGAGTCAGATTATACAATGATGACGACAAATAGGCGGTGATATGATACGCGTAAAAATTAAAAATATTATTAAGTAACCGTATTACTCATTAACATATACAATTATTGATAAATTTATCACAATGCTTCTTACCTAACTAATTATGTTTTAAAGCAATGATGCCCAACCAGCTGTCCGCCAGTAGTTTCTATCTGGCCCTCCATGAATCAAGCAAAAATAAAGAAAATTTTACCTATATTTTTCAAGCGTTCTTATCCAAGTTTTTTTTCAATAAAATAAATGATTCGCGCTCGAGTGTTGTTGTTGTTGTTGTTGTTGTTATGATCACAAGAATAGGTAATTTCATTACTTTATTGTCTAGACTCTAGACTTTAGACAATAAAGTAAGGAAATTTGGTACACTGTGAATACAACAATGAACTCACCAATACTTATGAATCAATTTTTTTTATTTGAGCTTTGCTTGAATATGATTGATCACTTTCAAAAAGGTTTCCTCAACAGTTTTCAAATATTGAAACGCATAAAAAAATAAAATTATTTCAAACTTCTTTTAATGTAAACTCCGAAGGTACCGAACCATCCTCACAGTTGGAACTTGATTAATTCCTTTCACCAGCGGTGTGTGCGTTTCACTTGAAAATGTAGAAAAGAATCTAAGTGGAAATACACACCGCGAAATATGTCTGGCTTTTGGCCCATTTTAAGATAACAAATTTGCCACCACTGCTTTCGAGTATGCAATTAGTCATTTCCAGCTTCTTTAAAGTAATTGCAAAAATGAATGATGTCTACACATGTCTTTACTGATGGCTATATTAGCAATTCTTAAACGTTTCACTCAATTTACACATCGGAATAAGAAAGCTGAGCAGGAGATTGAGAAACCCAATTTGTTTGTAATTCCAGTGAATATCTCATTAATGTTTAAGTTTGGAGGAATGGTAATATGAAAAATAAGAATATCACTGTGTTAGTGGAACAAGGGCGGATCTAGGGATGGAGGTCCGCGACGTCTGAATCCCCCCCTCAATTTCTTGCAAGTGCCCTTTTCTCGAGTGCAAGTGCCCGATTTGAATGATGTGTATGCCTCTGAAAACAAATGTTTTTGTAAATAGAAGTTGGTTATTTTATTTTATTCAAATTCTATTTTGAGTCTTTATCCATATACATTGTACTTCCAAATTTGTAGTTATCATGGTTTTCATAGGTGCCCTTAGTACTAGTGCAGCTATATCACTATTTTTATCTCCATTTTATTCTGATAGTTCTTTTAATTGGCAAGACATTTGTAACTGAAAAATTTTGTGTGATAACTGTTGCACCCAAATTAGATTTTTATTTTGTATCATATTTGAATGAGACTGATTTAGTAAAACAATACAATTGATTTTACACTCGATCATTGATGGTCTGTTTTAAGGAAAACATTTAGTACTGTGCCCTTTTATTTTTGGGGGTACCCTTTTTCTTTGGAACCCCCCCTTACTGAAATGCCTAGATCCGCCCTTGTGGAAGATGAGCAAATACGAGAGATTTAAAGAGTATTTTAGTCAGTTGGTAGATTAAGTAGATGGGCAGGAAGCAAATGCGAATGCAGTTGGTCATAGTGGCGCGTGTAAAAATGTAAACCAGGGAATAGAAGACATAGAATCAGAGGAAAGCGAACAAGCAGTTTGCAAACTGAGGAAAGGAAAGTTGAGAGGAATCGATGGGATATGCAGTGACAAGTGTGGAGGTAGAATGGTGATGGAATAGCTGTGAAGTATATGTCAAACAATGTGTGGAAGCGGGTGAATACCATGTGATCAAACAAAAGCTGTAACTGTACCATTATATAAACATAAAGATGAAAAACAGAATCTAAACATTATAGGGTGTAAGTCTTTTAATTATGGATGGAAACGTATCCAGAGGAGTGTTGGCAGACAATAAAAAATATTAAAGCTCATTTGATTGGGGAAGATCGAGGATGTGGTGATAAAGTGTTTGCAATGAGACAGCTGACTGAGAAACTGCTGTAAGTGATAAGGAAAAAAGGTGTGTGCATATACTGATGTATGACGGTAAAGTGCTTGTTTTGTTTATCATGATAGTTCGCTCTATGCTGTATAATAAAATTTATATGATTCATATGATTTCAAGTTAAGTTTTAGGGCCAGCATGTTAGCAGTGAAATGTTTGTTAAATTTACTGTTTTTATTATTATTGAAGAACTTAGCATGAGCTTCTATTTTCATATAAGATTCTAAAGCATTCTCTAATTTTATGAATACATTCCTTAATACTGTCAAAGTTTTCTTCAGAACAATTCTGAAAGAAAATAGGTTGCCCTTAAGAAGTATATGGCAAAATTTTACTATTAATTTCAGGCATTTTCAAGGAACTGATGAAATGTTTCCTCAGTTATGATGAAATGCGAAGGTTAAAGTACAGATAAAAAAATGAATTAAAAATTATATTAATTTGGTCAACTACTTCATAACTTTTATATTTATTAAATTAGAAGCTTTTTAATTCGCAAATGGTGTTTCAGTTAAATATGTTCTAGGAAACCCGCAAATTCGTTGTATAACATTGTTTTCTGATCTTGAATTATTTATAATTACTTATGATTCTATATATTTTTTTATGATTCTATTTGTCTGAGATTATAAAATCTTTGTCTTGAAAAAGAATGGTGAAGTTCTCTTAGATGTTATTGTCGGGGGTATTATATTCATTTTTCAAATGATGGTGAATTTTACTGGCATTCTACTTACTGTATGCTTCAACATTCTTTGATGCAAAATATTTGTTGTGTAATCAATGTAGGAGAATTACATCCTTCTTCCGAGCGAGTAACCTGGCACACAACTTTCTTTCAGGAATGCCTTTTTTCGAGTTCACAAATAAGGAGATAGTTTAGCTGGTTTGTTTTAACTTTGAGTTTATTATTACATTTATAATTCTTTGCAAATTCCTTATAATTTTATTTAATTTTTGGTTTTCAATTTTGATTCCTTCAATTCTGGTATGAAATACGCAATATTTTCGGATTTAAAACTTCTCTTGTTAATACCCAAAATGTTGGTGAAGCTGCCTTTTATTGTCTTTTCGATTTATAGTGAGGACATAATCATTATTAATTCATTTTTTGTATTTGTTTTAATTTCCTTTTCAAAAGCACACCATGTTGAAATTTTGTAAGGTCTGTTTCACGTGTTTACGCTTCAGACCAATCCATTATCTTGAGCCTCAATGAGGGCGTTCAGAAAAATTAATTTCATCATTGATAGTTCCTTGATTTCCTTCTAAGTAAATTTTAATTTACTTGTTTGTTAAGTTCATCAATAAAATGTATATCAGGAAGTCTACTGAATAAAACAATTGTATCTTCAACATATCAAATATAGATATTTAGTTTTAACTGAACACTATTATTATTATTATTATTATTATTATTATTATTACTAGCTAAAGTGGGCCCTATGGGCCCATTTAGCTAAACCTGCGGTGCTGGGGCCTTCAGCCTCAGTAATTGGGGTGCCTGCAGTCTCCCCAGTTACTGGCGAGTCAATTATTCGGTCAAATAAAACTACAGAAAAGAACGCAGCCATGAAAACCTGAGTTTCACAAATTTTGATACAATGAGTTCGGATGTGAAGCTTAAGATTTTCATTGCTGCGTTCTTTTCTAACTAAAGTGGGTCCGACAGGCCCATTCAGCTACACTTGCAGTGCTGGGGCCTTCTGCCCCCCCAATTACTGTATTTGGGGGAGTGGCGGTCAATTGATAAGCTTCACAAAAGTTCCTCGCGAACTTAAAATAAATATTAAACTTTCACTGTCTTAATTTCTTTTCAAAATCTTCGGTATCCGATTTCAGCTTTTGAAATAATTTTTTTGACAGACTCTGCCTCAATTATACTATAAAAGATAAAAATCTAATAATTGTATGTTGAACTGCAAGTCTTTAAAATTTAGAAAGTAAAACCTTAATTTCATTAGAATTTACAAGCGGTAGCTCGCTATCGCTCGCGACCGTTGTACAACTTGGCCCTCCGGGCGGGTAGCACTGTGACATATACTGCTATATACGCCATTACCCCCATTACCCCCACCCCTCTCCCCCATTACCCACACACACAAAAGTAAAAAACGCCATTACCCCCACCCCCAATTACCCCTCCCCACACAAAAGTAAAAAAACGCCATTACCCCCACCCCTCCCCAATTACCCCCACACACAAAAGTAAAAAACGCCATTACCCCCACCCCTCCCCAATTACCCCCACACACAAAAGTAAAAAACGCCATTACCCCCACCCCTCCCCCAATTACCCCACCCCCACTCCCCCAATTACCCCTCCCCACACAGAAAAGTAAAAAACGCCATTACCCCCACCCCTCTCCCCATTACCCCCACCCCCACTCTCCCAATTACCCCACCCCCACTCCCAATTACCCCACCCCTCTCCCCATTACCCCACTCCCCCAATTACCGCACTCCCTCCCCCACTACCTCCAGGGCAGGTAGCAGTATACAGTATATATCACAGTATAAATGTGAAGTTCAAGATTTTCACGGCTGCGTTCTTTTCTGTAGTTTTATCGCGGTGCTGGAGCCTTCAGACCCAGTAATTGTGACCTAGGACCGGGAAACTTGACAGAGCACATCGGCAGCTCATGGGCTATCAGTTGGTTGTGGTTGCAGAATTTTCCGATGTGCCGTTTAGTCTGTGCACGGTTCCGAAAAAAGTGGACACAGACACATTTTAGCTCAATAGTATATTAGATTCTTGGTCCCAAGCCCGGATAAAGGGGGAGGGTTGGTGTCAGGAAGGGCATCCGGCCGTAAAAACCCACGCCACAACCAAATGAGATGAGTCAAGAACCAAGATTTTGGAGGCGACTCACCTTAAACAGCGACCCCATATAAAAATGGGATTAATTATGCTGAGGAGGAGGAAGTATATTAGATTCTTATCCTGTAATTTTTTTCGAATTAAAGTGAATTAAAATCCTCTGGCATATAAATTTTAGATCTAAAAATCTCCACTCTTTAAAATGCAATATTTAAGTCTGAAAATGTTAATACAGGGTGATCAAAACGTTGCAGTGCACCGAGTTTTTTTATTTTTATTATTTTTGTATAGTTATTCTATATAACGCTGAACTTATAATAAATAATAATAATTTAATAATAATAATAATAATAATTATAATAATCTGAAACAAATTACAATCAGTACACTGCAACTTTTTGATCACCCTGTATTTTTGCCGGCTAGATAATAATCAATATGAATGGTGACAAAGTCATAGGCTATAAAAATTTTGAGAATTTACCATATTATTTTATTTACTAGCCTAACATAGGCCTAACTTCACAAACAAGCTTCAGCCAAATCTGTTAGTAGTTCAATTCAGCGGTTTTTAGAGCTCATTAATCAGTAGGTTTTTTTTTACTGACACTAGGCACACATAAACGTTTAAAACCATAATTGTTGATGATGAGCCAATCTGATTGTGTTTAACTTGGAATAGAAAAATCGTCCAATGACGAATTTAATAATAATAATAAATATCTTCTAATCTAAGGGGCCTAAGCTAAGAAATTTTGTTAGAAAAATAAACCTACTTCTGTCATATTTCTCAACCTAAAACCACACCAATTTTAATATATATGGTGCAGTGCTGGGATTAGCGGTGCTAACTTTCGATTAGCGATACTGTTAGCGCTACTAATTTTCAAAATTGTTTGCGAAACAGGTATCGGCGTTAAGTTTTTAGAGGAATTCAATCGCTAATTTTTCAAAACCACTCGTAAATTGAATAGAATTTGTTTTTCCGTTGGTCTGTTTTCACGATTAATATATACGAGGGGAACTCGACTCAAACATAAAAATGTTTTCATTTTCGTAGACTATAATGTCACATTTTTGTACCTTAGCAATCAATTATATCAAGGCATATGCTAATATATGTAAGTAAATTATGGAAGGCAGAACATATATAAAATGGGGTGGTTTCAGAAAAAATTAGCGACAAAATTAGCGTTAGCGTTAGCGGCGCTAACTGTTGAAATGAAATGCTTAGGGTTAGCGTTAGCGGCGCTATCTTTAGGAGTTAGCGGGCACAGCACTGATTGGGTATCCCAAAGGTCCTGCCACATAATGTACATTATATGGAACTTTGGGCAGGACTTTTGGAACACCCACCCTGTGTGTGTGTGTGTGTGTATATATATATATATATATATATATATATATATACTTAAACGCTATTGAAAAGGCGAAGTAAAAAACTTATTAGAAAAGTAAGCGCAACTATGGGCTTTAATATAGTGAACCAAATTAAATCGAACCCGAAGGAATTCTATAATTATGTTAGGAATAAAAAAGTAGCTTCGCAGACTATTGGTCCACTCATAGGCGAAAACAACGAAAAAATTTACCATGACTTACAATTTACAAAAATGACGAAAGTTTTAAATAAATTCTTCTCTTTCATGTTTACGAACGAAAATATGAACGACATTCCTGTTCACGTAATCATGCTCAGAGATGATCAGTTAAAGCTTCACGATTTTACCATTAGTGAAAGCGAAGTGCTCTCAGCCATAGGTAAAATTAATCCTAATAAAACTTCCCGTCCAGATAAGCTCTACCCTAGGGTACTTAAAGAAGTGAATTGCCAATAGTCCGTCTTCTCAAATATATACAGTATTTGATAAATCGTTACAGTCTGGAGAAATTCCGCTCGATTGGAAACTTGCAAACATTACACCAATATTTAAAAATGGGGACAAATCGCTTCTGGGAAATTATCGTCCCATCAGCTTGACTTCAGTAGTTGGTAAGCTTAAGGAGATGATCGTTCGGGACAAAATAGTCAATCACTTAAGAAATAAATAAATTAATCAAAGATTCTCAACATGGTTTTCGACGTAAGCGTTCTTGTCTTAGTAATTTACTCGACTTCTTTAATGATATTGTAAATATATATGGCGAGAGTGAAATAGATATATAGTTCGATTTTCAAAAAGCGTTTGATGAAGTGCCACAATAAAAGATTATTAGCTAAACTGCACTCTCACGGAATTGATGGTAATGTTCTCAAATGGATCGAAAATTGGCTTAGTGGATGTAAACAAAGAGTGGTTATTAATGACAAAGCGTTAAACTGGTCAAACTGGTCAAACTGGAAAAGTGTAACTAGCGGCGTGCCTCAGGGATCAGTTCTGGGACCGGTTCTTTTTATTATTTATATCAATGACATCGACTTGGGAATTAAGAGTATTATTTCAAAATTTGCGGATGATACCAAACTTGGGGGACGAACAAATTCAGCGGCAGAACGTTTGCAGATTCAAGAACATATTAATAAATTACTCGAGTGAGCGGAAATTTGGCAAATGAACCTTAATATAGATAAATGGGGGGGGGTTAGCCCCCAAGTTGCATGAATGGGGGTGAGGAGGTTTTGGGAGATACCAGATTCAGAAATGTTGACATAATGTGAAGCTCAAAATTTTCACGGCTGCGTTCTTTTGTGTAGTTTAGCCTGTCTAACCGTCAGCGAAGCGACGGGAACTGTACTAGTATAGATAAATGTAAACCGTTGCATAACGGTAAAAACAATGCTAAAGAAAAGTATTTTATGCGCAACAAGACACTAACGAGTGTAACGGAAGAGAAAGATTTAGGTATTATTGTTGTCGGCACTCTTAAACCGAGAAAGCAATGTATCCAAGCGGTTAGAAAAGCAAATAGAATCTTAGGATTTATTGGTAGATCGTTTGATATGAAGTCGGAGAAAACAATGCTAACATTATATAATTCTTTAGTAAAAAAATTTAAGATATACATAAAGCAACAAATTTGTTTTTATAAGTTTAAATGCGACACGTTTATGCGACATTGCAGCCAAGCAAAAATATTGTTGCATGATTTATTGTATTTGATTTAATTAGCATGGGCGCAAATCGCTATCAAAAAGTGGCGGATACATTTGGATATCAAAATTAATGGATTTTTTAGTACATGTATTTACAATAGAATATCGTAACAAAAAATAAAAATAATAATAATAATAATATATATATATTATATATATATATATATGATATATATATATTATATAATATATATTATAATAATAATAACAAATAATATATTTGTTCATGTATTATAATTCCTCTTATACTTTGGAATACCGTTAGCCTACTAAGAGTTCCTAATATTTCCCAAATCGTGGGGGGTACAATTGATACTTTGTCCCCGGCCTTCAAAAAGTTGGGGGTACATGTACCTCCTCTGTTCCATAGGGATTTGTGCCCATGTCAATTAGTACATCTAAGTCTAATTTAAATACACTCCAATTTCTCCGCCATTGTTTTGGGACTTTGCCCGAATTTTGAGGCATTTGACCGAAAATATTCGGAAATTTGTGAAACTGAGGGGCTGCAGACCCCCCGTCCCGTACGCCTATGGTCCCACCGGAAATGATAATGTAAATTGTACTACAATAGGCAATATCCTATTATGGCGCCCCAAATTATTCAACCAACCAAAAATAAACGAATATCATCCCAAATTATTTAACAGCATTAGCTTTATTTTGATGAATAATTTTTGTTGATTTCTTATGAGAAAACATGGCTGGAATGCTCGGTTAGGTCAACTGTACGTCCTTGACGATTGGTTAGGTTAAGTCGTGATATTTTCGTTAAGACTAACGAAAATATCACGACTTAACCTAACCAATCGTCAAGGGCGTACAGTTGACCTAACCGGGCAGTCAATAATTTTCACGTAGGTTTCGATTAATTTTAAGCAACTTTTACGAAAAATGTGAGCATTTATTTTTAATACATAGACAAGTGTATCACACAGAATACTGCACTATCATACATGTCAGGAAGCGACTAAATATACACATTCGCCAATTGCTCGTATCTGGGACGCTAATTGTTTATTTTGTAATTGTTAAATAATTTGGGACGCCAAAATAGGATATCGCCCTACAATGTAACGTTTCTGTAAATCTTTATATCGATGTCGCTTTGTTTATATATATATATATATATATACACTGTTGTATATATATATATATATATATATATATATATATATAGGATTGAACTCAGAATGGTCCCCTGAGGCTTTTTTATGATACACACAGACCGTACATGGAACAAGGAACTCTTCTGGAAGAGCTCCTTGTACCATGCACGTATATATATATATATATATATATATATGTAAAGAACGACGCTTGTGTAGAAGAACGTTCCGCACAAGATGAGGAGGGAGAACGAACAAATGAAAAATGAGGTAACCCGGGAATCGAACCCGGGATCTTCCGATTGCCGGTCAGATATGCTATCCACTACACAAGCGTCGTTCTTTACATTAATTATACTGTGTTGTTTGCAGTTAATATATACACTGTGTATATATATATATATATATATATATATATACACACAAACTCAGAATGGTCCCCTGAGAAACTTATTTAAACACAGACCGTGCATGGAACAAGGAACTCTTCTGGGAAAATTAAATCCACTATAGTCCGAATAAGTAATGGTAAATGACAAATACCATAGTTTTTCTTTTTCATGATGCTAGCCCGACGTGGGCAACGGGTCGGACTATAGTGGATTTAATTTTCCCAGAAGAGTTCCTTGTTCCATGCACGGTCTGTGTTTAACATATAAGCAAAGGTGGGCACCCGGGCCTCATAAAGGACCGACGGTCCCGGTCCCGGTCACGGTCCTTTCTGAAGATAGGACCTAGGAACGACTCGGTCCTCGGTCCTTATATATAATATAAGTGAAAAATTTTATTAAAATGAAAAATGAAATTAAAGACACCGGAAATCTTTAATTTTATTAACGTAAATTATAATTAATACAATACATAAATGATGAAAAAAAGTTATTAAGTTAAATGCTTGAGTTTCCCTTCAAGAAGACTAGCATTTCAAAATGGCTGTCACTGAGCCCTGACCTTTTCGGCTTGAGGACGTCCTTCCCCAAAGAGAAGAGCCTCTCCACGGCGGCACTGGATGGGATAGGCGTGTTAAACTTGATGAACAAGTCCTTCAACGCCGGGCTGGGGAACGAGTCCTTGTTGAAGATGAAGGGTTTCACAGGCCTCTCGCGTGAGAAATGTCTCCACCAACTTGGTCTCGGTCTCCTTCGTCTTCTCCCCGCCCTCGTAGAGAGCCTCAAAGAAGTCGTCATTGTCCTGGTCATTCTCACCCTCGCTGCTGCTGGTGTCGTTGCCTGAGTCCGCTCTTGCCAGAATCCTCTCCACCATAGACATCATCTGCTTCTTCACCTTGGCCTTGATCTCCTCGACGTCATACATGACGTCGTCCTCCACCAGCCTCACCCAGCCCAATTTGAACTTGGGGTGTAGCGCAGCTGCCAGGAGGAAGTCCATATCCTCAAAATGGGGACCAAACCGACGTTTGATCCCATCCCTGACAGCTAATACCAGTGGCTGACACATCTTGACATCGCTGCTTTCCATCTGCTCCTTCAACATTTTGAGAGAGATGGCCAGGGTGTGCAGGAGTGCCCCCATGTACGCCTTGTCCTCCCCTTGCAGGATGTCCAAGGCCTTACAGACCGGCTTCATCACCTCAAGATACTCTTTGAAGAAGTTGATATCAGCTGAAAAAATAGTTAATATTTTAGTCCTGTACTTAAACTTTTTAGATTGTACTTTTTACTTTTTACTTTTTACCTTTTTACTTTTTACTTTTCAGTTCTTCCACTAGGAGCTCCAGTTGCTTGACTTGAAGTTGAAGCACTAACATCAGTAGATTCTTCGTCTCCTCCAGGTGTTGAAACAAGTTTCAGTTCAGTCTCAGTCTCTTTCTGAGTCTTCTGGAGGAAACGATCCATCTTCTTTAGAACTTCAAATAATCACTAAACACACTAAAATCACTAAAAAAGACCGTCCGGAATTGTTTAAAAATGGACCGTCGCTCCTCATTTCGGTCCTCAGTGAGAAAAGGACCGACTTTCCCGCTCACTGTCCTTAAAAAGGACCGAGTTCCTGGAGTTCGGTCCTTTTGGAACTCGGTCCTGCCCACCTTTGCATATAAGTTTCTCAGGGGACCATTCTGAGTTTGTGTATATTAAACGGACGTGTTACGTGCCTTGAAAAGTGGACGCTCAATGTCCCGGTTGAGGTTTAAGTTTTGGTTTTTTTGCCTAAAAATACAATAGTTACCCCCTTTTTCTTTGATTTATTTAATCCGACGTGAATGCAACGAGTCTTTTACTTATATAGAGGTTCTAAATGTAGTGGGACTAGGCTTGCTTTAAACCCTAGATCCATGTCCCAAAGCTGGATCCTGTCTGCTTTGCAGATAGCTGGTGAGGGAAGCTATATTTATGGGACCTCTTTGCGAGAGACCCGTTGCCCACGTCGGGCTAGCATCATGAAAAAGAAAAACTATGGTATTTGTCATTTACCATTACTTATTCGGACTATAGTGGATTTAATTTTCCCAGAAGAGTTCCTTGTTCCATGCACTGTCTGTGTATATATATATATATATATATATATACAGGGTGGGCCGTAAGTTTCCATACATAGGAAAAATAAACATTTTTATGGACAACCATTTTTATTTATATAATATGCTCTACATGGTTGCCATTGTTTTGAAAACACATTTCAATACGTGTTCCCCACTGTTGATGAACACGCATTAGCACAGTTGACGTTATGCTTGTAATGGCGTTGGTGATACGTTCCTTTAGATGATTTATGTCTCGTATCTTTTCCTGATACACCATGGCCTTCAAGTGCCCCCAAAGATAGAAATCAAGGGGGGTGAGATCTGGGGATCTGGGAGGCCACTCCACAGGACCACGCCGACCAATCCAAGCATCCGGAAACTGCTGCTGATCCAAATACCGACGCACGTGAAGACCATAATGAGGTGGAGCTCCATCTTGCTGGAAGTAAACTGGGAAGTTACCTTCCTCGTTTAGCAGGGATGGGAAAATCTCTTCTTGCAACATCTTAAGATACCTTTCGGCATTAAGATTTCCACTGACAAAAATTGGTCCAATAATTCTGTCACCCATATCCCGGCCCACACTATCACTTTACCGGCACCTTGCATCTTCGTCGGACTCAGCCAGTTAGGGTTAGCATTACTCCAATAACGTAGTTTTGCCGATTAACCTCTCCATTGACGTAAAAATTTGCTTCATCAGTAAACAAGATCTTACGTCAAACGCATATTCTTAGGGTATATATATATATTATAATATATATAATATATATATATATTATATATATATATATATATATATATATAAACTTCGTTATTTGGACGGACCGAACGAAGAAGGCATCACTGCCCCACCGTGTCTGTTTTGTTTATGCTCAGCTGATCCACAGCGAAAGCGGCCTGAACAGGGAGTGAAACCTTGTTACGCATTATTGTTTGTAACGCGTTCCGTTTATAATTTTATATTCCACTTTAAACCAAAATTGACATATCATTGTCAAAATACAACCTTATCTTGTAATAGTGATCTGTAGTGATACTGATCCGGTGTAGTTCTGCAGTGCACGTTAAGTGACGGGCTTAAGTTGGGTTACCACCCACTGACTTACCAGTAAGCTTAGTTGCCTGTTCTTCTGTCACTGAGGCTGATTTATTAAGCCAGAATTTCGTATGGAGGCCTCTCAAAATTCAAATGACTTTCTATATTATTATAGGAATATTTCGATGAAAATTAAAAAGTAAGTTGCTTCTTGTAACTCGCTGTTAAAGCTTGGTTAAGCCTGTGTGGGCCCAATCTATAGTCTATTAGGGATAGGCCTAGGTCTAATCTGCTATTTCAGTAATGAATTATGTCAGACCTCCTGTATAAACTCACTGGTAATTAAATTGTACAGGTTTGCTTTGTTAGACTAGCTTAATAAGCTAATAATAGCTTAGTAATAGGGGCTATCTTAGGTTAGGCTAAGTTGGTAATTATGGTCTCTTCAAACTGTGTCTGGATTCTGGAATTTTACCAAGGCTAGATTAGATTGGTTATGGTTGTTAAGTTAATAATTAGACCCTACAGACTCTCACTGAACTGCATCTGGGATTTTATCAATCTGAGAGTCCAGATGCATTTCACAGACTGTCTATAATTATTAACCTAATAACGTATTACTAAGCTATTATGAACTGTATCTTGGGTTAATATTCATTTTAGCACATGACCTGGACTTTGGGATGACAATAAGTTTTTGGTAAAGATTCATTTTAACTGCCCCCTCATTTTTGACATGAAAACATTTTTCTGGTCTATTTTCAAATCTGACCTTCATTTCCTTGAGAAAATCCCCATTTTTGAGGAAATGATGATCTAACATATCGGTAAATATTGGATTTTACTCCCAATCTGGTTTTATAATGAAAGCAAACTTTTCTGGTCAATTTTGAGGTGCTTTGCACAATTTTGCCATTGGTTTTTGAGATATAACATAAACATACCAGTACCGTATAGGATACTGTATGCTCATGTTACAAGGGTAATGATTCAGAATACGGGTGCCACTTAATTAAGCAAAATTTTGAAAAATACCATGGAGACAAAGTTGTCTCTCATTAAAATACGTTGATTGCATGTTTTGCATTTGTATAATTTAGGTCTCAGGGGTCGTAAAGATCACGCATCACAAATTGATCAGTATAGGTTTCACTTCAAATGTGATGCGTGATCTTTACGGGGGCGGAGCCCCCATACCCCTGAGACCTAAATTATACAAATGATAATGTAATAATATGTTAAGATATGCACTTTTTTAGTAATTTTCTAACTTCGTTTTTTTGACTATGCGACATATGCAATCAATGTATTTTAATGAGAGAAACAACTTTGTGTCTATGGTATTTTTCGAAATTTTGCTTAATTAAGTGGCACCCGTATTCTGAACCATTACCGTTACGAGATCTTGTAAATGACAGGCGCGTCTTTTTTCTAAACAGGACGTCCTATCTGCGGATAGGATGACAAGTTAACAGATAGCACACAAAAAGTATATTTGATATGGTTATATGCCTAAATTATTGGTAGAAATAGATTCAGCATACACGATTTAACTTAAATTCATATTTTAGTAAAGGATATCTATTGCAAATAAATTAGAATTCATCCTGTTTGTATGTTGATGTCATTTGGCAGCTAGCGATGCTCCTATATGGCCTAGGCCTACGTCAATGGCTTCTTTGAAGACTTGGTTGAGCGATTCACAGTTGTTGTTTGTCTATCGTGTGAGTGGTGTATCTAGATTCATTGTGTGTGATGACTTCATGTGAGTATGCAAGTTTTTCTCAAGCAAGGGAATGATTTGAATGTTGAAATAATGCATGAAGTCGCTACTGATGGATGCAATGAGGCGTATAATTATTTACCATGCATCAGTAAGGCTATCAATCCAAAAATTGCTTATATCTCTATTAATATCAATTTGCACAAGAAATACCATAGAAGAAAATGGATTCAAATTTAAATTCTCATAAGAAAAACCTATTGTCATACCAAAGTCAGTTAATATTCTTTTTATCACATGACCTGATCTTGATTCTGAAATTTTGTCAAATGGTCATAGGTCATATGTCATATATATATATAGGCTAGTTAGTGAGCATCTGTATATTTGAGTGATATTGAACTGAAAGGTGAGGTTGAATATTTTCTTTTAAAGAAAATAAAATGGTTAAAATTTGGCTGGACACAGGGGCTAACGAGAAATGAGAGGTTGTGTTTCACCTGCATTATTTTTCATGCTCTTTACGATGGTACTAATCATTTTTTGTGCTAGTGCGCGGTTATAAAATTCATTTAATATATAATTTTTACGTGGAGACTCCGTGTGTATGTAGGTATGTATGTATGTGTGTATCCATGTATGTATGTTAGTGCTCCGTGTGTTTGTATGTATGGTAATGCGTTTCATGGACGTATCACTTGTTTTCAGATTGTCACAGGGCTGGATTGGGCCAATTAGACACTTTTCGTGATGTGCGCCTAGTGATGTTAAAAAAACGGTTTTTTTTTTATGTCCATGTTGTTTTTTTTGTTTTTTTTGTCGTTTTTTGTTTTTTATTGTTTTTTTTTTGTTTTTTTGTTTTTTTTTAATAATAATATAGATATTGCCAATTTATATAGGTATACTTTTGCAATGATATATATTATAAAAATAAATAAATATAATAAAATAGGCCATATGGTACCAGTATAGAATGTCCTTTTCAGCCTATTTACAGAAAAAAACTGGCCTCTTTCTTGCACTGAAAGTCTTGTATCTTAGATCCGTTAAACTTGCGAGAACACTGGCTGGGAGCTGACTGCCCATTGTCCAACCTTTCCAGGACTCTCCCATCCATGCCTCGGATTTTGAATCTCCCACTTAACTATCCTTTAGACCCGCGATGACATATTTCCCCCCCGAGACCATCCATATATATACAATTATACATACACATACACCCATATACCAATAATACATAAATACTTATATACACATTTTATCTATTATATACCCCATACACACGCATACATCCAGAATTCCAGATACATACGCACGCATACTCACATATATACCTACACAAACTCATACACCTCTATTTCGCCCTTTCATTACCTCCGAAATCATTTAGCACATACAGTAATATCCATACAGCCAAAAGAAACTGATTAAGCACAGACAGAGCAGCAAAGCTAGTATTTATATCCCAAAATGCAAAATTCCAAGAAAGTGAAGTAAAACATGGTGCTACATTGGCTTCGTCAACATCCAAATCTGCAATAAGTACCAGTACCTGTGATATTGAAACTATATGCTCTAATCAATCTAGTGATAATGATTCTTCAATGGAAATAGAATCAGATAATGAAAGTTAAACAGCATTAGGTTAACACAAAGGTTAAAAAAAAGAGATGAATATTTTTATTTTTTTTATTTTTCTATTTGGAATATATATATATATATTATATATATATATATATATATATATATATATATTAATATATATATATATACACTGGTATTCTTGCCAATCACAATTATATATATTGTTTTCTACCAGTATTATGTATTTTTTATTATGTATATTATACCAGTACCTGTGATATTGAAACTAGCATATATGCTCTACCCAATCTAGTAATGATTCTTCCATGGAAATGAAGGTTAAACAACATTAGGTTAACAAAAAGGTTCAAAAAGGTGAATATTTTTTTTTCTATCTGGAATATATATACTGGTACTCTTGCCAATCACAATTATGTATATTGTTTGAAACAAGGAAGAATGTTTTATGTTCTAGTTAAAAATATATATACATATAAAAAATGAGGGTTGTTTTTCCTTTCTATTATATACTTTTTACGTGATTCAGTTTTTCTAAAAGATGACTATATATACTAGGTATAACTGTATAAGCATGGTAGTATAGTAAATTATAGGTAATACTAATATACTTATTAGATTAAAGGAAGAAAAATATGGAATAAGTTTAAAACAATAAAAAACAAAAAAAACAAAAAAAACAGACTATCTTCGTTTTAAACAAAAAAAACGACAAAAAAAACGACAATAAAAAACGACTCACATCACTATGTGCGCCATAGGAATTTCCTTTGCTTCATGCAGTTTGAGGACAATGGCTGAAGCTAGTGAAGGTTTTGAATGTGATGGTTGCGAGATTGAGTATTACCGCGCCATTTCTAAATATTCTGAAAATAATAAAGCCTTGGTAGATTTGTTAAACACAGACCGTGCATGGAACAAGGAACTCTTCTGGGAAAATTAAATCCACTATAGTCCGAATAAGTAATGGTAAATGACAAATACCATAGTTTTTCTTTTTCATGATTTTAGCCCGACGTGGGCAACGGGTCTCTCGCAAAGAGATCCCATAAATATAGCTTCCCTCACCAGCTATCTGCAAAGCAGACAGGATCCAGCTTTGGGACATGGATCTAGGGTTTAAAGCAAGCCTAGATCCCTACATTCAGAACCTCTATATAAGTAAAAGACTCGTTGCATTCACGTCGGGTGGAATAAATCAAAGAAAAAGGGGGTAACTATTGTATTTTTAGCCAAAAAAAACAAAACTTAAACCTCAACCGGGACATTGAGCGTCCACTTTTCAAGGCACATAACACGTCCGTTTAATATACACAAATTCAGAATGGTTCCCTGAGACAATTATATGTTAAACACAGACCGTGCATGGAACAAGGAACTCTTCTGGGAAAATTAAATCCACTATAGTCCGAATAAGTAAAATCATGAAAAAGAAAAACTATGGTATTTGTCATTTACCATTACTTATTCGGACTATAGTGGATTTAATTTTCCCAGAAGAGTTCCTTGTTCCATGCACGGTCTGTGTTTAACATATAATTGCCTTGGTGGATTGTTTTAAATGCCACAGAGTTCTGCCTGCTTGTGTGCAGTTAGGTTTGGTTAAGTTAGGTTAGGTTAGTTAATTTAGTTAGGTTAGCTAGTTTTTTATCAGAATTTTATTTTCCTGGTGTAGTTTTCTGTTTTGTTGGAATTTGACACACATTTCTTGTGCAAATGAGTAGAAACACTCCGTATTTTGGAATGGAAAAAAAATAGTTTCTATTCATTTGCACATGAAATGGGTATCAGATTCAAACAAAGCAGAGAAAACTACACTAGAAAAATGTAATTTTGATAAAAAATGTAGCCCTTGTGTCCAGCCAAATATTTACCAATAAAATTATTTTTAATTAAAGAAAACATGCAAACTTATGCCAGGAAATGGCACTGATTTTACTGAGTAGTAAAACTTTTGAACATCATTTTAGCCACAGTATATGAGTAACAAATTCTGGTATTATATATTGTGGAGTGAGCTAAGGAAAAGCATTTAAACAAATTTGAGATGTGAAATATGAAAATTGGAAGTTTTCACATTAAATTAGTAAAATTTATGAAGGAATTGATTTTTCAAAATATAGACAAGGAATTGGCAGCTTTTCATGTAATCAGTACATTACTAATTATTCCTACAAATGCAGATTTTTTTTTAACCCCATTTGTTACCAAAGTGGATTATACCAGCTCAGTTTCCCCAATCTGGCCTAAACACTGTTGCAGAAATTGTATTCAATTATTATTGGAAGTGGATATTAAAATTTTTTTCACTGGATTTGAATTGTACTGAAATATATAAAGTATCATACTAATTTAAATGGGGTCTTTTAAGTCAGGGTGCAATGTTGACTTTGTTAAAAGTTATGACATTTAAAAGCAATATTTTAATATTCATTGTGTGTCCAAAATGAATTTTTAATTCACACCAAGTTACATAGAAACTTATTTTCAGGAGGTTTTTGAGGAAACCGAATATAGCTGAAGCCAGTGAAGATTTCAGTAAGTTTTTAAATGCTTTAAATTCTTAAGTGTATTGTTTTATTTGTGTAATTGCACTTTTTTGGGTTTGATATTTGCCTTTGTACATAATTTTTAGGTGCCTAATAAAATTTATTTACATAACATACTGGAATGTACTCATGATCATTAGCAGTCTAATTCTAATTATTAGTAGCTCTATCGGGGCTTTTACTCATTGAATTATAAATTGGCTACTTTATTTGGAGTGCACTCTCAAACTATCCAAGCTTTATACATATATATGATAATGCCTTCCTATGATGGGGATTTCAGAATTTTTGCTTCGCCTCAGTAGAGCCACATATTAACCAAAAGCACTTCACATTATGTTAGGGTACAATACATTATTGAATGTAATATGACTTTTGCAATGCAGTCCTCAGACTCAGAAATTAAAAGTGTTGTACCATATTTTAGCCTATAGCTTCATTTTTTGTGCATGTAATTAAAAAATGAAAATTAATAAATTTGAATAGCCACAATCATTACATATACCTAGTAAGCTAGGTATAAATTTTAAAGTACCCTACTCATAGAATTGAATTAACCTTGGCTTAGAATTTAAATAGCCTATATGAAGTCACAATCTATTTAGCCTAAATAGGTATACCTAATCATAATAGACATTAAGATTGAACCCACTTGTCATCAGTTGGCATTATGGTACTTATCTGATGTAGTTGCAGGTCTTAATGTGGTGGCTAGATGAATTTAGACTATGATAGACTCCAATCATCATGTTACAAATTTTAATGCAAATTATTGCCAGTGACAATACTTGGTTTCTGCAAATAGGTAAATTGACTCATAATTTGACTGACTGTGAAGCCTGGCCTCAAGCAGGCCTTTGCTATCTTGCTGTGGCTCGATGTGAACAATCTCTGTCAAATTCAGTAACAGAAGTTGCTTCAATGGCTGAAGCTGCTCGTAAATTTATGAAAGTAAGTTCAGCAATAAATTTCTTTCACTAGTACTAACATCATCATTTACCTTTTGTTTAGATGTTTCTCTAATTTGTCAGAAAAAATATTATAGGACCTATATCAATGTCTCTGGTCATTTTATAACATTTTGTCCAGTACAAATGAGAAAATATGAATCCTATTAAAAGGAAAGCAAGGCATTGGACTGCCTTCATAGAAATTAGGGCCAATTTAAATACAGTACTTGATATCGGTCTTTAATTGAAGTAGCAATAAGTATATGGTATATTTAAAAAAGTTAAAATGAGAAAATAAATCGTGAAGTTTATTCTCTCCAAAAAATCTTCAAAATATGGTAGATTGAATCCCATCTGCTAGGTGTCTTCCTTCTTTCCTTTAGCCACCTTGGCTTTACCATCTTCCTCTCTCCTTTTCTCCTTGTAGGATTTTATTGTTCTTTCCCATAGGCAGAGCAAGTAAATCAGAGTCTACTTTGTCCAAATTACAACGAACATATGATCACTGCAATATCATGTTATCAAATGGCAATTAAATTATATAAAGATCAAGATAAGTCTGCATTAGCTGCATCTTTGGCTTTGGAATTAAGTAAGGTAAGAGATTTTTATGTACAGTATTACAAATAATTGTAAGTACCAAAACCTGAACTAAAATAGTAGAACTAACTTAGGGTAGCTGAATAATTTTAAAAATACTGAAATTAACTTGTTGCTTTCAGTTTTGTGCATTATCCTAAAACATTGAATGACATTTAAACCACGCATATATTCCACTAAATAGGTAGTGATTATGTCATCCACTTTTTATCCACCATCACAGATCAGTTGAAACCATTAGTTGTCCCCCAAAATACCAAGTTAACCAAATTGGTTTCACTTTAAATGAAAAAAATGCATATTTATTCCATCGTTTATACTTAATGTCAATTTGTTATTGTCTGTAGAATGCTTTAGTTCAGTTTAATTTACAGACCAATATATATGGTGTCTTAAAATGTGTAGATTTGAAAGTTCAAATCACTTGATTAAAAAAACATCTTTTGATAACCCCAAATTTTTTTTCTCAGTTCAATTTTGTTTATATTTGAACTTGATTAATGCTCATAATACTGTACCAAATGGCTCTATACCATAAAGTGTATTGTCATTGTATCAGGTCATCCCATAAGTAATGTTGTTTGTTACGATAGATTAAGTTTAAACTAGTCCTACTCGGTTTAAGCATAAATTTTCCGAAGGTTATATCTAAGAGGAGATCTATGGTGTTTTGCTACATACTTTACAGACCTTGACCAGTGAAGATGTGTGTTTTGCTTAATGTGAACCCCTCATAAACATGGTGGTATCAGAAGAGCATATCAGGCATATACCGTAATGCTTTATGAGTTCAAAAAAGGGAATAGTGCTACTGAAGCAACGCAAAATATTCAGGAAGTTTATGGCAATGATATTCTGCATGTGAGAAAATGTCAAAGATGGTTTCAAAAGTTTAGGAATGGTGACTGCTGTTTGACAGATGCAGCACGCTCTGGACGACCTACTGAGTTTGATGATGACCTGCTGTTAGTCGCACTTGAAGAAGACTGTTCAACAACTGTTGAAGAATTGGCCCAGAAACTTGATTCATCCTTGTCCACCATCCATTGACATTTGCAACAACTCAGGAAAGTGCCTAAGTTAGGAAAATGGGTGCCACATGAATTGTTGGTTGACAGTCTGATGGTGCGGGTAAACATTAGCACACTAGCACAGCTCTTCATTCCTATGAACTCCAAGATCCAATTTTGCACCATTTAGTGACTGGTGATGAAAAATGGATACTGTACCAGAATGTTAAGTGCCATTGACAGTAGGTTTGTGCTGGAGAACCAGTGACACCACAGCTAAACCAAATCTTCACCCTCGGAAGGTGTTGCTTAGTGTTTGGTGGGATAAAGGTGGTATAATACACTTTGAAACCTTACCACACCCAAACAATCACTGCTCAAGTCTACTGTCAACAACTGGATCGATTGAACCCTGCACTAAAAGAAGAGAGACCTTTGGTTAATTGGAAAGGAATCGTGTTCCACCATGACAACGCGCGTCCTCATACCACTCGGATTACTTCTGCAAAAATTGAGGAGCTTGGGTGGGAAAAACTTCCACATCCTCCATATTCTCCAGACCTTGTGCCTTCAGATTATCATCTCTTCAGGAATCTGCAAAACTATCTTGATGAGAAACAGTATACTTCTTTAGATGACTTGCACACCAGTCTTTGTACGTTTTTTGCCTCAAAACCACCTGAATTTTATAAACATGGCATTGAAAAGCTTGTAGGACATTGGCAGAGTGTCATTGATTCCGATGGAAAATATACTAGATTAAAAAGTTTTTTTTTTTTTTGTCTTCAAATTCCGATCTAAAAAATGACATTACTTATGGGATGACCTGATAGTTGCATGAGCCTTGGTTTTTGTTGTTGTGTAATTAAGGATGCTTATTTAACCAGGAAATAATGGAGTAGGTCCTATACACCTAAAACATTTGTAATTTATTTTTACAAGGTCCTTAAAACTGTGTGTGTGTGTGTGTGTGTGTGTGTGTGTGTGTGTGTGTGTGTACACAAATGGCAGTAATAACAAAGTAATGGATAATTTGAACTTGGTAATAAAATTAAGAATTTAATGGGAGAACTACTGCTTTCTTCTTTTTGGACTATATAGGAAACCACTCCAAACTGGAATATTATTTTTGCACCAATCCCCATCACACTAAATGCTTGGTTGTAATTTCCCTATTCCTAACAATTTGTGATCTAGAGCCTATACCTCAAGACTTAAACCATCTTTGGTACTGGTATCTTATACAGTATTCAAGAAACTAAGCTATATCCCCATTCAACCATGGCTGTTGCTGGACATGAGTATAATACTTCCTTTTCTCCTACTGATTGAAAGAGCACTCTGTTTTGTCTCCCTCACATTTTATCTTAAATGACTTTTCAGTCAACTAACATAGAAATAGTTACCCACTAGACAACCTCTTTACTCACCTCCATGGTACAAACTTAATAATCTACACCATCAACCAGTAATGCTCCTGCTACTTAAATCATCATCCTTGCAAGTCATGCCCTTCATGTCAAAGTCTGCTCAAAGTTCAGTGAAGATTATGCAAAATATACCATTAGAATGGCTAAAGAAAAATCCCATACTCAAATGACATTACTACTAATCATGCCCTAAGGGTAACAGGAACAAAACTAAGTGATCTAACAGTTAAAATAAACAAGACCTCACTGCTTTTAATACAGGGATTTGAGTTACATAACTCCTTTCCTTTGAAGGAGCTTGCTGTTTTATTTTGTACATTTTTGTATCGCCTGTTGCACTCTATTATTATTTCTATCATGTATTTAATTTCTTTCAGATCTTTTTACAGTTTCCAAGATGGGACTAATATTAATTTTATAATTCTAGGCACTGTGTAGCTTAGGAAAGTCCTCAGAAGCATTGACATATTTAGAAGAAGCCTCCTCCCTTCTTTCTGGTTCACCATACGATTATTTGACTTGTTTAAGTGAAATTGCATCCTGTAAAATTGAACTAGGTATGTTAAGAAGCAAGTATACAAATTAAAGGTTTCTGTAGTTTTAGGGTCTGCTGATTTCAAGATTAACAATTAAAACTGAAGTTATCAACAAAATTCTTGATTGGTTTAACATTGATAAAGCTCCAGGTCCAGAGGAGATTCTGTGGGTTGTCCTTGGGAAATGCTTGACTGAACTCGCTCCTGTTTAGTTCAAATCCTCTCGCTTATCTTTTAGCATGTCTAGATTCCTATCTACATCCCTTAGTCGACTTTCTCTTTACTCTGTTTCATATGCACCCATATACATCAGATGTCATTGTCACTAAACATTCCTTATACCCACACCGCGCAAGGGGGTTCTAAGCTCGTGCTCTGAGTGCTCTTTGTGCTCGTTTGTACGTGCTTGTTCCTGGAGGTTTCACGTGCGCCCTCCGGCCCTAGCACCAAGGATGATGGGGCTCGACCCTGCAGTCTTGTCATCCTTGGTCTTTTTCCACTTCGACTGTCCCTCCACCCTTTCTTTTTCCTCTGTCTTTTCCTCTCACTTTTTCTTTGTTTTTTCCGCTGAGATATGCCCTTTAAATAGAGGGCAATCGGTTCTTCCCGAACTTAAAAAAAAAAAAAAAAAAATTCCTTATACCATTCCATATTCTGTACATTCATTTGCTTATCATTCTCATCTCTCTCTCTCTCTCTCGTCTCTCTCTCTCGTTCTCTCTCTCTCTCTCTCTCTCTCTCTCTCTCTCTCTCTCTCTCTCTCTCTCTCTCTCTCGACTTGCATTATTTTTCTTCTGTATTATGTTGCCACCTCATTCAAATTCAGCCTTTCAAATTTTATACACTCTGTCTGTTCACTCTCTATCTTCCTTTTATACCAAACACCAACCAATCTAACTTTACACAGTACAATCACGTGGTCTGCCAAACCTCCAGTGAATTTTGGCACAGCTTTTGTATTACATAAATCCTTCAGCATACCCTCATTCACTTGCACATAATCTGTCATACTCTTCTGCACTCTCTCCATTCCAAGTATACTTATGCATGTCCTTTTTGTTGGAAGTATGTTTTTATAACATGGACCTCTTTCTACTGACAATTCTCTTATTCTATCCATTGTTAATTTGTCATGCATACAGGGCATATTGTGCTTCCTAATCACTCCAAGCCTAGGGCCACCACCTACTTCATCATTCAGAGCACCCATTGCAATCACTATACCTATGCATTCCTCACATTTCCAACCACACCACTTACACATTCCACAAATCATCCTTCCATACCCAATTTCACACTTTTCACTCCTTCCCATTCACCTGCATCTTTGTTTTACACAGATTAAGTAAGAGAGAGCATCCATCCTGACATCGCCTTTTACGACACGAGCAAGAAAGGCTGGAGATGAATTCTTAAACCCAGTAGCCTATGTATGAATATTTTTTTTATCCCAGTGTCAGTATTCTAATGCAGCATTAATAAGCTGGCTACTGATTATCCACAATTATGGTTACCTATTGAGTGATATATCCCACAGGTGACTTAGATGGAGCATTGAAGGTATATATGAAGATTGCAGCAACTATTAATATATATGAAGACCAGTCACCATCTGGAGCTTTTGCAGACATAATGACAAGGTTGGTCTCATTTTTTATGTGGTTGTTTCTTTGGTTAAATTAAATTGTAGGCTAAATAACTTCATTCTTACTGTCTCAATTTCAGGTGTGTTGCGATGTAAACATTCAAGGGCTATAAAGTATGTTTTTTATACAGTATAGACACTACAATTTGGGTTGGAGATTTATGGAAACGGAGATCTGTTTTATTTCTCAATGCATGGCATGGAAAGAAGTCAAGAGTAAGAGCAGTTGAGATGGATAACCTGAGAGGTGTGTGTGGCGTGTGCAGGATTGATAGTAAGAAATTATGTGGTTCCGGACAGATGTGGTGCTCAAAAGTCAGTGGAAGTGAAAATTGAGGGAAATGTGTTGGGTGGCTTGGACATGTTGAAAGATGACAGTTGTGAAAAGAGTGTCCGAGAGTGTTTGCAAAGGTACAAGGAGAAGATGGATAGACATGGTGAATGATTGCTTGAGTAATTGTAGACTTGATCTGGGTGATGCACGAGAAGCGACTGCAAGTAGGTTGGAATGGAGGAGATTTGTTAGAGGTATATAAATTCGAGACTCGCTCTTTATTTTTGACAAGGCCTGGAAGCACCACCATGCATGGTATATGAAACGCCTCAGGTGTAGAATTTTAGCCATGTGAGAGGGTACTTGTCCACCAGAATGCCGGTTTGTATTTTTTCTATTAACTGAAATAAAAGCCTGAAATTTTTACTATACCTTCTCTTCACATAGGGAATTAATACCTAGTGCAGAACATGCTGTATGTGATGTTCCCCCCAGCTCATGATACTTACGATACTTTTGATGGAAGAATTCTGTCCAACAGGTTTCCTGTAGTTTATGATAAAGGAATATCTGTGAAGTTATTTTAAAAAGTTAGTTTGTTTAAACTGAATCCATAAACAATAGGAGAATTGAACGCATCAGTTGAACAAGAAATTTCTTAAATTTCAACAAATTCGAGTGTGTTCAGAGTACTGCAAAAATTTGTTGTTCATGTGCAAAGCACTAATGAGCTGAAAGTATCAGGTCATCCCATAAGTAATGTCGTTTTTTAGATCGGAATTTGAAGGACAAAAAAAAACTTGACAAACTTTTTGATCTAGTATATATTTTCCATCGGAATCAATGACACACTGCCAACGTCCTACAAGCTTTTCAATGCCATGTTTATAAAATTCAGGCAGTTTTGAGGCAAAAAACGTACAAAGACTGGTGTGCAGGTCATCTAAAGAAGTATACTGTTTCTCGTCAAGATAGTTTTGCAGACTCCTGAAGAGATGATAATTTGAAGGCGCAAGGTCTGGAGGATGTGGAAGTTTTTCCCACCCAAGCTCCTCAATTTTTGCAGAAGTGATCCAAGTGGTATGAGAACGTGCGTTGTCGTGGTGGAACACGATTCCTTTCCGATTAACCAAAGAAGGTCTCTCTTCTTTTAGTGCAGTGTTCAATCGATCCAGTTGTTGACAGTAGACTTGAGCGGTGATTGTTTGGTTGTGTGGTAAGGTTTCAAAGTGTATTACACCACCTTTATCCCACCAAACACTAAGCAACACCTTCCGAGGGTGAAGATTTGGTTTTGGCTGTGGTGTCGCTGGTTCTCCGGCGCTTAACATTCTGGTACAGTATCCACTTTTCATCACCAGTCACTAAACGGTGCAAAAACGGATCTTGGAGTTCACGGGAATGAAGAGCTGTGCTGATGTTTACCCGCACCCTCAGATTGTCAACCGACAATTCATGTGGCACCCATTTTCCTAACTTAGGCACTTTCCCGAGTTGTTGCAAATGTCGATGGATGGTGGACGGGATGAATTGAGTTTCTGGGCCAATTCTACGACAGTTGTTGAACAGTCTTCTTGAAGTGCGGCTAACAGCAGGTCATCATCAAACTCAGCAGGGCGTCCAGAGCGTGCTGCATCTGTCAAACAGCAGTCACCATTCCTAAACTTTTGAAACCATCTTTGACATTTCCTCACATGCAGAATATCGTTGCCATAAACGTCCTGAATGTTTCGCGTTGCTTCAGTAGCACTTCCCTTTTTGAACTCATAAAGTATTATATGCCTGATATGCTCTTCTGATACCGCCATGTTTGAGGGGTTCACATAAAGCAAAACACACGTCTTCACTGGTCAAGGTCTGTAAAGTATGTAGCGAAACACGATAGATCTCCTCATAGATATAACCTTCGGAAAGTTTATGCTTAAACCTAGTAGGACTAGTTTAAAACTTAATCTATCGTAAAAAACGACATTACTTATGGGATAACCTGATACATCACAGAACATGCTTTGCACTAGGGACTAATTCCCCATATGTAGAGAAGGCACAGTAAAAACTTTGTACTTTTATTTCACATAATAAAAAAATACAAACTGCACACTGCCAGACCTAGTCTCTGCCCACGTCTTCTCTACATATCCGCGCATGCACCAACATGAAGACTCGCACAAGTACTAGTCATTTGGCAGCTGTTAAAAAAGTATATTTATGTATATTTTTGGTCATCTTGCCTCCACCCTTCATTCCCTGATGAGGTGTACTTCTGAATACACGAAAGGCCTTGGAATCATTTTTCTTTTTCCTTGTGGATTTGCATCATAATATATATATATATATATATATAGAATGAAAATGAAAAGGTTTATTGGCAGACTATATATAGTCCATGTGACAAATATTATTAATACAATGACAGTTCATGTACTAAGAATAGAAATATATACAATTGATTAGAAATAATACTGTAATGTCGAAGTTAAGTGGAGCTACAGACAGACGTTTTCGTACCAAGAAGTCCATAGCTTAGAGGATAAATGGCAGGACTCGTGGATAGCTTGGATGATCGGGTTGGTTGATTTTTTAATTCTTTACATTAGACTGTGTTGAGCACGTATTGTTACCTCCGGGAAGCTCGGGACATTGCGGGGAGCAAACATTTGCGAAGCTGAGCATCTCGGGGGGGGGGGGGGGGGGGGGGGACTTATGTAAGAGCCTAAAAGACCTGTTGTACAGCAAAATTAGACTTCTGCCAGAACTTTTTTATAATTCACCCACAGTTGCTGTCTGGATATATTACTGCAGAAAGTACGAAAGTGTCTTTAGCTTCCCTTGTACAGAATCGAAAGTTCCTTATGGTCATACTCGCTTTAGCAACAGGCTTCGAGATTTTCTTATGTATCAGAGTCATCACTGAAGGAGCTGGTAATAGTTTGACCCAAATACTTACTCTTGTACTTCCACAATTACTTCACCATTTATTTTAAACCTTATATCAGCTGGCTGATTACAGCTTTTAGGATGAAATTGCATAACCTTAGTTTTTGTAACATTAAAAAAAATATCATGTTTCTGCGAATACATTTCGCAGACTTTTAGTAGCCGATCCAGACCTTTAACAGAGGGACTTATTAACACCATATCATCGGCATAAACTAAGTTATTTATCCTTGTTATCTATACAACATCCCACTGTTGCCTTATTAAGTGAAGCAATAATCCGTCGATGTACACATTAAATAGCATAGGGGGAGAGCAAGGAGCCTTGTCTCACCCCGCAAGAGGAGCCAAAACACTCCTATAGTACATTGCCCCACCTAACAGTGAAAAATTGGTGGGAATACCAAAATTTCTATATATATGTATATACAGGGTGGGCCGTAAGTTTCCATACATAGGAAAATTTAAATACGTGCGTCGGTATTTGGATCAGCAGTTTCCGGATGCTTGGATTGGTCGGCGTGGTTCTGTGGAGTGGCCTCCCAGATCCCCAGATCTCACCCCCCTTGATTTCTATCTTTGGGGGCACTTGAAGGCCATGGTGTATCAGGAAAAGATACGAGACATAAATCATCTAAAGGAACGTATCACCAACGCCATTACAAGCATAACGTCAACTGTGCTAATGCGTGTTCATCAACAGTGGGGAACACGTATTGAAATGTGTTTTCAAAACAATGGCAACCATGTAGAGCATATTATATAAATAAAAATGGTTGTCCATAAAAAAATGTTTATTTTTCCTATGTATGGAAACTTACGGCCCACCCTGTATATATATACATACAGGGTGTCCGAGAATTATCTGTACAATTTTTGGCTGTTATTAAAAGTCAACCATGAAGTGTAGAAATTCCAGTGTTGTCCCATTTTACAGAGAAACTCATTAAGTTTTTTCTGATAACAAGTTTTGACAAGTTTTTTCTTTACAATACGCGGGTGACAGACATTGATGATTTAAAAGCAAGAATCACAGCTGCTATTGAGCGAATTGATGTGGATATGCTGCAGCGTACATGGCAACATTTGGAGTATCGATTGGATGTTTTGCGAATCACAAATGGTGCACATATCGAATGTTTGTAACAACGTTACTTTAATAAAAGAAACTTTTGAAAATACAGATTCTAAATAATCTTGTTTAAGAATTTTACGTGTGTTATCAAGAATTTTATTAAAAGATGAAATTGTACAGATAATTTTCGGACACACTGGAATTTCTAAAAAACTTGTCAAAACTTGGTATCAGAAAAAACTTAATGAGATTCTCTGTAAAATGGGACAACAATGGAATTTCTACACTTCATGGTTGACTTTTAATAACAGCCAAAAATTGTACAGATAATTCTCGGACACCCTGTATATATATATATGTGTTGTGTGTGTGTATGTATGAACTTTGAATTTAAATAATTTCACATGTTCATCACAGGAGTTGTAGTTAGAGTTTAGAGTGTCCCTTGTCGTCTTCGATACGCTTCAGCAGTCCTCTTTGTTGACCATGACCGGTAGCTCATAGGTGACATTGCGAAAGTTGATAATCTCGATACTGAAAAGATATAAATATTCAAGAAACATAGAAACAGTTGTGATATACAATTGTTTCTGTTCAACATTTACAGCTTTTCAGAATTTCGCGTATCGACCTCCGCAAATGTTAAAAACGAGCGTATTGGAAGGCATACCAACGGAGGACTTTTTCCGAATCATTGATCGGCGAGTACGGATAAGAAATCGTGGCAAACGCAGTTAAAAGATAATTGAAGGATGAGAAAATCCTTTTTTGGTCGTTGTTTCTAATCCAAAAGAAAATTATGTCATTCTTTCTCTACATTTTCGCTAAATGCGTGAAAAACTGAGAGATTGTACTTGTTCACGTGTTAAATTGAAGCGTTTCATCACGATAATTACATTTTAAACTTGTTAAATAGTTATTTTTCTTTAAAATGGTGTTATTCTTCTATTAAATACATTAGTTTTAAGGTGGTATAGTTCACATTGTTTGAGTTTCGTTGACCATTATTTAATTCTTATTTCCTCCCTCCAATTAAAGGTGCGAGATTTGTTCTCTGTTGTTGCTCTTGACTTTGCAGCCTCTTCCTCATCAATTAAAGCCAGAACACGCTCAGCTTTTGGAGAAATATTCTTGCATTTCCCCCGATTCGCAACCTCCAAACAGTAAGTCGTTCTTGGTTCCACTCTCATTTTTATGAATTCAGAAATTTTTTTTAGTAAATTTTAAGACATCATTGTGGTAATGGAAATAAAAATATAGACCACCTGTTTAAGTAGAGATCGTGGTAATGGAAATCTGGGAATGCGCGTGAAAACTCAACACACCCGAGTCTTTTTAAAAAAACATTTGGGCAAATATGGTTCTGTATGATGTATGTCGAAGAAGCAAGAACTCCAGTTCTTTTTCCCCATACACATGAAACTTTGGAAGAGTATACAGCATCCACCACAATTTTGTACTCCGTAGCCCAATCATTGCTATGAAGATTAGGAGAGACTATTGTTTTTTGCTCATAACCCATACACTAAATACTAGAAATACATAATTTGTCGTTCGAGGTTGGAGATGAGTGATACATAAATCATTTTGCAGCTCCCTTTGACGACCCAGAATTGGTTGTGGTGCTCCAGTCTTTAGTTCTCGCCTGCCAAACGAGGGACCTCGATTCACTTACTGCTCTCTCGCCCCACCTGTCTTCGAAGGTGTCTGGACTGCCCCTTCATTTAGTTCACGTTCTTCTTACCGAAATGAACAGATCGTAAAGGACGCTCAGGCAATCGTGTCTATTCGCACGGGAAAGGTATCAAAACAAGAAGTTCCGATCCTCTTTCAGGACGAGGAAATCGGGAAACTCTAAACGACGGAACGAAAAAGAGAAGAAAAGTTTCTTCATATTTTGTCTACGAATGGTACACTAGAATTTTAGTCTTGAAACGTCTTAGTCTGTCTAATTAAATGTCAAATATAGTAAGGCTAGGTTAGATTAGGTGATATCCGCTTTGTTAGTGCAGCTCCAAACACTTCGGTAGAAAAGTTTTGCATTCGAGAATTTAGTCGGGCGGTCAAAATGTGTATCGTGCGAGAGGTGTCTTGTTAGGAAATTCTCTCTCTGAGGAAGAAAAACTAAGATCCAGAACCGCCGTTTCCTCGCCCAGAAAGAAATGGTCGTGAATTACGAAGTCAACTGAACCCCGAGCATCAATAGCGTTGATGACCGACCCAACTCAGCCTGAGAGGGCACCAACAGGAATCGAACCCAGGACCTTCACGCTCCGAATCCTGTCCTAACCGACAGAGCCACGGGATCTCTTGAATTGGCATTTGTTTATCTTTAGAAATTTTATGATTCACCAGCACGATCAATTAAGAAGTCTCTCGCAAAGTAAAATTAACATTAACGTAAGAAAATGAAGTAATTTACGACTGACCATGTGGAATGACATCGTTGTACTTTCGGAATGCTGATGAAATAAGTTTCATAAATGAAGTATATATTCATTAGCGGCAAATATGTCATCTGATAAGGTTTCTGAAAGATGCAAAGGTAAACGATTTAGATTCGGGAAATTCACCTAGAAACAATTTCTGAAAATCGTAAAAAATTAGTTAGTAGTAAGTCTCTCTTCCTTTGGCTATTGTATTCTTTTTGATGACTAATAAGATTTAAAAAATAAAACTGTCATTTCAGATTACTATTTTTATGCTTTATAGAAACTGTTTCTCGCGAACGCTTTACCGAAAGTACATTGAATGGAAATCTAACCATTAAACTGCTAATTTAGGTTTACAAATTTACGCTGATTGAAGAATTTCATTGCAAACATTTTAATTTAACATAAACGAAAGTAAGAACATGTTAAGAGCAATAGGTTTTTTAATACTTGTTTTCGGAATAAAATTGTGTTGTAAAATTAGTTTTACCGTTCTCACATATAAATAGACTTTCGTAATGTTCCTAAGTTTAGTTGCCTACATATTTATGTACATTGTACATGTGTATGTACAGTATGTATAATTTAGGGTGGGTTGATATTTTGTATTCAAAAGTGACACATTGTTGGGGTTTCGTATGGGTCACAGTAGTCACCCAGTAAAATATTTCGCGTATCCTAAGTCTCCAACCCCCGGCACAAATTTTCGGTTTTTTAGTTTCAATTTGCCAAAATGTACATTTTTCAGTAAAAACTCGGATAAAAATTGTTTCAGCTGCGTTAAAATCGTGATTTTTTTTTTTTTTTTTTTTCCAAACTCAAAGAAAATTACATTTTTACGTGTTTTTGAGTATATACGATCTATTAAGATAAAAAATAAGGAACAAATTAATGAATTACATAACATTTTTGAGAAATTAACAGAACTTGTCTTCTACAAGAGAAAGAAAAAACATTACCTAATGAAGTGCTCTTTCGCACGATGCATAAACTTAAGCTATTTTGAAAGTAACACTGCATGTCTATTTATTCCACTGTCCTTTCCATTCAAATTTAGGCAATCTTTGCCGTGATTCCAGTAGGTTAAAAATATATTTTTGGCGATTTTCGTAGCCAATTCGTACATCAGATGCATTCGTGACGAGATTCACAGCGCTTTCTACTCCTTAGCTGTGACGAGGAAAGGCTGGTATTTTGAGTGGTTCTTTTCTTGCTAACAAAAGTTCCGTATTGCTGAAGTTTCTCAGAAGTGGAGGTGGATAAATTACCTCTTTCTGCCAATCAATCATTTTAGTGTAGTCTGAAGAATCAAAATTAAGAGTTCGAGGTAGGTCAAAGTTTCTTGATCCAGAAAATGTAATTTTTGAGAGAATGATTCTCTGGATTGCAACCTCTCTAACTTCTCGAATATATAATAACTGATTTTATATAATTCAGTTAGGCTGATTTCGAATAAGGTGTCCATTTTTTCTATCACGTAAGGATTTTCTGCAAACTGGAAGAGAAAAAACAACAACAACAACAACAACAACCAACAATTTTTATTTCAATTTACATTAGGTACCTATTTCGCTTTGTTATACTAATTACAAATGCAAACAACTTTAAAAAGAAAGAAGACTATTAACGTCAATTACATATTCATCTTTATTTGTCCCGAGTTTTCTTGTGAGATCTATGCCTTTTAGTCTCGAATGTACGCGCTGTTCCTTTTCTTTCATGTAATATTTCTGGAGTAATATGACACTTTGTGAAAAATCTGTACGTGATGGCAAAAAACGAATATTAGTTTCGGGCAACAAAACCATCGCAGGCCTGTGTTAATTAGTTAATCTAAAATTATCCTTAACTATTAAAAAAAATACCTGCATTTTCTTCCATTTCCTTTCAAAAATATTAAAAATATGAAACAAGTGTTACACAATCTTCCAACTATTTTTAACAGAAAAAGGGGAGGTTAGCCCCAAAGTTGCATAAAGGGGGGAGGGAGAATGACCTCCCCTCCAAAGGGGTAACCCTAACCTTTTGAGCCAGTGGGTTAAAAATTTGTGAAGCTGTATTTAAAATGTAAAATAATATTTTTGTCTTCATCTCTGTACTCTGCGAAGGTGCCCTCGCCGTAGGCGAGTTTGCGAAGCACAAGCCCCTCCCGTAGGGTAGGGAGCCGAAGGCTCTGCTTGTATTTTTGTAAAATTTTATAATCGTAAAATATAGATTCATCCAGAGTCCAATATAGACAAGAAGTCAGCATCTCATCTGATGGGGTTTCATCCAAAATGAAAATGCTAGCGTTTTTTATAATGTACGATAATGTTGGACAGACATTATAACGTGTAAATAATTTCAAACACCCTTCTGAACAAATAATTTGGAGTTAGGGAGACTTTAATATTTATTTCAAACTCTCAAACTACTTACATTTTGAGTGCTGCTCCTCAAATTTGGCTTCACTGGTTTTGGATGAAGTTCAAAATTTTGATGGCTGTGATATTTTTATAAGTTTATGGTCTCGCTTACTTTTACTCGATTTCACAAAAGGGTATGAAATTTTGAACAAATATCTCCTGAGTAGATAAGGTAAGCTTTGGTAGAATCACACACAACAGGGTATAAACAAAGCCTCTTTGGTATAACCATAGGCTAATATTACGAATTCTCCTCATTTCATCCATGAGTCGTCGTCACTCATACAAATCTTGACACAATGTGAAGCTCAAGATTTTCATGGCTGCGTTCTTTTCGATAGTTTTATCGTGGGGCTTGGGCCTTCGGGCCCAGTAATTGAGTGGGGGAGGGCTGGTCACATATTTTCGTTCATTACTCTTCACCCCCCAATCCTCCATACGAAGTTTGGTTGAAATAGGTTCAGAAACGTAAAAGGTTTTTGCGCACGCACGCACACACACACACACACACACACACACACACACACACACACACACACGCACACACACACACACACACACACACACACACACACACACATATATATATATATATATATTTGCCAAATTATAGTAGTAATATATATGTATGTATCAGGTCATCCCATAAGTAATGTCGTTTTTTAGATCGGAATTTGAATGACAAAAAAAAACTTAACCGAAACTTTTTAAATCTAGTATATATTTTCCATCAGAATCATTGACACTGCCAACGTCCTACAAGCTTTTCAATGCCATGTTTATAAAATTCAGGCGGTTTTGAGGCAAAAAACGTACAAAGACTGGTGTGCAGGTCATCTAAAGAAGTATACTGTTTCTCGTCAAGATAGTTTTGCAGACTCCTGAAGAGATGATAATCTGAAAGCGCAAGGTCTGGAGGATGTGGAAGTTTTTCCCACCCAAGCTCCTCAATTTTTGCAGAAGTGATCCGAATGGTATGAGAACGTGCGTTGTCGTGGTGGAACACGATTCCTTTCCGATTAACCAAAGAAGGTCTCTCTTCTTTTAGTGCAGTGTTCAATCGATCCAGTTGTTGACAGTAGACTTGAGCGGTGATTGTTTGGTTGTGTGGTAAGGTTTAAAAGTGTATTACACCACCTTTATCCCACCAAACACTAAGCAACACCTTCCGAGGGTGAAGATTTGGTTTTGGCTGTGGTGTCGCTGGTTCTCCGGCACAAACCCACTGTCGACGGCGCTTAACATTCTGGTACAGTATCTACTTTTCATCACCAGTCACTAAACGGTGCAAAAACGGATCTTGGAGTTCACGGGAATAAAGAGCTGTGCTAATGTTTACCCGCACCCTCAGATTGTCGACCGGCATTTTATGTGGCACCCATTTTCCTAACTTAGGCACTTTCCCGAGTTGTTGCAAATGTCGATGGATGGTGGACGGGGATGAATTGAGTTTCTGGGCCAATTCTTCGACAGTTGTTGAACAGTCTTCTTGAAGTGCGGCTAACAGGAGGTCATCATCAAACTCAGCAGGGCGTCCAGAGCGTGCTGCATCTGTCAAACAGTAGTCACCATTCCTAAACTTTTGAAACCATCTTTGACATTTCCACAAATGCAGAATGTCGTTGCCATAAACTTCCTGAATATTTCGCGTTGCTTCAGTAGCACTATTCCCTTTTTTGAACTCGTGAAGCATTATATGCTTGATATGCTCTTCTGATACCGCCATGTTTATGAGGGGTTCACATAAAGCAAAACACACGTCTTCACTAGTCAAGGTCTGTAAAGTTTGTAGCGAAACACGCTAGATCTCCTCTTAGACATAACCTTCGGAAAATTTATGCTTAAACCGAGTAGGTCTAGTTTAAACTTAATCTATCGTAGAAAACGACATTACTTACGGGATGACCTGATATATGTATGTGTATATATATGTATGTATATATTTCTATCCTTAGTGTGTGAACTGTCATTGTATTAATAATATTTGTCACATGGCCTATAGTCTGCCAATAAACCTTTTCATATATATATATATATATAAGCACACCGGACAAAAAATTAGTCACCCCTCTCAGAATGTACCTAATAACGTGTGACGGCGCCTCTGGCCTTGATAACCGCACGAATCCGGCGAGGCAGAGACTCTACGAGGTTGTGCGTGTACTGAACATCGATTTGCTGCCACTCGTTCATCAGCCGGTCCCGAAGTTCCGCCAGAGTCCGTGGGTGTCTATTCCTGCGCTTCACTTTCTGTTTCCAGCCTGAACAATACCTTCGACGCATTCAGGATTAAAGGCTTCATTGGACCTGCGATGTACTCGTCGCCTCCCATCATTGGAGAACAAACAAAAACGGGACTCATCGGACCAAATTACACGTTTCCAATCTGCCGCAGTCCAGTTTTTGTGCCTCTGAGCCCATTTATAACGTGCCAATTTGTGACTTGCTGTTAACAGCGGCCTCTTCCGTGGTACCCTGCTCCAGATGTCCATCGCATGCAGTTCTCGTCGCAATGTCCGTTCGGAAATTGGTCGCTGGAGAACCTCATTGGTTTCTTGGAGCAATTGTTCTCTGGTTTGAAAACGATTTGCAGTTACTAGACGAGAAACATGGCGGCGGCCCCTATTGTCGAGAATTGTTTTCCGGCCACAGTTACGCCGTCGATTGTCAGTTGATTGCGAACTACACCACTCTTTGTAAACTCGCTGGACAGTACGCGTTGAGACACCAACAAATTGGGCTACTTCAGACATTTTGTGTCCGTGGGCTCTGCCAAACACGATGGCTCCTTTTTGCCACTGAGTAACGTCTGCCTCACGACCCATTTTGCAGACTATATCCAACACACTTTGTTCTTCACCACCTCACGAAACAGATCTGATCCTGTGTGCTACGTCACCGCTACTTGTCACTTACCAATGCTACATCAGCGCCCTCTGTGTGACCTTGAACTTCCTACTGTAGGCCATGTGACAAATATTATCAATACAATGACAGTTCACACACTAAGGATAGAAATATATCTGACCAGCAATCGGAAGATCCCGGGTTCGATTCCCGGGTGGTTACCTCATTTTTTAATTTGTTTCGTTCTTTCGCTCTCATCTGGCGCGGATAATTCTCCTATACAAAGCGTCGTTCTTTACGTTAATTATACTGCGTGTTTGCAGTTTTATATATATATATATATATATATATATATATATATATATATGAAAAGGTTTATTGGCAGACTATAGGCCATGTGACAAACATTATTAATACAATGACAGTTCACACACTAAGGATAGAAATATATACACAAATGATTAGAAATAGTACAGTAATGTCGGAGTTAAGTGGAGCTACAGACACATTTTCGTACGAAGAATTCCATAGTTTAGAGGACAAACGGCAGGACTCATGGTTAGCTTGGATAATCGGGTTGGTTGATTTGATTTTTTATTTCTTTGCATTATACTGTATTGAGCACGTCTTGTTACCTCCGGGAAGCTCGAGACATTGCGGGTAGCAAACATTTGCGAAGCTGAGCATCTCGGTGGGGGGGGGGGTAATTTATGTAAGAGTCTAAAAGACCTGTTGTACAGTAAATTTAGGGTTCTGCCAGAACCTTTTTTATAATTCACCCAGAGTTGCTGTCCATATATATTACTGTAAAAAGTACGAAAGTGTCTTTAGCTTCACTTGTACAGAACTGGACGTTCCTTATACACGAAGGCTTTGAAATTATTTTCTTATAATGCAACGTTAAGTATATGTATAATATTTTAATGCGACGAAAAATAAAAAAGAAATTTAAATTAAAATTTAATACAAGCAAGTGCTGGGTTTAACAGCTCGTGTAAATATAAATGTAATTAACGTCCAGATAAAAGGAATTAATATAACTTTACATTGCTTCCCACAAAATAAGTCTGGTACGCAGTAAATGGTATGAGTTCGATGTAGATTCCATTTTATAAGACTCCTCACGATTGACTTAAGACTCTGTAGTTGGCTTTCGTCTTATCATGAAAGTTCATTTCACTGATAAATGTTTATCCAAAAATTGACTCGCAGCGCCCTCTAAAGTGAACTATACAAATTACAAAACTTCATTCACCAGTGTGAACTATGATGTCGGGTTATTTGGATGCACGTTTGGAATGGCTGATGATTTCGAATTAGGGTGGGAATTTGTTACATATTGTGCTTCTTACAGTTGTAATAACAGATTAGAGTAAAAAGGAAAATATAACTTTTTATTACTTTTCAAGAGATAAAATTGTGTAGAGTATGGTAATTGTAAATAGTAGTAGTAAGATGTAGACTAGAGCATCGTATATTCGTTTTCCTATGACAGCTCAGGAATGGGATGAGAAGATTTGGTAAATTATATTGGACTAGGGTCAGTTTTTGTATGTACAGTGCTTACAAGAAGTCTCACCTCCTGTCTCGTCCCAAGCTAGTCTGTTAGGTATAAAATGGGCGGTCTTTATGGCAGCGGAGGTGTGTTCGGATTGATGCACATAACTGCTCTAACGCAATCAATGACGTCCATTATTACGTCACCTGCTACATTTTAGTGTTTAAAATACAAATGATTAAGAAGCAGAATGGAGCAAGTTTCAGGATGTTGGGATGGTTATGGAGCAATCCTAGTCATCATAATATTAGCTGGGCATTACATTATACCGTCTCAATATATACTGTAGACTATAGAGAACGACTAATTTGGCAAATATCCCAAATCATGGCATGATACCTAAGTTATTTTGACGCAGGTCTAAACTATTTGCTCAAACGCAATTATTGATATTAAGTAATTGTTGGGAATTGTTGTCACTATTGTTGTTTGTGATATATATCCTACGTGAAAAATCTAATGACCAAATTCCTCAGTGAACCTCTCACGCGCTCGCATTTCGAGGAAGTCACGGTCGTCTCACTAATAGATAGTTTATCCATTGTTTTAAGTGGTAACCTATTAAACGAACTATGTTAAACCTATTCCATCTTATGAAAGTCATTAGTCTAAAGCAAGACTGGTGGGCCGTGAATCAGAGAAATTTGCATTTGATTTGTTCATCGTAATTATTACGTAATATAGTATACTGTATATAAGAGTTTATTGGTAGCGTAGCATATGACAATTCCCATAAACATGTGATGACCTCGATGTTGCCAGTTTTTATTTTTTTCCTGAAACTATTACCTTCTCATAGTTTGTTTCAACAATGCATATATTACACAGCTCAACAAAAAAAAATGTTTTGTTTCGTTGCCAAGGAAATTCGTACGAATTTAGGGTATTTTGGGGTTGCTGAATTCCAAAATGAAAGTAGTTTTTCCGATTTGGCTCTAGTTCTTGAGATAATGAATATCTCAATTAATAGGAAACGTAACCATAACGCGTGCATATGGGAAACTACCGGAACATTCTAGATGGTGAGCGAATAAAATGCCATTATGTATTTCATGTGTTTACTTTTGTATGATTTGAGACAATTTCAATGCGATTTGTAAGTAGGCTCCGCCTGAACATTAAATTTTTTGCATTTTTACGTGTTTCAATGGGGTACCAATTATCTCATAAATTAGAGCCAATCTAGCAAAACCGATGTCATATTCGGAATCAGCACCACAAAGTTACCCCAAAATCACTCTAATATGATTGGCAATAAAATGAGTGTTGACCAGTGTTATCATCTCCACGAGCGTAGACATTGCAAGAAAAGATTCTAACTAAGGACAAGTAAAGTTCTTTCATGGTCACAGTATATACTTTTATAGATGTCAAACATAAAAATATAATAAAATTCTATATTAACATAAATATATATTCGATACACATTTACGTCATGGCTTTAACATCAGTATTTCGTATAGCTTCCTCCAGCATCAATAACTTCTTGCAATCGTTGCGGCATAGAAGAGGCCAGATTGTTGGGAATGTTTGGTGTTCGGCGTAAGCTCTCCCAACTATTCCTCGTGTGAGCTAAAAGTGCTTCAAATGTTCTTTCATTGCGTTGCTCCCATTCGTTAATCATCGTTGCCCAAAGGTTTTCAATCGGATTCAAATCAGGAGAACGTGGTGGCAGAATTAGATTAATAATCTCTGGGTGATCGTACCACGCTCTCACAACGTTACTCCTATGAATGGGACTGTTATCTTCCATTAAGTAAAATGGTTCCGGTGCTGGAACCAGATACTCACGAACACTGGGTAGCAGCACCTCTTCCAGTATCTGGCAATGTTGCTGTCCAGTAAAGCGTCCATCTACTTGAGTCAATTCTCCGACACCATAGCCAGACATCCAGCACCACAAACCAAGATTGATGTGACCACTACGTTTGCTCGGGAAAACATTTCCTTCTTCATAGCGTTTTCCGCGCTGCCTCCAACAATGCAGGGAACCATGACTATCTGTTGAAAATGTTTTTTCGTCACAGTACACAACTTTTCTCCAGAATTCTTCCTCCTGCGGCAAGTATTGCAAGGCAAATCCCATTCGCGCCTCTTTATGCTCAATCGTCAATGCAGGTTTTATAGCTGGACGGCGAGAAAAATACCCTGCCTCGTGAAGTCTGTTGTTCACTGTATTTGCGCTACAACGAAGGTTCAGGTGTCTGTAAATATGCGTCGCTAGAACAAACGGATGCTCTCTGGCATGATTAACAATCGCAGCATCTTCCTCTTGAGATGTTGAACCCGGAGGACCAGACCTCGGCAAAGTAGCGATTGAGTTTTCTGCTTCATACCGATGAATCCACCGTTCCACAGTGCCTCGATGAACGTCTAGTCGTCTTGATATTTCTCTTATTGGCACACCATATTCATGCAATGTCACCATTGCTCCCCGCATTGCCTGGGTCGTCTCGTGAAGCGTGCTGGGACGATAAAGGAAATGAGGATACCATGCACCCCTTCTGAAATTGATTTCGGTTGTGAAGGGTACCAACCCTTCGAATGGTAATAATAATCAGCCAATTTCCTATTTTGTTGAACATACCCATAAGAAATTCGTCTTAAAAGCCAAGGATCCAAAGATTGTCAGCAATAGTTTATATCCCAACTGAATATAGTCAGCTATCAACAGTATAATCATATTTTATTTCCATAACTACTCATGACTACTCTGTCATAGTACGTAACCTTATTATGACTTAGGTAGTAGTGGTAATTCTGAGTGGCGGCCTCTAGCCACATAGTTAAACCTATCAGTGCGTCTAAGACCAGACTCTTCTGTTTCTGTCAATTCATTGTTAGTTTAAGGTATTTTGCTCTTTGTCTTTCTAGGTCTAGGGCAGGGGTCGGGGAACCGGGGTAAATTACCCCAAATGGGGTAAAAATGAAAATCTCGGGGGTAATGAAGGCTCAATAAATATATAAATAAAATTGCACAAAAATTTATTATTTAATAAGCGAGGCTAATTATCAGTTATATTTTTTTCGAACAAATAATTTCAAGTCTAGGGGGTAATATCGTTGTACAGAAATATATTTTGGGGTAATACCCAAAATGTTCGCCGACCACTGGTCTAGGGCATTAAAATAAATATTTGAGTTTGTGTTTAGCATTTCCTCCTCCCTTCGTAATTCCCCATCCAACCTCGTTTCCTTCACATAGCAACGCTTACCTCCATCCTTATTCCACTTCCTTCATTAAACCTATTATCGCTTTTACTGTCCCTTCCTTCCATCCTTCAATGCCAGCGTTCTTAAACCTAGCACATAAATTATATAATATGGAATCTAACACCTTAGATCTCCACGCATTCATGTTACTTGAAGACGCCTGTGACTTAGGGGAATCTAAGTGTTGAGTCTGTAGATTATTACAGATGACCTTGAACGCTCCAACTATTTAAAAATGATTATTTATTACGCACATCATATGGCATAATACACACATGAATTTAAGTATCTCTTACACTATAGGAATGGAATTGAATCCTACCAGAGTTAAAAAGTCGCAACATATGATGGATTAGTTTGTATTAAGAGGTCATTAAGAGAAAAGGATTTGGAGTAGAGCGGAAGGCAGAGAGAGAGAGTTACAAGGAGTTACAAGGAAAAGAAGTACCTCAAAAGGCCTTGCGGCCCATACCGAGGAGGTACCAATGGCAACAGTGCCAGGGAAAATTTTCTACACCCTCAAATAGTGTGCAGGATTTGGTCTAACCTTTTCTTGAAATGATCCACAGAGGAACTGTTCACAACTTCTGAAGGTAACCTGTTCCACGTGTCACAGATCTTATACGTAAAGTAAGTCCCACACACACTAGTCCGAGAGAGAGAGAGCTAGCTAGCTAGCTTTTAAATCACACCTTTTAAATGGTTTGTGGGTAATGGCTTCACGTATGTTATTTTAGTCCAGGGTAGTTTATGTGGAGGTGTTAACGTAACTTGCACTTGGGACTGTTAATTGTAAGACAACTACCATAGCTGGGACTGAGACACGTTATCCCCTGCATACTCTACATATATTTATATACAGTATGTCTATATATAGGGTGAACCAAATGTAGGTGGACAGTAAATGATAACGTTTATTTTGAGAATACATATTTAATTTTTTTGTATACTATAATACAAAATAAAATTTAAATAAATTTAGTTATAATATTTAATATAATATAACACAAACACCATAGTTATAATGAACACCATAGTATAATATAACACAAACCGTATTCAACCTACTGTCCACCTACTTTTGGTTCACCGTGTATAAATAGATAGATTGATCAACACCATGATAATGTGGACGTCATTGATGGGGTTAGAGCAATTACGTGCACCAATCCGAACACACCTCCGCTGCCATAAGGACCGCCCATTTTATACCTAACAGACTAGCTTGGGACGAGACAGAGGCGCGAGACTTCTTGTAAGCACTGTATTTTTCTCGCCGTCCAGCTATAAAACCTGCATTGACGATTGAGCATAAAGAGGCGCGGATGGGATTTGCCTTGCAATACTTGCCGCAGGAGGAAGAGTTCTGGAGAAAAGTTGTGTACTGTGACGAAAAAACATTTTCAACAGATAGTCATCTTTCCCTGCATTGTTGGAGGCAGCGCGGAAAACGCTATGAAGAAGGAAATGTTTTCCCGAGCAAACGTAGTGGTCACATCAATCTCGGTGTGTGGGGTTGGATGTCTGGCTATGGTGTCGGAGAATTGACTCAAGTTGATGGACGCTTTACTGGACAGCAATATTGCCAGGTACTGGAAGAGGTGCTGCTACCCAGTGTTCGTGAGTATCTGGTTCCAGCACCGGAACCATTTTACTTAATGGAAGATAACAGTCCCATTCATAGGAGTAACGTTGTGAGAGCGTGGTACAAAGATCACCCAGAGATTATTAATCTAATTCTGCCACCACCTTCTGATTTGAATCCGATTGAAAACCTTTGGGCAATAATGATTAACGAAAGGGAGCAACGCAATGAAAGAACATTTGAAGCACTTTTAGCTCACACGAGGAATAGTTGGGAGAGCTTACGCCGAACACCAAACATTCCCAACAATCTGGCCTTTTCTATGCCGCAACGATTGCAAGAAATTATTGATGCTGGAGGAAGCTATACGAAATACTGATGTTAAAGCATGACGTAAATGTGTATCGAATATATATTTATGTTAATATAGAATTTTATTATATTTTTATGTTTGACATCTATAAAAGTATATATTGTGACCATGAAAGAACTTTACTTATCCTTAGTTAGAATCTTTTCTTGTAATGTCTACGCTCGTGGAGATGATAATATATGCATTATTGAAACAAACTATGAGAAGGTAATAGTTTCAGGAAAAAAATAAAAACTGGCAACATCGAGGTCATCACATGTTTATGGGAATTGTCATATGATATGCTACCAATAAACTCTATACTATATGCAGTATACTATATTACGTAATAATTGCGATGAACAAATCAAATGCAAATTTCTCTGATTCACGGCCCACCAGTCTTGCTTTAGACTAATGACTTTCATAAGATGGAATAGGTTTAACATAGTTCGTTTAATAGGTTACCACTTAAAACAATGGATAAACTATCTATTAGTGAGACGACCGTGACTTCCTCGAAATGCGAGCGCGTGAGAGGTTCACTGAGGAATTTGGTCATTAGATTTTCACGTAGGGTATATATACACAAACAACAATAGTGACAACAATTCCCAACAATTACTTAATATCAATAATTGCGTTTGAGCAAATAGTTTAGACCTGCGTCAAAATAACTTAGGTATCATGCCATGATTTGGGATATTTGCCAAATTAGTCGTTCTCTATAGTCTACACCAGTGGTGTAGTGCTAAATAAAGAAGTGAGGGAACGCATTTTGAAAGTGTTACTCAGATGCGGGGGGGGACAATGGCGAGCAGTGGTGGGCACCGTTAACCAAAAAGTTAACTTCGTTAACCGCTAATCCGTTAACCAAGTTAACTTCGTTAACCGTTAATCCGTTAATTCGTTGAACATGTAACGGAAGTTACCGTAAACCGTTAACGTTAACTTTTATTATAAAAAAAATGAAAAACACAATATATATATAATTTAATTTCCCTCTTCTTCTCGTTCTCCATTTAGCTTGCGCAATCTTGTGTAAACACATGAGTTCAAGTTCAAATATTTCCACATAAATTAAAATAGTCATCCATAAAATTGAAAGAAAACCAAAAGAAAACGATGTAGACTTATGCCCCTTTTGTCCTGTTGGTACTTAGAAGTTGACTCAATAAATCCTTTATTATTTCACACTTAAAAATAATAAACAAGAACAACAATTGTTTGACGCTGAAGCATTCTTGAACATTTCAATAACAAGATAAAAAATAAAATAACCCTTACCTTTGTTATTTGGAACAGATATGGCACAGAATATTCGGGAAGTAATTGCACTGAAATTTCTTCGGTCTTCACAGCAGAGATACTAAAGAGTAAACAGCCTCTGGCGCCACACGCTCACATTTACTTCTCAACGCCATCTATTATCTCATAAAGAAACTAATTCACATTGGGACTTGAAAGTACCGACAGGATCAACCGGGTAGAAAAATAATTATGGAGATTTTAAAGATGTAGTACCTAGAAGTACCGCCAGGACATAAAGGGTTAAGGTGAAAACGCTCCCATTGTAAGACATCAATTGACTTAATTTATGTCATCAAAGTGACATGAGAATTGAAATCTTATCTGATCAGTTTTATGGTTCTTGAAATGTATCAAGGAGACTACTAATAAGGTACTCACAGACATATTATAAATATACATGACTTACTTGACAACGATTATTTTTAAATATTCACTAGCACAAACATGTTGCGCAAGAGACAGACTGCAAATGAAACGAATGTAGTTATTTGTTGTAATTGTTACATATATATTATTGAAAGTGCCTTAAAATGCTCGTGATATTTCTTGAAAGAAGTTGAAACATTCAACTCAAATGGCAAATCTTTCCGCCTGTTTTTACAGTCGACCATGTTTTGCCCAAACCAATGCCATAAATAACTACCATATTTGGTAAGACACAAATTGTGGCGACGGAAACAAATATATCGCCTGATTTTGCACTGCGGAAATGGAAATTCGTTCATCACTATTAGTGGCGGATTAATTGCGCACCTGCTCAGCACTGAAAATAATAGAAACTTTTAAACGTTTATTTATGAATTTTTTGGGTTAACGGACTTGAGTTAACGGAAGTTAAATGTAACGGAAGTTAATTAGTCCGATAATTACTTTCAAAGTTAACTTAAAAGTTAAATCGTTAACGAAAAAGTTAACTTCGTTAATTAACGATTAACGGATTAACGGTTTGTGCCCAGCTTTGGCGCGAGCCCATACAGCTGGGGGTCCGGGGGCACTGTAAGCCCCCCCCCCCCGGGAAATCTTTTGAAATCTGACCAATTTCAGGGATATTTTGAGGTCATATGCACTGGATATTAGGATATATTCCAAGGTTGAAGATGCAGTATTTCCAGTGTCATTAGATGTATGACATCCAGTACGATCAATAAAAATAGCTAACAACTGGAATGATTAACTAAAAAAAAGTTAACAACTGGTACGCCGTGGTTACTGTTTCACCAGATCTTTATAGGCTAGCATTGCCTCAGTCGAAGCTAAAAGAAATGAAACAGTTAATGATTCTTTTTCATATTCCTTCTAGGGGTGGGAATTAAAATTTCATGACGTTAGAGATTTGTAAGTTCGGATTTATTTGAAATATGAGGGAACGCCGTTCCGTCTACCAAAAAAAGTAAGGGAACGCCGTTCCCACGCGTTCCCACAGGACTACACCACTGGACTCTACACTCTACAGTATATATTGAGACAGTATAATGTAATGCCCAGCTAATATTATGATGACTAGGATTGCTCCATAACCATCCCAACATCCTGAAACTTGCTGCATTCTGCTTCTTAATCATTTGTATTTTAAACACTAAAATGTAGCTGAAGTGACGTAATAATGGACGTCATTGATTGTGTTAGAGCAGTTATGTGCACCAATCCGAACACACCTCCGCTGCCATTAGCACCGCCCATTTTATACCTAACAGACTAGCTTGGGTCGAGACAGAAGCGTGAGACTTCTTGTAAGCACTGAACATTTAGGAATTAAATGAATTTTCATAATAAGACTTAGTAATTAGATTTGGTATAATAATAATTATCACTCGGAAGGGACAGTTTTAAATGAATTTTTATGATACAACTTAGTAATTAGATTATGGTACAGGGTGATCCAAAAGTCCCTAGCTCTTTTGCTGAAATACTACTATTTTAGGATAAAAATGTAATAACATAATTAGATGTATATTTAATTAGGAAGCTTAGGTCTGAGACCATCAGCGTCTCTGCAAATCTCATATCTGTCCACTGAATTGCGAAACATATTCTCAAACATCTCTGGGGTTATTTTAACGACTGTCGCGACCAGAGATGGGCAGTATTTAAATACATATGCATTTAATTAAATACATATTTAAATACATTTGTATTGTAATACTTGTATTTATAAATACTTTTTTCGGTGTGTATTTAAATACTTTGAAAGAGTATTTGTTATTTGAAAATACATATTTTTAAATACATTTTGCAAATACATTTCTCAGCCTCAACTGTCAGAGAACAATTTGCGGCCAGAAATAAAATGCAAAATCTTTCTAATCATCTAAACCACCTGATTCAATCGTTACGAGATGGGCCAGTTGGTTGAATGCAGCGTTTTATTACGCAAGGCATCTTCCAAAAGTAACACAGATTGTGGAAGGATTCGAGGGCAATGGGATCCTCGTTAAAAGAGCGAAAGCTGGCATCAAATCAGATGGGTTAGGTTTTCAGCTCTTACAGTTGCAAGAACAATACTCTTCATTATATTCTCTTTTAGAAAAAATGGAGAGCACAGATTTTACTATCAAAGAAGCATACGAAGTGGTCAATACCATATATTTTGAAGAAGATTATGTTAATATAAAAAATATATAAAAAAGCGTTTGCAAACAAATGATATCAAGGATATAATTTTGATGACCAGGAATGCTATATCTCCATCGTTATACGTTCTACTAAAAACTGTCAACCTACCTCAGCATCAGTCGAAAGAAGTTTTTCGATTCTTCAAAAACTCCTAGCCAAAGACAGAAATTTCAAATCCGAAAATGTTAAAAAACTATATTGCGGTGTTGTATAATGCAGATGTGGAATAATTGTACTTAAAGATGTTAACTGACTGCGTGTGGAGTGTTGTATAATATTAGTTTTATGTTTCAATCTATAAATAGATTATACAATTTATTATTAAAATTACACAATTAATAGTTTGTAATCACTAAATTGCTTTACAATAAGTCAAATTAGACAATTTAATGGTACATATTTATTAGGTCAATAAAGTCAATTTTGGAGGAAAATGAAGTCAATTTTGTTTTTGTTTTTAGGTCGATAAAAAATTGTCTTATGAGTTATGCATATATGTTTATAAAGTCTAATAGATGATAATATCAATAAACTAATGTTGCCAAGAGATAGGTTTTAGAAAAAATTCTGGCATGATATAGTTGGATAAGTATTTAAAAATGCATTTGAAATGTATTTAAATACATTTTCGATGTAATGTATTTAGTATTTAAATACATTTTGAAAATATGTAATGTATTTGGTATTTAAATACCTTTTTAAGGAAGTAATATATTTAGTATTTAATTATATTTAAAGTATTTTGTGCCCATCTCTGGTCGCGACGATGCGAGTTCGCAAATCCTGCAGGTTTGTGACTTGTTTTGTAAACCTCAGAATTTATAAAGCTCCACGCAAAGAAGTCTAATGGTGTTAAATCCGGAGATCGTGCTGCACAGGGCCCGTTTCCACCACGTCCAATCCAGCGATTTGGTAAGAACTCATCAAGGTACAGTACGCCCGAACGATGTTTGCAGAGTGACATGGAGCCCCCAACTTGTTGAAAGACAACAGTGTCGATAATGCCATCTGAATGAAGCTGTGGTTTAAGAAACTGTTGAAGCATGTGAAGATAAATTGGTCCTGTTAACGTAGTTTCTGCAAAGAAAAAAGGACCGTAAATCTTCGATCTTGTCATACCCAACCAGCCATTAACTTTAGGAGAATCTCTCTCCCGTTCGTAGAGCTGGTTGTGTTCAAATACGGCAATTATGTCGATTAACCTTTCTGCATGCGTGGAATGTTACCTTATCGCTGAAGAGACTGCGGTTTAATAAGTTTTCGGTATGAATTTTTTCAATCAATTCTGTGCATATGACGGGCTGACGGCTCGTCTTAGATAATCCTCTTCGTGTAACTCATGTAGCACTTGAACATAGTAACTTTTCTTTTTCAATGTTGATTTTAAAATCCTTAGAACAGTTGTTTTTGGTATGCTCAGTCTACGTGATGCTGTGCGAGCTGACATTCTAGGATTTGTTTCAAAGGCATCTCTTACCAATTCGACATTTTCTTGAGAGGTACCTGGACGTCCAGATCTTGCTTCATCATGAACAGATCGTGTTCTTTTACATTTATTAACCAGCTTGCGAATTGGTTTGTGAAATCTTTCGAATTTTTCTCAAATTTCTTTGCAATTGTTCCCTTGGATACGTAGTGTTACGACGATCACATGTTCTTGTAATCCATCATCATCTGTGGCCTGTAGATAATAAAATAAAAATATAATTATTTCGGCAAAATAGATTGGGACTTTTGGACCACCCTCTATAATAATAATAATCACTCAGGAAGGCCAGAAACTGGCACAGCGCTTAGGTCAACAAATGTGGCAAATTGCTGTAACTTGTGTATTATTATTACCAGGACTATCGGGAGTCGAAACTCCGACCTCAGTGTCATCACTTCACTTAGAGGGAAACTGGTATGACCATGTGAATTGAATTGAATAACCTTTATCAATAATAAAATAAATACAATCGTTTCAATTTACAATGACATGAATAATTTTGAAGCTCGACTATTTATTTTATTTAATTTGGCCCTTAAGCTTTAGGCTTTACTGGGCTCTTATTAAAAATAAACAGCTAGTTGTTATTAATTAATAATAAATAAGTAAATAAGTATTATTAATCGTTAAAACATGTATTAATCTTAAATTATCACTACTGACATGACAAATACAAGGTCACCATTGAAGGCACTATACCAATTCTAGTCTCATCTGTCCAGAGAACTTTCGTCCAGAATGCAAATCCATCATTCTGATGATACCTGGTGGTGTACTTCAAACGAGCTTCTTTAGCGCTTTTTGTAGCAGAGGTTTTCTTCCTACAACTCTTTAGGCATGGGCCAAGTAGACAATGGCCCAGGGCCCCAAATATTTTTCATCACTTTGGTAACGAAGTGGACTCGATGGGGATGAGCCTGAGCTAAAATGTTGATGACATTTTGTCGCCAGTATATACACACACCAGTATTAGTCTGATATATTGTGTATATATATACACAGACACACACACACACACACACACACACATATATATATATATATATATATATATATATATATATACACACACACACACACACACACACTATTGTACAAATCAATGTGAACAGGAAGTAAAAACGTATTTTTCAGTAAATACAGTATTATATTTTGTAGAGTAGAACACAAACTAATAATTTATGTGACCACCTTTAGCTTTAATTATTTCTTGAACACGGTTTGACATGGAAAGCACAAACCTTTCACAGGTTTTCTTAATATCTTCGTCATAAAACCAGATTTTGATGACTGCCGTGATAATTTTTTCCTTAGTTGTACAGTCTCGTTTTCGAAGTCGATTCTGACATATTGCCCATAGGTTCTCAATTGGGCTTACATATCTTAGGAATCACAGGCGACTCATCTCTGAAAATATTTGTCACAGAAAAGTGGATTGCAGATTATGATTTGTCCAATCAGGGACCAGAAAACTGAGTTACAGAGTATGAACTGACCAGTCACAGACCATGTTTCATTTCCTTTTCAAACGTGATCACTTGGAATAAGGAAACTTTTATACCTGAAATCAGGTATTACCGTATTACATATACAATGGCAAAACAAGAATAGGAAAACAAGCGTTCAGTGGATGACTGCCAAAATGTTTCACGCTTACAATAGAAAAAAGTTCTATCTCTGCACTTTATAGATGCGGAAATCAGCGTAATTCTTTTATTGACAATTTGACATTGACAATGCATTTGCATTGTAAGCATACTGATGATCGTGTGATGATGTTAACGCTAGCCAAATCGACTTGCATTAATTTACTGTGATTTAGTTGGGAGTTAGACTTTAACTTAGTTTAAGGGTCATGTGTTCGTGTATCAGAATAAATGTGAAAGTGGTTCATTTATCAAAATCCACAATTTATAATATTTTTGATAGACTCGGAATAGAAGCAATCTCTCAGCATGACACTGACAGGTCGAAATATAAGGCAAGGAGATGCTATACTACTCAGGTGGGCATAACCTTACGCTATGGATAGGTTAATGTAGTCCCTGAAGCCAGACTGCAAACTGTGCATGATTTTTCATACGCTGCACTTTTTTTTTTTGCACGTAACTCGTCGGGTAAATGTTTTACTGAACTTCCTCCCATAGGGGCGAGAATTTCCACTGGAGTCCTCACCTTAGATATCTTTGTTCTGCTTAGTGTGAAGATGGTTGGCTTTTCAAAATTGTAAAGATGATACTGAAGTATTAGCCCTAGTTACAAATAGAAAATTAAATTATAAATAAATAAAAAAAGTTGCCTGGGCCAATAAGTAGTAGATGAAATTCAGTGGACCTAACTTGGAGTCCATTTTTGTAGAAATAATGAAAAGTTTAGTTGCGAGATGAAAGGAAACTGGCTTGAAGATAAGTCAGGAAAAGGGGTAAAATTCCAGAATCCAGATGCAGTTTGGAAAGTAGTCCATAATCACTAACCTATCCAAATTGGTTAATATTCAATTTACCCTTGCAAGAGCTTTCAACTATTTGCATATCATATAAATAATTAGTTTTGGTAAATATAGAGGAGAAAACCCTGGGGTAATGATTTTTTAATAAGAAATGGTATTTCTAAAGGTACTTTTGCTCTGAATCCAGTGGTGGTATTCAGTTCTTGGGGAAGTGGCTATTTTTTTAGATAAAGGCTGTTTCTACCCTTTTGCAATAAGGGAAGGAAAACCCATAGAATATGTACTGGTATTCCAGGTGGTAATATTCCTAAAGTCAATGAGGTAGTTGAAGAAGTTGCTTATAGGTATAAATGACTTAACAAGCAAGGATAAAGATGGTAGATTTAAGTTAAACACAAATTCAGAAGCAGTTAAACAGAGGTACAGGGAATTGATAGAAACTTTGAAACATAGATAGAGCAAGTGTTATGAACTGGGCATTTTACCAAGGATTGGGGTAAGCATGGAGTTTTCAAGTAGAATTTTAGCCTTAAATGATAAAGTTAGGATGCTACGTAGTGAAGGGGTTGAGTTCATAGATTTGTGGGATAATTTTTATGAAGGGAGGGAGCTTTACAGTAAGGATGGATTACATCTTCCACATAGAAGATTAATTGCGAAGGTTAAAGCGCACTGAAAATGCAGTCAGGTAGCTAACTGGTTAGAGGAATATAAGAACATAAGAAATTTTTATAGTGGGCACACTAGGGGCCACTTTGGCCTATTGAGGTGACTCTACTATGTAAAAATTGCCTGTACATTGGCAATAACCAATTTTTACAAAACTAATTATCAATTTAAAACTAATTAATTATCATTTTAAAACTAGAGATAGAATCTCTGGATCCAGAGGATCAAAGTCATAATAGGCTACTATCCACAAATATGTTACACTCTATATCTATTTATAACTGACATGCAAATATATCAGATCCAAAGAATCCAGTTAATTTCATTACAGTACCCATCAATACCAGTACCTTGCCAACCAAAAATAAGTCATCGTCCATATCAATTGCGGACCAAGTCACAATTTACAACCATATACATTACAATATATATACTTAGGAGGAAGAGTGTAGGTGTGGCTGTAAAGACTGTACAGTAATGTGGAAGTGTGTGTGCACTGTGCACCCATTTTGGGTCTCCCATTTAAAGGTGTTTGTGGGGCAAATGAAGATCATGAATTTTTCAATACCTCACAGTACTATGGGGGGCACCACTCAGCAGAGGAATCTCTTTAAATGGGGTGTGTAAGGACAGAGAGTATCCCCTAACCCAAGATGCTGCCTCCCTATATCCCACAACACTTGTGTTGAGCTGTGGGATTTATCACCTAAATGCACATAATATATATGAAAAACCAGTACAATTCATGCAATAAAAATGGGCTTAACCCTAAAAGGATGACTGCTACATATTGTTAACATTTCAAATACACGCATTCATAACTTAACCCTACAAATAATTCTGGCGTTAAAGGGTTAAACACTATCACTAGATGTCCCTTGCAGACATCAAACTATCCAACCTACTTTTGAAAGAATCAAGTGTATCTGAAGTCACCACTTCTTCTGTCGGACTGTTCCAAAACTTAATTACTCTGTTTATAAAATTATGTTTTCTTAAATTTGTTCTATATCTTGGCTTAAATAATTTCATACTATGACCTCTAGTCTGGTTATTGTGATCTTTAATGAAAAGAGAATCAAAATCTATCTTATCGAACCCTTTTATCATTTTATACACCTCTATCATATCACCCCTTAACCTCCTCCTTTTTAATGAGAACATGTTTACATACGCCATTCTTTCCTTATATGTCAATTGTCTTAGAGATGGGATCATTCTTGTTGCTTGTTTCTGTACTTTTTCCAGTTTTTCAATATCTTGTATCAAATAGGGACTATTAAATTGAATACAGTATTGAAGGAGGGGTCTCACATATGAAATGTATAGTTGCTTTATAATATTGGGTGATTTGTATTCAATGTGTGTGTGCATGAGATTGAGTCTAGCATTTGCTTTATTTCTGATTTCCATACAGTGATTTGAGGGTTTAAGTTCATTAGTCACAGTGACACCCAAGTCTTTCTCTTTATCATCAATTTTAATCCAAATTCCATTCATATTGTATTCAAATTCTGGATTTTTTTTGGCCCAATATGCATGACCTTGCACTTAATCAACATTAAATCTCATCTCCCACTTATCTGCCCAGACTGTTACTCTGTCTAAGTCTTTTTGTATTGCCATTGCTCCTGCTACTGACTTACCATTATGGACTAATTTTGTATCATCAGCAAATTTTGAGGTTTTACATGATAGGCCTTTCTCTAGATCATTTATATAGACAACAAAAAGCAGAGGTCCCAGCACAGACCCCTGTGGGACTCCGCTCAATACGGGTCTCCAAGTAAACTTATTTCCATTTAGATGAACTCTCTGCTTTCTGTTTCTCAGCCATTCTTCTATCCAGTCAGCTATATGACCTCTTATACCATGGGCTCTAACTTTTACCAACAATCTTGCATGAGGAACAGTATCAAATGCCTTTGCAAAATCTAAGTATACTATATCTACTGGCTCTTTATTGTCCAAATGCAATAGGACTCCATCATAAAATTCAATGAAGTTGGTTAGACAGGACCTTCCATTTTGAAAGCCATGCTGGCTATTATTTATAAGGTTACACCCTTCAAGGAACTCAGTAACGTTACCTCTAATGATACTTTTGAGTAATTTGCAAATAATGGAGGTGAGGCTGATGGGTCTCTAGTTTTTTGCCAAGTTTCTATTTCCTTTTTTAAAGATTGGAGCCACATTTGCTTTCTTCCAATCCTCTGGAATTTCAGTACATATCAATGATTTATTAAAAATAATTTCTGGTGCCTGTGCTATAGCTATTCTTTTTGGCAGCTTTTATGACAATTGGATACATTTCATTTGGCCCTGGAGATTTTTCCATTTTTAATTTATCTATTGCTTTTAGGATATCTAGTTTTGTTACCCTTAATTCATTTATTTCTCTATCTTGTCCTGGTAGTATAAGATCAGGAATATTATTTAAATTTTCATTTGTGAATACTGATGAGAAGTATTTGTTTAGTTCTTCAGTTATTTCAAGATCATCTATAGTTTTATCATCAGACTCCGTTCAGACTCTGTACTGAATGGACGCATTTCCTGAGCTCTCTGATATTGTATCTACTTTTGTATATTGCTGAGAATTTTGCTTTTGGATAGTTTTGAATTTTATATACTTGCGTTTAAATTCCTGTTGTTATAGTTAAGTAATTGAATATTAGTGGTTTTTAGCGATTTAGAAGTTTTCATAGCATGCCGGCTTAATTTAACTTATACCTGTGATGGTTTAAACTAATTTTTAACTCGGCGATGCCATCGCAGAAAGCGTCGTGTGTTAGGTGTAGGGTAAACTGGTGGTATTCGGAATTTAAGGATTATAATGGCGGTCCTATGGCGATTACCGATAGATCAGTTTGTTTCTTTTGCGAGTTCATGGAGGAATTAGTTGACATAAAACGCAGTGTAGGTGAGGTAGCGGAAAGACTTGCAACGCTTGATGAGGGCAGGGGTAGGGCTACGGTTGATGGAAGCCGAACCAATACTAACGTTGAAGACGTTAGTAATTTGAAGGGTGAGGTGCGTAACCTAGTTTCTAGTTTAGGTAGCTTGTCAGGAAGGTTAGATAGAGTTGAGGAAGGGGTTAAGGTTAGTCCGAGAGTAGTAGATAGCGAGGGATTTAGAGAGGTTAAGGGTGGAGCTAGGCCAGTATGTTAGGTGATAGGAATCCCCCCCTATCGAGGTTTCGAACCCTTTCGCCCATTTGGAAAGGGACGTGAATGAGGGGGAAACTATTTTAATCAGGGATTCTTTGGTGCGCCACATGGACAAAGAGGTCATTGAATGGCATCCAACCAAGAGGAGGAGGGTCTGTCTCCCAGGGGCCAGGGTTGACAGAGTTAGTGATGAAGTGGGTAGGATTGACATTGCCTCGCATCACTCAATGTTGGTGATGATGGTAGGAGGCAACGACTCGTATAGGCCCGATACGAGAGTGCCTGACCTTTTGGAGAGATATAGGGTTTTAATTAGGCCCCTGAAGGCGAGGTCAGATAGGTCTTTAGTTCTAGGTATTACCCCTAGGCACGGGTTTGGTCTTAGAATTACGTCAAAAACAATATTTTTGAATAACAAATTAGAAGAGATTTGTGCTGAGGAAAATGTACCCTTCGTAAAGCTGCGGTCCGAATTCAGTGATCCTAGCCTTTTTATAAAAGATGGGGGTGCATTTTAATGAAATAGGTAATGCTAGGCTAGGTCATGACTAGTGATGTAAGTCGTTTTTTATTGTGTCGTTTTTTTGTTTTTTTTTGTCGTTTTTTTTGTTTAAAACGAAGATAGTCTGTTTTTTTTTTTTTTTTTTGTTTTTTATTGTTTTAAACTTATTCCATATTTTTCTTCCTTTAATCTAATATTAGTATTACCTATAATTTACTATACTACCATGCTTATACAGTTATACCTAGTATACATATATAGTCATCTTTTAGAAAAACTGAATCACGCAAAAAGTATATAATAGAAAGGAAAAACAAACCCTCATTTTTTATATGTATATATATATATTTTTTAACTAGAACATAAAACATTCTTCCTTGTTTCAAACAATATACATAATTGTGATTGGCAAGAGTACCAGTATATATATTCAAGATAGAAAAAAAAAAATTCACCTTTTTTGAACCTTTTTGTTAACCTAATAATGTTGTTTAACCTTCATTTCCATGGAAGAATCATCACTAGATTGGGTAGAGCATATATGCTAGTTTCAATATCACAGGTACTGGTATAATATACATAATAAAAAATACATAATACTGGTATAAAAAATATATATAATTGTGATTGGCAAGAATACCAGTATATATATATATATATATATATATATATATATATATATATATATATATATATATTCCAAATAGAAAAATAAAAAAAATAAAAATATTCATCTCTTTCTTTAACCTTTGTGTTAACCTAATGCTGTTTAACTTTCATTATCTGATTCTATTTCCATTGAAGAATCATTATCACTAGATTGATTAGAGCATGTAGTTTCAATATCATAGGTACTGGTACTTATTGCAGATTTGGATGTTGACGAAGCCAATGTAGCACCATGTTTTACTTCACTTTCTTGGAATTTTGCATTTTGGGATATAAATACTAGCTTTGCTGCTCTGTCTGTGCTTAATCGGTTTCTTTTGGCTGTATGGATATTACTGGATGTGCTAAATGATTTCGGAGGTAATGAAAGGGCGAAATAGAGGTGTATGAGTTTGTGTAGGTATATATGTGAGTATGCGTGCGTATGTATCTGGAATTCTGGATGTATGCGTGTGTATGGGGTATATAATAGATATAAATATGTATATAAGTATTTATGTATATATTGGTATATATGTATATGGGTGTATGTGTATGTATATACTGTATATGGATGGTCTCGGGGGAAAATGTCATCGCGGGTCTAAGGATAGTTAAGTGGGAGATTCAAAATCCGAGGCATGGATGGGAGAGTCCTGGAAAGGTTGGACAATGGGCAGTCAGCTCCCAGCCAGTGTTCTCGCAAGTTTAATGGATCTAAGATACAAGACTTTCAGTGCAAGAAAGAGGCCAGTTTTTTTCTGTAAATAGGCTGAAAAGGACATTCTATACTGGTACCATATGGCCTATTTTATTATTTATTTATTTATTTATTTTTATAATATATATCATTGCAAAAGTATACCTTATAATTAAATTGGCAATATCTATATTAATTATTAAAAAAAACAAAAAAAACAAAAAAAACAATAAAAAACAAATAAAATGACAAAAACAACAAAAAAAACAACATGGACATAAAAAAACCCGTTTTTTAACATCACTAGTCATGACTCCAGATTCCTGGGATCTTGGGAGCATTGCTCCAGTAAATTTGACCATGAGAAAAAGTAAATTTGGGTTCGGGTTTTGTTTATCCGCTAGACGTTATGCAATTTTTTTGCGTATACGTTCTTGTACAAACCAATTTTTTTAAATTACAAATTTAGTTATTTTAAGTTTAGTTGGTAATTCCATATTTAACAATTATTTTTATTTTTTGTTAAGCTTCAATGTTTTGATAATTAAAATTTTATTAAAACATTTTTTTTTTATATAAAATTATCAGGATTGGACTATGTTCCATTGATCTCGGCCAGGTTTGATAAATTGGCCAGATAATTACTTGTGCGGTTTTAAGTAATCCACCATGACTCTAGAATTGAAAAGTTTAGTTAAGTTTAAACTTACTTTTACTTACTTTAACTTACCTACTTTTACTTACTCTTCCTTACTTTTACTAAGTTTAAAGCACTTACTTTTACTTACTTTCATTGTACTTAGTGATGTAAAAAAACCGTTTTTTTTTGTTTTTGTTGTTTTTTTTGTTGTTTTTTTTGTTTTTTTTCTGTTTTTTTTGTTTTTTTGTTTTTTTTAATAATTAATATAGATATTGCCAATTTAATTATAAGGTATACTTTTGCAATGATATATATTATAAAAATAAATAAATAATAAAATAGGCCATATGGTACCAGTATAGAATGTCATTTTCAGCCTATTTACAGAAAAAAAATGGCCTCTTTCTTGCACTGAAAGTCTTGTATCTTGAGATCCATTAAACTTGCGAGAACACTGGCTGGGAGCTGACTGCTCATTGTCCAACCTTTCCAGGACTCTCCCATCCATTCCTCGGATTTTGAATCTCCCACTTAACTATCCTTTAGACCCGCGATGACATATTCCCCCCCCCCCTCACGAGACCATCCATATATATATACATACACATACACCCATATACATATATACCAATATATACATAAATACTTATATACACATTTATATCTATTGTATACCCCATACACATGCATACATCCAGAATTCCAGATACATACGCATGCATACTCACATATATACCTACACAAACTCATACACCTCTATTTCGCCCTTTCATTACCTCCGAGATCATTTAGCACATACAGTAATATCCATACAGCCAAAAGAAACCAATTAAGCACAGACAGAGCAGCAAAGCTAGTATTTATATCCCAAAATGCAAAATTCGAAGAAAGTGAAGTAAAACATGGTGCTACATTGGCTTCGTCAACATCCAAATCTGCAATAAATACCAGTACCTGTGATATTGAAACTATTTGCTTTAATCAATCTAGTGATAATGATTCTTCAATGGAAATAGAATCAGATAATGAAAGTTAAACAGCATTAGGTTAACACAAAGGTTAAAGAAAGATGAATATTTATATTTTTTTAATTTTTCTATTTGGAATATATATATATATATATATATATATATATATATATATATATATATATATATATATATATACACACACTGGTATTCTTGCCAATCACAATTATATCTATTGTTTTATACCAGTATTATGGATATTATACCAGTACCTGTGATATTGAAACTAGCATATATGCTCTACCCAATCTAGTGATGATTCTTCCATGGAAATGAAGGTTAACCAACATTAGGTTAACAAAAAGGTTAAAAAAAGATGAATATTTTTTTTTCGATCTGGAATATATACTGGTACTCTTGCCAATCACAATTATGTATATTGTTTGAAATGAGGAAGAATGTTTTATGTTCTAGTTAAAAAATAGGTATATACATATAAAAAATGAGGGTTTGTTTTTCCTTTCTATTATATACTTTTTGTGTGATTCAGTTTTTCTAAAAGATGACTATATACATATACTAGGTATAACCGTATAAGCATGGTAGTATAGTAAATTATAGGTAATACTAATATACTTATTAGATTAAAGGAAGAAAAATATGGAATAAGTTTAAAACAATAAAAAACAAAAAAACAAAAAAAACAGACTATCTTCGTTTTAAACAAAAAAAATGACAAAAAAAATGACACAATAAAAAACGACTCACATCACTAATTGTACTATATTTACTTATTTTTACTCACTTTTACCATACTATATTTACTAACTTTTACTTATTTTGTATTTTTTCAGGTAGTCAATAATCAATAATGGATCCTAATATTGCTGAAGTTGGAGAGAAAAGTGAGGGTGTTAAAAGGGGTTACTTTTGTGGTCAATGCAAGAACAAATATTCAAAGAAGCAAAACTGGGAGGAACATTTTAATTCCAAAAAAAATATTTGTTACAATACAAGAGGTCCCAGAGTTTGGGCCCACAGCTTAGATATTGCAGTAAAGAAATACCAGGATGAAGTGCAGCAAAGAGATACGGCAAAGCAGTCATTTAGTTTGTTCACAAAATGTGCTAGTGCTAGACCTCAGAAAAATGAACCAACTTCATCAACTGCTAATCTAGAAAATGAAACTTTTTCACTAGATGTTTCACAGACTGAAGAAAGTGCTTCTCCTCCACCTAAGAAACAAAAGTTAAGTGAGGAATCTGCGCATCAGACTAACAAAACTGCTTTAGAGGAATTTGAAAATTCCCAAATCCAGAAGACATTGAATGCAATTTTGCGCCTAACAAAAGAAACTCACCAAGCTGTTGTGGTTAATAAAGAGAGAGTCAAAATATGCCTTCAAGTTCAAGTGTTGCATCCAAATCTAATAAAGCAAAAAGCAACAAATTTGACATTTCCATAGCCCATTTAAGCAAGTGTAAATCAATACAAAAAATCCTGAACAATGATTTGATCAAATCTACATTCAAATTGGTGGAAAAGAAGGATCTAGGGCATGCTGATGATTCATTTTCAGTACCAAGTGATATAATGGAAAACATTGCAAATAGTCACACTAATATGCCTGATGTAGATATAGCTGTTGAGGATGAATGATGATAATCAAGAATATTGATGATGTTTCTGATGATAAATGTTTACATTATATTGCATATCTTGCACAGACCCCAAAGCATGTGCTTCAGACAAACATTCTAACATAAAAGGTTACTTCAATGTTAAAGATTTAACCTATGTATGCAAACAAGGAGAAAATCAAGAGAGATGGTTTAGAAATCTGAAAACCCACCTGAAGAGACATTTAATTAAACTTCAGCATCATCAAAGAGCTGCTGTTTATGAAGTGATGAAAACATCTTCTCGGAACACTACTAAACACATAGAAGACTTATGTGGCAACATCTTATACTACATAATGAAACAAACACTGCATGGGCTCTATATCCAGTACTTCTAGCTGTATTACATAGGTCAGGTTGTGAGGTTGGAAATTTGAATCATAGCACACATGCGTGCGAGACAATTTGTGAGCTATTAGATAATCAACTTAAAGAACAAACTGTAAAATGGTTCTTAGAACAAACTTCAGTAACAATAACAGCTGACATTGGAACAATTTTGGGATTAAGCATGCTAGTTGTATTAGTTATGAGTGAAGAAGATAAGACTGTAAAACTTGCTGGATAAATTTAGTACGCAGCAAATCAGGAGTTTATTTGGCCAATGAAATTTTTGATGTGTTGAAGTCTCCTAATCACTTGAAACTATCTGAAGAAGCAATTAAATCCAAGGTATCTGGAATGGTTGGAGATGGGGCTTTTTGTAAGGACAACGAGCCATTTAAAAACGAAATGAAAAAGTTGTTTGGAGAAAATTTCAAATTTCGATGGGACTTAATGCATCTTGTGAACAGAGCCCACGTTGATGCATTGAAGAAAATTTGTAAACTAAGTGAGCTCTTAGACTTTATTCAGAATCACACTTCAAATCTGAGATCAGGCCTTGACTATACCAATATGGTTCTTGACAATATCATTGGTTTTAAGAGACCAAAACTCAAATCTGATACTTGCATGGTTAATTACGAATTTGATCAATTTGACAGATTTGTGGAAAATTGTTTTTTTTTTTATCATCCACAAGAGAAAGAAATTAGTGCCAAGTTCTATGTATTGATTTCCTATGTAACAAAGATTATGTTGCAAGTAGCTCAAAAAACCACAGTTAGTGCAGAATTTGTAGAAAATATATTTTATAAAGAAGGAGGGAAAACTGTTATGTTAAGAGTGATGGAAACAATTTCCAAATTAGCTAATGGAGGAAATGCAAATGATGTAGTTTCTGAATTTAAGCACGATACCACAGGGCAGCAAAAGGAACTAACAGCTGAGGATTACATCCTAAATGAAGTTTACAAATGGGTCATTCTCTGTCAGATCAACCAGTGCCTAACACCCTCATCTCTCAGATTTTGCTGAAATTTGGTTTATAGGGAGTTTGTGGGCCCTGAATCCATTTCTGAAATTATAAGGTCAATCTGACCAACGGTTCAAGAGATATGACCTCGGGAAATTTAAGGTCACTTGCGAGGTCACTAACATTTGGCGACCCATAACTTGGGTAATAATGGTCACAATTATATAAAAGTATATATATTTAGAATCAGAAAATGACAAGGAATCCAAATATGCAAGTTTTAGAACTCTAGGTTGAAAAATAAAAAAGTTACACTGTAACCAAAATTTGAGGTCACGATTTGACCTCTGGGGTATCAAATGAGAATTTTTTTTTTAAATGTAAAAAATGAAGGCATAGGCATTGGCTATTAGAATCAGCAAAAAAAAGTTTGTTTGTTAGTATTTTTCATGTAACTAACATATAAGTGAACACCATATTCATAAGTTGTGCGTCAATTCTACCTATTTTTTCACACTTAAGCTCATAATTTGACCTATAGAAATTAAAATTACATTTTTTTATAGATATAAAAACAAAGGCAAAAAATGTAAAATTGTATTTCACTGCTAATCTACACTGGCAATAATAGTTATAATAGTGAAAGGGGAAGACCTACTTAGAGGATTCATGTGCTAGCCTAATACAATTTTTGCATGCTCGATGCTCTCATCAATTTCTTTTTGTGGAAAAATGTATTGAATTCTGCTACCTCCTCTTAGGGTAGGACAACTCATTACAGTTAATATATGATGTCCTGGCACTGCACATGAATCCTTGTTTGATGGATAATAATATGCACTTGTCCTGATGACCCAGAGGGATGTAGAAAGTTCACAGTGAAATCATCAAACTCTTCACAATATTCCTCCACAATTCCATACCAAACTTGCATGTCATAAATGCAGCCAACATACTCTCCTGGTTTGACACATTTTAGGTTACCAAGCATTGCAGGTTCATTAGTAAAATGACTTTTCCTTATTCTTTTCTTTTCTCCAATGCCACTTGAAATGGGATACACCATCAGTTCTTCCTTGTTTAGGGGAACAAATCTCTGATATTTCTGAGTTCTAGGAATAGCTCTACTATCCTTGAATCGATGTTCCAACCATTCTTCTGCATCTTTCAAATCAGCTGTAGTTACAAAGAAAAAATTTATCTTCTTGCTCAAGTTTTCTTCACAAAACTGAAACATGTGTTCTGGTGTAAGAATTTGCCTCTCTGTAGTTCTCTGCAAACTGGCACGAGCAGTAGCTCTTTTCACTGTTCCTCCAATCCCATCACATGCATTTTTGCCATGGGATGTAGCAAAGAAGTGCCATTCACAAGACAGACCAAAATCCTCTTCATGGTAACAGAGATTTGTGAAGTTGTATCTGTTCTTATATTGGCCAGCACATCCATCTGAGAAATAGTGCACCTTCTTCAATTGTGGGCATCTGAATTTAACATATGTCATAAGCTTCAATATGAATGAGTAAACCATTATAGTGTTGTGTTTTAGTGATGCAGATAAGAAACAGACACTAAAATGGCTAAGTTCCTGGTCTGCAGATGATCTATAATAGATGACAAAAGGGTGAACTGTACACTGTGAATTGTCCCAGTGAAACCCTTGGGCAGCATCCTGGGCAATGAAAGAATAATTCTCAGAGAAATCACCTACTATAACTACCTCGCTCTGAGGTGGTAGTGTTTCTTTCAACTGCTTGAAGTACTGTGATTGTTGCTGAGCAACAAAGTGATGACGAACCATGCGGGATATTTTCATGCTTAGGGATGATAAGTATTCATGAAGTGGCTCCACCTTATCAACCATTGTACAACGGTCAACAGTCACCCATTGCTTGTAAGATATTTCATTTGGAGCTGATTTCACACTGTCAAGTAACTCAAGAAAATCCAGGACACCCTCTTCTCTTGGGCAATCATTGCAAAGTTGCATCATGCAAGTCTCTCTTTCTGTACTGCAGACACTGTAATCCATAAGATCCTTGTATGAAAGACCTCTTTCTCCCAATGCAGCCAGCTGCAATTTTGGATTTTGATGGTATGTGCAGACACAGACAGAATGAGTCCCACCACTACCGGCAAGCACACAATATGATGGCCGTAATTTTGCAAATGTGGAAAATCCTATTTTGGGATTCTTTTCATCATTTTTATATAGTTCAAACATCTCTCTTAAATTCCCGAGGACCAATCGTTTTTGCACCTTCATTGCACCTTCAGCACTGATAACTTTCACGCAATCCTTTTGGCCAGGACACATACGACTAACCTCTTCTGACTCATAGAATCTTCTAACTATATCTTTGTGTTCTTCAGATATCACTTTTCCTTTGCTCATTAGTGGAATCTTCGGAAGGATTCCATGTTCTGATTTAAGTGAACGGCTTCTTTTCACCATGTATGTTGTAGTTTGAAAGAAACTAGCTGTTTTTTCAATTGTGTATGGTGAGAGTGTCAATATTTGTAGTTTGTGATGGTGACATTTGCTCTCCAGGAATGACTGTTTCAATTCATTCATTAATTTGTCTAGATGTTTTTCAGATTTAGTTTCAGGTTTTGAAGTATCACTTACCTCCTCGGTAATTTGAACACCATAACTGAGTTCTAGCCTCTCCTTCAGGTGTTTCTGAGCAGATGATAGCTTACCACGAGCCTTGCGCTTTTTCTGGCTTAATGACAGCCCTTCTGAAAAGAACAGAAAAAAAGGTTTCACACACCTGAATATTAGTAATTAAATATTAATTATAGTACCTTAAATGCTATATAATTGGCTATATACAGTGCCCGCGAAAAGTATCCGATCACTCAAGAAAATACAATATTTTCCCTTGATATTCAGAGACACGTAATTCACTTTCTATTTGTTCTAGCGACATCTGGTAACTTTGAGGTTGCTCGCTGATATGAGAGCTATCCAACGCATTCTCAAATTAGTGTTCTGGTAGCCTTCGTTGCGGGTGGCTGTGTCTCAAATTTGTCAGATTTCACTGTTTGTGTAAATTTCTTGATATTTTTTTTTTTTACAGAAAGTGGTGTAAATAAAATTTATATATAATGTGTGCTAAAAAAACTTAAGAGTGATTGTCGAGGTGCTATTGTTGCTTTGCATGCATGTGGGAAATCACAGAGACAGATAGCTAAGGAATTAAACATATCCCAAAGTACCGTTAATTTATGGGTTTCACGGGCTAAGAACAATGGTGGCCTAACCACGCCAGTCCCTAAAAAACGATCTGGCAGACCGAGAAAAACAAATTCGCGAACAGACAAACTTATGAAACGTTTAGTATTGAAAAACCCAACAATAACTGCGAAAGAAATAAAATTTAATATGAATAATTTGTTATCTGGTGTTTCTGAACGAACTATCCAGGAGCGGCTCCAAAAAGAACTCGGATTACCATCTTGCCATGCTGCTAAGAAACCGTTCATTAATGAAAAAATGCGTAAAAAACGTGTCGCATTTTGTAAAAAATACATTCATTGGACTGTTATGACTGGAAGAAGGTTTTATTTAGCGATGAGTCGACATTTTTGACATTCAGAAGTTGTCCAAAAAAGGTTCGCCGGCGGCTATTGGCTCAAATAGGATGGACCCTAAATACACCCTAAAGCAATGAACACCCTCCAAGTGTGATGGTTTGGGGTTGTTTCGGTTACTATGGGCGTGGAAACTTATATTTTCTTCCGAAGAACACAACTATGAATGGTGCACGGTATTTAGCAATGCTACAGGATAAACTTCCAATGGCAATGGCAATCCAAAGGACAAAAACATACATGCATGATGGTGCACCATGTCACAGGGCCAAAATAGTGACAAAATGGATTACTGACAATAAATTTGATATTTTGGATTGGCCTGGTAATAGTCCAGATCTCAATCCGATAGAAAATCTGTGGCTAATAATAAAAAATAAGGTTGAATGCCACGACACTGGCTCAGTCGAAAAATTACAAGAGGCCATCAAAAAGGTATGGTGCAAGGAAATATCAGTGGAAGTTTGTCAAAACTTGATTAAATCCATGCCAAAACGTCTAGAACAAGTCATCCAAACCAAAGGACAGATGACAAAATACTAATATAAGGTTAGTATACATTTAAACATTGTTTTTTATGTAAAAAATACAAATTTCAAGGGTGATCGGATACTTTTCGCGGGCACTGTAGTAGATCAAACAGACCTTGTAGTAAAGTATAAGTTATTATATTAATTTATTACTTACTTTTTTTAACTGGTGTTTGGTCCAGAAATGCTAGAACTGGTTCAACTGAAGTTGAAGGATTTTCCTTTATCAAGCAATCACTGTCATTGTCCAGATCTTGAATTGAAGAGATGTTACTCAAGCCACTGATAGTAGATGATTCATTTGAATCCTGCTCAGACTCGTTGTTTTCAGTGGTACTAAGTATAGTGGGGTTTTTCATTATCAGTGTCCAGCAGTTCACACACAACAATGAGTCTTTTTTCACTCTTCCAGCACATTTTTCAACAAGTACATCAGTCACTTTTCTAAGATTGATTGTTATGCGTTTCTTGTGTTTTTGAATAGGGTCCTGGCAGTATTTCAAGTGCCGAACCATTGTATTTTGATCTGTAAAGATATAGGATTTACAATTAGGTAATATATATTTTTAGAAAATATATAGCTATACACACTTAATATTTTAGGCCTTGATAGTCTCTGAGGCTCATTAAAACACCATACCCACCAGCCACCCACAGTGCTGGCTGGAACTGTACTAACCTGTAGACAAGGAATTTTGCAACTATCTGTGTTGATTCTGCACTTAGACAAGTAGCAACATGTTTCAACAGGTTTGTTTAGGCTACATGTGAGCTTAGTCTTCCCCTTTCACTATTATAACTATTATTGCCAGTGTAGATTAGCAGTGAAATACAATTTTTATTAAATTCTTGGAGCTTGAGGTCAAATTGATAGCTAAGATATAAAAATTCCTTGAAATGACAAGCAATTTATAAATATGGTGTTCACTTATAAGTTAGTTACATGAAAAGTACCAACATAAACAAACTTTTTATGATTGTTTCTATTAGTCAAGAACTCTGACTTTGTTTTTTATATCTATAAAAAATGTAATTTTAATTTCTATAGGTCAAATTATGAGCTTAAGTGTGAAAAAATAGGTAGAATTGACGCACAACTTATGAATATGGTGTTCACTTATATGTTAGTTACATGAAAAATACTAACATAAACAAACTTTTTTTTGCTGATTCTAATAGCCAATGCCAATGCCTTCATTTTTTACATTTAAAAAAAAAATTCTCATTTGATACCCCAGAGGTCAAATCGTGACCTCAAATTTTGGTTACAGTGTAACTTTTTTATTTTTCAACCTAGAGTTCTAAATCTTGCATATTTGGATTCCTTGTCGTTTTCTGATTCTAAATATATATACTTTTATATAATTATGACAATTATTACCCAAGTTATGGCTCGCCAAATGTTAGTAACCTCGCGAGTGACCTCAAATTGCCCGGTCATATCTCTTGAACCGTTGGTCGGATTGACCTTATAATTTCAGAAATGGATTCAGGGCTCACAAACTCCCTATAAACCAAATTTCAGCAAAATATGAGAGATGAGGGTGTTAATTTCAATTTTTTTTGGTTGATCTGACAGAGAATGACCCAAATACATCAAGAAACGTTCTGATTACTACCAGGTTGCTGAAGTTGCTAGACCATCCAGAACCAGATCTGAAAGTAGTTTTACAAAAGACTCAGTGATAAATTGGCTGACAGAATATATAGAACAGCTGTGGAAAGGAATCACAGAGAGATTAAAGCATTTTGATAAAGATGGATCAACTGCCTGGAGTGAAGCACCAGCTGAAGGGACATTCTCCATTCTTGGTTACATTGTTGAACACAAAGGATCCATTAAGCCATCTCATTTGACTAAGCTATGCAGAATTGTGAAGGAGGGTCCAGCTCCAGGCACTAGATCTGCTGTAATGATCACACAGAAAGCCATTGATCAGTGGGCAGTGGCCAAGCATACATGGCGGTAAATTCACAACAAATGCCTACATGCAAGGTCTAACATCGTCCACTGTTGCTGCTGCAATGAATAAATAAACTTAAGGTGAGTTATAAACTGTACATTATTGTATTATGATGTTTAGCTAAAACAATTTGTAATTGGTATGTGTCAATTCAAGAGTTTACTATCATTAACCTATCTAGTGGTGTAAGGGGAAAAAAAGTAAATTCAGAGCTGTGCTCCAGTAAATTTTTTCAAATCTGGAGTCATGGGCTAGGTAGGTTAATAGACGAAAATGTGCGAAAGCTGTATAGGTCGAAGCCTTCTTTAAACGTTGTGGGTCCAGGGAATGCGGGCCTGACGTGATAAATAGTTTAAAACACTGGCCCATGGTAAAAAATAACTTAAACGTCTTTTATTGTAACGCATGTAGTATTAGAAATAAATTAAATGAATTAAAGGCGATAATTTATTCCGGCAACTGGGTAATTCCAGGACAAATAGACAAATGAAAGTGCCAAATGTACACTCCACCATCTCCAAAATTCATGAAACTTGGTGTGAGGGTTGGTTTTGGTCCACATTACAAAAATCTGAATTTTTTTGAAAATTGGTCAAGTTGGTCAAATTTTATGGCTTGACCTAATTTTGGTCAAATGAAAAAACCAACAATTTTCAAACGTAAGTATCTCAGCTGCTAATTGTGGTAGCGTAATAAGTCTTAAATGATAAAATATGTAAAATTAACTAGTTTCTAAATATGTATCATTTTTTTAAGGTAACAAAAATAAAATTATGATTTTTTGGAAAAAATGTCAATTTTTTTTTTTGCGATTTGGCAGCGAAGATATCATTTTTCGAAAAAAAGACCAAGAATAAAAAATGTTTATTTGATGTATATACACCATAATAAGTAATAAAAAGTCAGCTTATAGTTTATTATATGGCTCAAAACTGAGTTTGAAATTAAGTAATAAATTTTTTTTCAGATGACTAAGATTTATTACAGACTTGTTGGTCCAAAAAAAGACAATTTTCAAATCATATAAAAAATACATGTAGATAAACCAAAGGAGAAAAAATCTTTTAAAATATATGTACAATGTACATACATAACCTCTCTTATTTAGGGACAGAATATATTGACAATAATAATGTTTAATTTATAAAGCGCTTATCAGAGTATAAAATACTCTTCCTAATACTACACGTACACAAGTCTTTGAGAATGAATTAAGAGACAGTATTCTCATCCAGTGAATCCAAATTTTAGACACTAATAATATAATAATAAGAAAAAAGAATTTGAAAAGATTTTTATAACTATTAAGTAGATACACAAATCTTAATAAAAATTTTAGAAATATTATATAGACAATCTTAAATAGTATACATTCGATAGAATTTATTTTATCTTCTTTGAAAAGTTATTTAATTCTTGAAGCGGAAAAATGTATTGTATTCTTGTTCCTCCTCGTAAACTTGCTTCAATACTCCCAAATATATTTTCTGTTGGAACGTGACAAACATCATCTTGCGCAGGAAAAATGTATGAGGGACATACGCCCGAAGGATGGAGAAATTTTATCAGAAAATCATCATATTCACAGTCAAAGGACTGGACTAATCCGAGCCATAGTTTATTTTCATACATACAACCCACAAAAGAGCCTGTTTCAATTTCGCGTTGAGAGACAGTATTATGTTCTTGATCCGAAGCAGAAACTCTAATGAGCTCTCTTATTTCGACTGACTGTGCACTCTGAGAGAGTGGATAAACCTTCAACGAATTCTTGGAAATTGGGACGAAGCGATGTAATTGTTGAGTACCTTTGATAGAAGTAATAGGTTCACTCAGACGTTTTTGCAAAGAAAGCTCTACATCTACAACTTCTGCCTCAGAGACGTAAAAAAAGTCAATAGCGGTTAGGAATTCTTGAGAGCAGAAATTGTAGAAGTCCTCAGCTGTTAAGATTTGATGGTCGAGAGGCCGTCGTAAGCTTTCTCTGGCGACTGCTCTTTTTACCATTCCGCCAATACCGTCGCAGGCATTCTTCCCGTGGGATGTCGCGAAAAAATTCCACTCAGCATGAATTTTGAAGTCTTCGAAATGATGGCATAAATTTAGAAAATTTGTTTTATTCTTATACTGAGCCGCGCATCCATCTGTGAAATAATGAATTTTAGTTAGGTTTGAATTTTGTTGTTGGATGCACAGGATTAATTTTTTGAGAAAACTATGAACCAGAATTGTATCATGCCTGCGATGGTTTGAAACGAAGCAGTAACTTTTGCAAATTAGTTTTCCTGCATTGTTTTTGGAATAATAAACGAATGGGTGCACTGTATATTGCGAGTTCTCCCAATGAAACCCCTGGGCACAATCTTGTACGATGAATGAGAAGTTTTCTGCAAAATTGCCCACCAAAACACCTTCATTTTCAGGCAGAGTTTCTTTTAGATTTTTGAAGTAACTCGACTGACATTTATTCGTGAAGTGGTGTCTTGTCAGTTGTGCAATTTTTTTGGTGAGTGATTCCATGTATTCCTTTGGAGTTTCCGTGATATCTTTTAACATACAGTGATCGATGGACACCCATTGTTTATATTTTATCTCTTCCATCGCCATGAAGTTCAAACTTTCCAAATAATTTTTGATTCCGACCTCTCGCGGGCATCTTTTGCATTGGTGCATCATACAATCTTCATTGTCCATGCCGCAGATGGATAAAGACATTAATTTTTTGTAGTCTAAATGTTTAATGCCTAACGCTGATATTTGTAGTTTCGGATTTTGGTGATGCGTACATACGCAGACACTGTGAGTTCCGCTTTGTCCCGCAAGCACACACCATGACGGTCGAAGATGAGCAAAGGTACTAAAGCCTATTTTGGGATTTTCATCATTTTTTGCATATTCAGCATATAACTCTTTCAAGTTACACAATACCAGTCTTTTTTGTTTTTTTATTTTTTCACCCTCTTCATTTATTGCAAACTTATAATCTTTGATTCCCGGGCACATCCTACTATATTCGTCATTTTCATAAAACTCCTGAATGATTTTTTTCATTTCAGCTGTGACGACCTTCCCTTTCGTCATGTTTGGAATGTTAGGAAGAATCCCAAACTGTTTTTGAAGATTGCGGCTCTTACGCACCATATACTTTGTTGCTCCAAAGAAGTCAGCAGTTTTTTCAATGGGATAGGGATACAATGATAGTATTTGTAACCTAAGATTGCGATCGTTACTTGCTTGAAATTTCTCCTTTAATTCTTCCATAACCTTTTGATACCTGAAATAAAGTGTATTTGACATTAAGTTTAATTAGTATATTTTTAATTAAACTTTTCATAAAATATATGTATATGTATTATATTGTCCGATTATAAAAATGTAAACAGATAAAACTTAATTTAGTATATACTTCGATGACTGTATTAAATTTAATTTAAAATGTCAAATTTCAATAACTATGTCCGAAAAGTAGTCTTGCCTCTCTAAATCATCTTCCAAACAACTTTTTTTGGATGGACCAGCTTCAGAATAGTCAATAGGAGCCCCATAAGCAGCTTCAAAACTTCGTTTAACCTTTTCCATTGTCGATCTGAATTTCGTAGAAGCCTTTATCTGTTTTTGTCCCGGCTTCAATCCAGCTGTAAAACAAATTCATAAATTTAGGTTGCGTGAAATAATCAAATATCAAATGCTGATGCTAATATTTAAAAACAGAAAACTACGAATTTGGCATTAAGAAACAAATGTCCTGAACGGAGTCTCTCTTGTTTTATTACCTGTTTTAATAGGGCTTTCATCAAATAAAGGTAAAATATTGTCGCGGAGCAAATCTTTATTGAATTGCCTGTCTTGATCGACAAATTCTTCTAATGGTGGTGGATTTGTGGAATCGCTACTGCTTCGCTCCATACATTCGTTAAGTATGTCTGGCTCAGGTATTGGTGCAGGTTCCGGCTCTCTGGATGAATGTTGAACATGTTCTAATACAATTGGCTTCTTTTTAATTGTGACATAGCAATTGCTGCATAGTAATTGATTTTCTTCCAAAGTTCCATAGCTTGCAGCTGCCATGGCAGAGTTTACTTTTTGATGTTACAGAAAATTCTTCTTGAGTGTTTTTTCATAGGGTCGCAACAAAATTTTGTGTTTTGAGGCATTTTAAGGGTTAGGTAAATTTACGTATAATAGAAAATTAGGTATAGCTATACTGAAAATCTAGAAAGAAAGGAAAAAATTATTAAAATGTGGAGGTTTTTTAAATTTTTTTTTAATAATAATCGTCGATAAGCTGACTTTTTATTACTTATTATGGTGTACATACATCAAATAAACATTTTTTGTTCCTGGTCTTTTTTTCGAAAAATGATATCTTCGATGCCAAATCTCAAAAAAAAAAAAAATCCAAAAAATCATTTTATTTTTGTTACCCCCCAAAAAATGATACATATTTAGAAACTACAGTTAATTTTACATATTTTATTATTTAAGACTTACAACACTACCACAATTAGGAGCCGAGATATTTACGTTTGAAAATTATTGGTTTTTCATTTGACCAAAATTTGACGAACTTGACCAATTTTAAAAAAAATTCAGAAATTTGTAATTTGGATCTAAACCAACCCTCACACCAAGTTTCATGAATTTTGAAGAGGTTACCATGTACTTCATTTGTCTATTTCCCATAGAATTACCCAACTATGATATAGTTGCTATCACTGAAACTTGGTTAAATACCGTGACTTGGGACTTGTTGGGGGAACTTGATATACCAGGTTTTGAACTCTTTACTAATGATAGGTTGCATAGGTTTGGTGGAGGCATTTTGCTGTATATTCATAATTCCCTTAGGGCTATCGAGGTTAAGTTAGATTTTCTGGCAGCAATTAATGCGATATGTGTTGAAGTTAGGGCGCGTAGTATTAGTTTTAATTTTGTTGTTGTTTATAGACCTCCTGTTCAACCCCTCGATACAGATGCTAGATTTTACTCACTTGGTAATTTTATTGACAATCAGAATAGTATAATTGTCAGAGACTTTAACTGCCCTAATGTTAATTACGAGAATTTTACTGGTAATGAGGAGGGTTTGAGATTGGTTGAGTTTATGGACAATAACTTTTTATGACAGATAGTTACTGAACCAATGCGCGGTGACAATATTTTAGATTTGGTGGTGATGAATGGCGAGAATATAGTCGAAGGTTTAGAAGTAGGCGAGAATATAGTCGAAGGTTTAGAAGTAGGTGAGAGTTTAGGATGTAGTGATCATCAAATTCTTAGGTTTAAGTTATTGATAGAAAACACTCAGGATAGTAATGTAATAGAAGTCTCTGATTTTCGTACGGCTAATTTTGATAGTTTTGCGGATAGGATGAGAGTAGTGGACTGGGATAACTTATTTATGGGTAATGACACAAATTTGCGTTGGGTGGCGTTCAAAGAAAGTTTTAGGAATATTGAAAGGGAGTTTATTCCTCGTAGGCCCAAGCGCGCTGGAAATCGTGGTAGGCCAAAGTGGTGGATTAGGGAAATAGGCGAGTTCATAAATGAGCGTAATACAGCGTATATACTTAATAAGCGCAATGGCATGGCAGCTAACTTTAAGAGATATATCGAGCTGAGGCGTCAGGTTAAAAGATCAGTCAGGAATGCCAAGCGTAATTTAGAGATACTTATAGCTGCGGATAGTAAACATAATCCAAAAAAGTTTTTTGAATACGTAAATAATCGTAAGCCGGTAAAAGATAACATAGGCCCTCTAGTGGATGTTAATGGGGCTTTGGCTTCTGACGCTCAGGCAATGGCGGGTATTTTCAATAACTTTTTTGCGACAGTTTTTACCATAGAAGACGTAAATAATGTCCCCGACGTGGACGATATCATTCCATTTAGTAGCGAGACTATTTTGGATGAAATAACTGTTTACGAGGCTGAGATTGCGCATTATATCGATAGGCTAAAAGTTAGCAAGGCTCCAGGCCCTGACGCTTTTTATCCCAGACATTTGAAAGACATTATCGTAGGCCCCTTAACAAAGATTTTTAATCAGTCACTCGAAATGGGGATTATTCCTGATGACTTCAAATTAGCTAACGTCACGCCTATTTTTAAAAAAGGCGACCGCGCAGTAGCTAGCAATTATAGGCCTATTAGCTTACGTCAATTGTCAGTAAACTTTTGGAATCGTAGTTCGGGATCGTATCATCGATCACTTAGAAAGTAGAGATTTGATTAATAGTAGTCAGCATGGGTTTCGACGCCATAGATCTTGTTTAACTAATTTGTTAGAATTTTATAACGAAATAGTGCGCAAATACGATAGGCATAGAGCAGCTGACATTATTTATTTAGATTTTAAAAAGGCGTTCGATACAGTTCCGCATAGGAGACTAATTGCGAAGGTAAAAGCGCACGGTATACGCGGTCAGGTAGCTAACTGGTTAGAAGAATGGCTTCGTGCTAGGAGGCAGAGGGTCGTAGTTAATGGTTGTGAATCGGGGTGGTTAGATGTAGGTAGCGGTGTCCCACAGGGTTCACTGTTAGGCCCATTGCTATTCGTAATTTACATTAACGACATAGATGTAGGATTGACTAGTAATGTGTCAAAATTCGCGGACGATACTAACATAGGCAGTAAGGTTGTTCACGAGGATGATAGTAATAGGCTCCAAGATGATGTAAATAGGATTATGGAGTGGACAGATAAGTGGCAGATGCAATTTAACGTAGATAAATGTAAAGTTTTGCATATAGGTTCTCGCAACAATAATTACACGTACACGATGGATGATAGGGAGTTAGCGAGCATTGACGAGGAAGTAGATTTAGGAGTACGCGTATCTAAGGATTTAAAGGTTAGGAACCAGTGCCTGGAGTCTTGCGCAAAAGCTAATAGGATGTTAGGCTTTATAGCGCGTAATTTCAAATTTAAATCGAAGGATATTATACTGCCCCTTTACAAGTCCCTAGTCAGGCCTCATTTAGAATATGCAGTTCAGTTTTGGTGCCCGTATTTGCGTGAGGATATTGATAGGTTAGAAAGGGTTCAACGTCGTGCCACGAAACTAATTCCGTCATTGCGCAACAAGCCTTATGAAGATAGGATTAAAGAGTTAGACCTGTATTCACTCGAAACTAGGAGATTAAGGGGGGAGCTTATTGAAGTTTTAAAAATCATTTATAACATCGATAACGTAAATTTTGACATTGTTCACTTTCGATAATAGTAATACTCGTAATAACGGATTTAAGTTGCGTGGCAGATGTTTCATTACTAATATCGCTAAAAACTTCTTTACGTTTAAAGTAATTGATAAATGGAATAATCTTCCCGCATCAGTCATTCATTCTACCAGCATTAATATGTTTAAGAACCGTCTTGACAGACATTTTAAAAGTATTAACGTTATTTAAAAAAAAAAAAAAAGTTAGGAACAGGAGCTCTGGTGGTGGTGCTTGAGGATGAGTCTGTTGACAATAAAGCCAGCTTGTGACATGCCAGCATGTGATGCCAGCAATAAAAAAAAAAAAAATTAGACTAACAAGAATGTAGATGTAGCTCATAGTGTAAACTAACCCACTTTTTGTTTAACTTTACCTATTTTTTTTTTCTTATCCTCCTCTTTGCATGTCTGTAACTCTCTTTTCTTGCATGTTTGTAGTTTGCATGATATGACTGAGAGTTAAGACTGTGTTTGCATGGTTTGTAAGCGTTCTTATTTTACTTCTTTTCATCTTTCACCCCTCTCCTATTCTCTCCGACTATTTTTCTGACTTGTCGGCAGTGGCTGGCGGATGATGATTCTTTTTCTCTTTTTCTGAATGAATGTTAACCCACGAATGATAGGTGTTGCTCCTTACTTAACCCCTTATTCTCTTCTCTTCTCTTCCTACTCTTTCCTTTCTCTCGGGCTAACCTCAGAGTGGATCTTAGGGTCTTTGTTAGCCTTAGCTTCTGTAGATCTGTAGATCTATATGGAGGGGGCCAATTTTCTTTTTCACTCTACTTTTCAAATTGAAGTGACTGAAAAACTTCTTAGGATTGTTTTTTGAATTCTTGGCTAGGCTTTTTTCCACGTCTCGTTTGCTATCTCTGATTGCTTTCTTGCAAATGCTGCTTTTATTTTTATATATTTCAGTCTGTGCCATTTTTAGTTCTTTTGAATTTATGAAATGCTTTTCTTTTTCTCTGATTGCTCTTTTTACCTTGCAGTTTATCCAAGGTTGTTTTTTTATTTTTTCCAGTTCTGATTTTACACTGTGGGATATGCTTCCTTTGTATGTTCATTATTATACTTTTAAATTTTTCCCACATACTAGTTAAATCTATTCAGGCTGTAGAATATCTGTCCATTTTATTGGACACAGATCATTTACTAGTCCATTTATATTTCCTCTCTTAAAATCTGGGACTTCTACTTTATTTTCACTAGGTCTTGAATTACAAACAATATTAAACCGAAGGATACAATGATCACCTGAACCTAGTGTTTCTGAAACTGAGATATCCTGGAAGGTATCTGGATTATTTGTTAGAATTAAATCTAGAATGGCAGCGGCCCTGGTTGGCTCCTTTCTGGGTTAAACCATTCTCAATTATACAGTCTAAGAATCTCTCATTACTTTCTGGTGTTTGTAATATTTCCCAGTCTATATACCTATAAGTGAAATCTCCAACAATAATAATATTGCTTGTCATTGCTTTATTTATTTCATCAATAAGTTTATTTTCTACATACTTATTTTCTTCTCTACTTTTGGTGATTCCTCGAACTGAACATCCCTCAGATGATCTATAGATACCCCCTATCCTGATTTTCCTGGCCTTTTTAAGTTTTTATGCCCAATATCTATCCATACAGATTCAACTAGGCCCCCCTATTTCTTCTTTAACAGCAGTAACTTCAACTGGATTCAGATTTGTCTTGGCATAATAAATAAATACTCCGCCACCCTCTGAACATTTATGTTCATAATAAAAAAGTTCATAGTCATCAATTTCATAAGTAATGGTATTATCTCTTTCACTAAATGGACTATTTGGTATCGTACTGAATTTTGTCCAAGTTTCAGTGACAATCATAACATCAGGATTTTCAATAGCTACCTATGTATGCCTTGAATTCATTTATTTTATCTTGGCTACTTCTTGCATTTACATAGAAAAATGACAAAGAACCCTTGGAATATTTTGCTTGTAATTTAGTCTGGTTCTTGTTCTGTGATAGTATATTATTTGCATCTCTCTTACATTGTTGACCTTTTTCTTTTGAGTTTTAATTATATTTTTTATTAGTTTATTGTTATGAAGAGTATTGGTATTTGTACTAATTTGGCCTATTCCTTTGGTTTTTAGTCAATTATATGATACAATCTTTCATAGTAAATCAGTCCCTTTACTATTAAGGTGAATTCCATCTCTCTTATAGAACTCCCTTTTTTTGGCCTTGTGCTAGAAAACAGAGGGTTGTTGTTAATGGTAGTGAATCAGGGTGGTTGGATGTAGGTAGCAGTGTCCAGAGCTGGGCAGTAATGCATTACAAGTAACGGCCATTACGTAATGTGGTACTTTTTTAGTAATGGTAGTGGTAATGGCATTACATTTCAAATCAAGTCACTCTTTCAGTAATGATGTTACTTTTCTAGGGAAACACATTCATTAGTCATTACTCATTAATTTTTTATTGTAGTTCGCAATTAGTTTCTTTCAATCCTCACTCCTTATTCATTAACCATTAAAAATTTGTCCCTTCACTATGAGTGAGGTGTGGCTGTTGGCATGCTGGCAGCCTACCCCCATCCACCCTCTCCCCCTACACTGACAGCACTGTCAAAGTAAAAAGGCGAAGAACCCTGGAGCAGGGAGGGACCTACATTCAACAGAGGTTTCGTCATTCCTCTCATCTGGGCCTTCATGGCAGGTTAGCTCTGCATCCTTCCCATCCACTAACTTTAAAAATGTTTATTAAACTTAACACTCCTATACCATCTAGTGCCGCTGTTGAGCAGGTTTTTTCAGTAGGGAAGGATATACTGCGTTCGAAACGAGGCTCGCTCTTAGATGCAACTTTTGAGAAGCTTGTTTTATTAAAGACCAATAAAGATCTTTTGAATAATAGTTCTTAAGTTTGTATATTTAGCTAATAAATTTCAATAATCATTGCCATGCACAATAACTCATTTGATTCATTTCATTAGTATTTCTTATTATTGTTTTGCAAAACTAAATTTTCCTGGTATATTCTAGCATTAGTAAATTAGTATGTTACATCCTCTGTTATGTTGCAATTCCTAGTAATAAATCCTAGTAATAAATCTTGCAGTAATTTTGTTCCACTCTTTTTGAAAATATTATGCCTTATAAGTCATAACAATGCAATGAAGGCATGCACAGACTTCATAGCCTATGGATTAATCAGTGGATACAAACCAACACATGCTCACACAAGCGAATGTTTATATAATAATTTATGTATATATAAATTATAATATACCTATGCATATATATATATAATATATTTACATTTCATTAAAAGTAACAGTAATGAGTAATGGTGCCATTACTCGTTACTTTTTAAAAATGGTAACTATAACGATAATGGCGTTACATTTAGACTGTAGTAATGGTAATGGCATTACATTTATAAAGTAACGAGCACAGCACTGGCAGTGACCCACAGGGTTCAGTGTTAGGCCCATTGCTATTCATAATTTACATTGACATAGATGTAGGCTTGACCAGTAATGTGTCAAAATTCGCAGACAATACTAAAATAGGTGGTAAAGTTGTTAATGTGAACAATAGAAATAGGCTCCAAGATGATGTAAATAGGATTATGGAGGGGATGGATAAGTGGCAGATATAATTTAATAGCTATAGACAAATGTAAAGTTTTGCATATAGGTTCTCGTAACAATAATTACACATACACGATGGACAACAATCAGTTAGCAAGCGTTGACGAGGAAGTAGATTTAGGCATACATGTATCTAAGGATTTAAAAGTTAGGAACCAGTGCTTTGGAGTCTTGCGCAAAAGCTAATAGGAGGTTAGGCTCCATTGCTTGTAATTTTGAATTTAAATCAAAGAATATTATATTGCCCCTTTACAAGTCTCTAGTCAGGCCTCATTTAGAATATGCCATTCAGTTTTGTTACCTGTATTTGCATGAGGATATTGAGAGGTTGGAAAGGGTTCAGCATCACATCACGAAACTCTGTCATTGTGCAACATGTCTTATGAAGATAGGATTAAAGTTAGACTTGCATTCACTTGAAACTAGGAGATTAAGGGGGGAGCTTATTGAAGTTTTCAAAATTGTTCATAAAATCAATACCGTAACGTAAATTTTGACATTGTTCGCTTTCGATAATAGCAATACTCGTAATAACAGATTTAAGTTGCGTGGCAGATGTTTCATTACTAACATAGCAAAAAACTTTTTTACGTTAAGTAATTGATAAATGGAATAATCTTCCCGCCTGTCATGAACTCTACCAGCGTTAATGTGTTTAAGAACCGTCTTGACAGACATTTTAAAAATATTAACATTGTTTAAAATAAAAAAAAATTAGCAACAGGAGCTCTCGGGGTGGTGGTGGTTGAGGATGAGTCTGTTGATGATTAATGCCAACTTGTGACATGCCAGCATGTGATGCCAGTAGACATGGGATCATTACAAGGCTCATCATTATCATTATCACTACCAGAAATTTTTCATTGTCATTACAGCACTTTTGTTTCATTATCATTACATCATTATTACAAGCCCTTCATTATCATTGTAATGATCATTACAATACTGAATATACTGAATAAGCACTCCACTGGTGCACTGGAGGCAGGGATGCAAAGATGCTTGGCAGCAAGAACAGATACATCAGGATACAGATGTGCATTGTCCCTCCACCATGTCAGGGGATTGCAGTCCTCATCAGTGCAGGGCTGACAATAGGGTTTTGAGAAGCTGTAGAGGGAGCTGGAGCAGCCATAAAATTGAACAACTTGCACTGAAATCACCTACAGCCCCCCAGGGCACCTCCTCAAAAAACTTGAAATTAATACCATTTGAAGGCCTACTGAAGTTATGAAAAACTGCAAAATTTTAAGTCTGTAGCTCTAATAGTTTTTGAGATATGGTCTATCAAAATTTTGTGGATTTTCAAAAAATTGTGCGTAAGTAGCAAATTAGCTTCTGAGGCCAACTTTGGGCTTTAATAACATTTTTATATTTTACTTTACAGGGCTGAAACCTGATATCTATCGTAAAACGAGGGCGAAGAGTCCATTTTTGGTGTTAACTTTGCTCTATCTCTAATGGTTTAGCTATTACAGGGTTCCAAAAATCAAACAAAAGTAAAAAACATATATTTGGTCACCCATTTTACAGTGGTCCTGACAGAAAACTATTGATACCTAAGAGCTAATATTTTCACTGCTATCTCTTATGATGCTGTTCCACTTATAAACACTATCAAAAGCTGTACAGTACCTATAGTTTGGTAGAAAAAAGTTTTTGAAAATAATATAAGCTTTTTTCTTAGTAAAAAAAGGCGTATGTTTGCCAATCTATTACCCAATGTTGACAATTAATGACCACTTTCAAATTTTTACCATGTATTTATATGCCTTTTGACAAGATATAGTCAAAGTTTGGAGTTGGGATATCTTTTCCTTCAGTGTTTAATTCTTGCTCAAAACCAATGATTTTTCTTAAAAAAATTTGACTTGTGAAAATTGTAAATTACAACAAATTATTGTAGTAACTACATAATAGGCACTTTTAGTCAAATTTTTTTACATTAGGTATATGCTAGATTGGCTTTCAAGATGCTACAGTAATTTGAATTACCGTACTTATAAATCTAAGTGGAATTATATATGAGCACCTGAATTGCATTACCTAGTTCTTGACCTCCAAGTTATGTGCAATTGCTTTAGTGAAAACTAAAAAAAACAAAAATTCAAACTTAAATTTATTGAGTTTATAATTTATAATATGACAAATAATTACTCTATTTGGTTACACTAATGTAACATTAAAGTAAAATATGTAAATAAATCCACTACACAACCAAATCAACATTTAATTTTATAATTTTTTCATAAATTTTTGGCATATGTGAAATAGGTAGACTAACTAAAATTATGAAAAAATATAATAGGATACCAAAAATAAAATGTAAAATTAACCTAGATTACTTAACTATGAATTACAAACTAAAGTCAACTGATCTGAGCTATGTGTAAAAAAAATTTGACATATTTGGACTATGCACTATGACTTGTAGATCCTTAAAAATGTGCTAAAAATAAATTTTGAATATTTGTAATGTCACTAGGACTCAAAGTGTAATGGCGGGCACCACTTCCTTGTACAGTTGGAGCATTTATCATACAAATCACATCTTAAAATGGTACCCAGCATTCATCTTTTTTCGTAGGCCAAGACAAAATATTGTTTGTAGATTGTCATAAACTGCGAAAGGGTGCAAAGTTGCTTGGGAATTATCCCAATGATGTCATTGAACTTCATCCTGCACTATGAAACCATAATTTTCAGCAAAATCCAGAAGAATAATAGCCAAATGATCATCAAGTTGTTGTTTTTGTTGTTCTAAAAATTTTGATTGGGCCTTGGCAACAAAGTGATAATGCCTGAGATTGTCCAAAGACTCGCAAATTAATTCTATACCTTCTTGTATAGTTGTCTCAAAAGAGACAAGAGTTGTTCAGTCTGTGTGAGCCCATTGCTTATACTGAATATTACTGCATAAGTCAAACTCATCTGTTAAGTACGTGTGCAATGCTTCTTTACTTGGACAGGAATCACAAGCATGCAACATACAGTCCCAGCTTTGCACACAGACATGTTTGGATAATAAATCTTTATAATCAAATTTAATTGGAAAAGCAGAAACAAGTAACTTCGGATTTTGATGGTGCTGGCACACACAGACTGAATGAGTGCCTTTGGAACCTACAGGAATGCACCACTTTGGCCTTAGCTCACAAAATTTAGAAAAACTTATTTTCTCATTAAATTTATCTTTAAATGCTACATATAATTCATTTAAATTAACCAAAAGTAAGTGTTTTTGTTTTTGAACTTTTTCTCCATTGATAATTACAGTTACATAGCCTTTAAATTACCAGGGCACTCTCAAGAAAATTCATCAGAAGTGTAAAAATTGATTACTTTTTTGGTGGTTGCTTCACTCAAAGGATTACCTAATTTTTTATCAGGCTCAGACAAAATACCTTTTTGTTTTTTGATTTTCTGGCCTGTTTTACTATATGCTCACTAACATTAAATTTTTGAATGGTCTCCCTAATAGTCCAACTGTCTGGCACAAGAGTGAGAATTTTGATTTTATCTTTTCGAGGAGAAACATTACAGTTCTCCATGAGAAGTTCAATCAACCTATCCAAATCTTCACATTTAGTGTATAGGGCATCAGGTGGTTCAATTTGATCTTTGGGAACATGCATTAATTAAGAAAATTTCGTTTTTGTAGCCTCTTTGATGGAGCTATCCTTAGGTTTTACATAACTTAATGGGGCATTCCAGGAGAGATCACCCAATGCATGTCACCACTCACTCGGATTTTGATGAAAATTGACATATGGGGTTGTTCTGGGTGCTGATTTCACTGGTCAAAATAAAAAAGTTCTATGACCCATAGTTTTTGAGATATGGTCCCCCAAAAACTTGGGGGACACACTTTACCACCTAACTTTAAATGGGCAATAACTCCCAAACATCTTAACGTAGACCTATAAAACTATACATTTTTAGAATCAGCATGAAGAGATCTATTGAATGATACCACATTCAAATGTGTAGAATAATAATGAAAATTTCACCCTTTTTTATTTTTATTTTTGACTCCCACCCACCCCCCTAGGCAGTGAAATAAAAAATTTTTTTTTTTCATTTATTAAACTTTAATTGTTAAAAAATACAAACAATAAAAAAGTGGGTATCAAGTTGCAAGATATTTTAAAAATTATTGAAAAAATATGTACATTGTGAAATTTTGACATTTTCACACCTGCAGACTAAAATAGAGAACTACAAATGATATATTCACATAGATGAAAATAAACAGCAAAAATACAAATTGAACACACATATTACATCAAGTTGATTCATAATTACATAAGTTTTTTCAACTCATTTTCTGGGAAAACATATTGAATACGCATTGTTCCTGGCTTTAAAGTTGGTGTGCTTAATAAACCTAAAATTTTATCTCTTGATATGTAGCAATGTGGCATGTATCTCTAATTTGTGGAAAGTAATAGTAAACACTATATCCTGATGGGTGCAACCATGCAAAAAGCTAACCTCAAAGTCATCAAATCCCTCATTATAGGAATGTACAAATCCCAACCATTTCTGATTATTGTAAGTACAAACTATGTACTCTCCTATTTTTGGATTAACTTCAACATTATCTTCACCCAGAAAAGCTTTGCTTATAATCCTCACCTCTCCAACTTCATCAGAAGATAATTCAAATGTTTTTATGTTATTTGCATTAATAGGTACAAATCTGTTGAATTTTTGTGTTCCTGTTAGCTGCATACTTTTTTCATATGTCACTTAAAAAATTTTCCACAGCTTCAATTTCTTCAGAATTTATTAAAAAAAAATTTATGCTGTCACTTATATTGTTTGAACAAAATTCAAACATGTCTTCTGGTGTTAATATTTGATTTGCGAATGTTCTCTGCATACTCACTCTGGCTACAGATCTTTTCACTGTACCCCCAATCCCATCACGAGCGCTCTTACCATGGCTTGTGGCAAAGAAATGCCGCTCACATTTCAGCCCAAAATCTTCATGTTTACAAATGTTAACAAAGTTAAAATGATTTTTTTATTGTCCTGCACATCCGTCAGTGAAATAATGTCATTTTTTGATATGAAGGTGGGATTTTCTAATAATAGGTATGAGTGTATTTAAAAAAGTGTAAACCATTATAGTGTTATGTTTTGTATTTGGAGATAAAAAACAATAACTTCAATGTTTTGTTTCATTACTTTCTGTTTCCTTATAATATAAGACAAAGGGATGCACTGTTCATTGGGTATTTTCCCAATGAAAACCTTGGGCTGCATCCTTTACTACAAATGAGTAGTTTTCTGAAAAGTCACCAAGAACTACAGCTGTATGGCTATTTAAATTATTCTTTGTTTTTTAGAAATGCACACTGATTCTTTGCTATAAAGTGATGATGTGTCACTTTGACAATTTTTGTGCTTAATGAATTTATAAAATCATCTACAGATTCTGTTTTTTTTTTCAACCATATTGCATCGATCTGTAGTAACCCATTGTTTATGTTTTATTTCCTCACATTTGGGATCGTTAACACTTTGAAAAGTGAGCAAAAAATTCTTAATACCTTGTTCTTTTGCACAGAGATTACATATTTGCATCATGCAATTCCTGTTGATGACATCACACACTGCTTTCTCCATAAGAGTTGTATATTCCAACCCTTTGACACCCAAAGCTGAGAATTGTATTTTGGCATTCTGGTGGTATGTACATATACACACAGAATGGGTACCAGCAGCTCCAGCTAAAACACAATGTCTGGGGCGAAGGCTGGCAAAACCAGAGAAGCCAATTTGGGGACTATCTGGATTATTTTTATAGAGACTAAAAGCTTCTTTCAGATTCATTAACACCAGTCTTTTCTGCACAGATTCTTTATACCCACTTTCATTTCTGATACTCAGGCAGTCTTTTGTACCTAATTTCATCTGATTTGAAAAATTTATGAACAGAATCTTTAGTACATTTTAGTTATTACTTTTCCTTTTGACATGGGTTCAATTTCAGGAATAATTCCAAGTCTTTGTTTTATATTTCTGCTTTTCCTAACTAAATATTCAGTTGTCTGAAATAGATTTATAGTTTTTGATATGGTTAATGGAGATAATGTCAATATTTTGAGTTTCCTCTCATAACTGTCAGTAGAATGGAAAGCTTCAACCAGTTCATTCATGAGATGAATCATTGACCTGAAACAAATTCATGAATGTATAATAGTTACAAACAAAACATTACATGTGCATATTAAATTTTTTGGATTATAATATTGATTTCAAGTGTAACAAAATGAGCATTCTTTGAGATAGTCAAATTAAACCAAAAATTATTTTGTGACCAAATGAATTCCAAATGATTTAATGGGCCCATTGATCTCCAGTCTTTAGGGAGTTGTGCTTCTAGTTTCTACTATCAAAGGTGAATACCTACATTTTGCTTTTATGCTTCAGTTTTAGTGTAGGTATATTCCTACTTAATAATAGTGTATCATTTTAAAATTCATACCTTTTGAGTTTCATGATCCAACTTTGTAGCTTTTGATAGGCTTGGGATCTCAATTTCTAAACTTGTTCCTAGCTTTCATTTTAAAGAAAGACGTGCTTTTTCTATTGTTTGAATAGCTTTTGCTGCTTTTCTTGAGGAATCCAAACCATCTGAAATTTTTGAATTAATAAATATTTGACTCCATTTGATAATTAATATGTCAACATATTAATTTCATAAGTTTAATAAATTTAATATGTCAACATATTAATTTCATTAAGTTTTTCAGCAACTGCTGAAAAACTGTCTTGGAAGTAAATGCATTATAATTAAATAATATAAATAAAAAAATTATAAATATCGAAAGTACCTATCATTAAATACTTACGCTTCTTCTCTGGAGTCACAGCAAGACTTTCTAGAACTTGAGAAACCTCTTCTTTGGCATTACTTTATATACTTCATCGCTTTCTGAAATAACATTCTCAGAAGACTAATTGTGATCAGACTCTTCACTTTATGATGTTGATAGCAACTCTGGTGTCTGGGTCAATAATTTTCTACAGTTGCTACATAGTACAGTATTCCTTTGTAGTTTCCATTTACATCAATCATAAAGTGATTGGCTGATGGTTCTTATATCCTTGTGTATCTTTTTCTTATGTTTTTGTGAAGGATCATCACAGTATCTAACCATTTTTCATTACTAAAAATACACAATTGTAAATCTCAAAAATAAGATGATTTGACTCAAAATAAGCACATCTGTAATAAAAATAAACGTAATTAAGAAACATTTGAGAGAAAGTGCGACAGACGTGCGTGAATATGAGTTATACATAGGATGTAAATACATCATTTGTAGTTCTCTATTTTAGTCTGTAAAAATGTCAAAATTTCAATGTACAAATGTCAATGTACATATTTTTTCAATAATTTTTAAAATATCTTGCAACTTGATACCCACATTTTTTATTGTTTGTATTTTTTAACAATTAATGGAAGTTTAACAAATGAAAAATTTTTTTTGGGATTTCACTGTCTAGGGGGGTGGGGGTAAAAAATAAAAATAATAAAAAAGGGGGGAAAATTTTCATTATTGTTCTACACATTTGAATGTGGTATCATTTAATAGATCTCTTCATGCTGATTCTAAAAATGTATAGTTTTATAGGTCTACAAGAAGATGTTTGGGAGTTATTGCCCATTAAAGTTAGGTGATAAAGTGTGGCCCATATCTCAAAAACTATGGGTCATAGAACTTTTTTATTTGAACCAGTGAAATCAGCACCCGGAAGAACTCCATATGTCAATTTTCATTAAAATCCGGGTTGGAGTGGTGACAAATTTTTAAATTTTTGGGTGATTTGTCCTGGAATGCCCCTAATCTATCTTTTTTGCTTACTACTTTGATAGGGGAACACTCAAGTGTGGACGCACTTATATTAAGGTCTTCCTGAATAACCTCTTCTGATTGAAACTCAGGATCAGAATTGCGATTCCTGCTGGTTCCTGGTACTTCATCATAATCCATTGGGTGTTCAGGCTGGTCAGAAGGTTTACGGCACTCAGTGCATAACTTTTGGCCAGGAATTATCCCGAGCTTTTTAGCAGTATCGCAATTAACAGTCTGTAGAGCTTCTGGAAATACACAATACAAAAAAAATTTAGATATCGGTACCTCCTACATAATTGCTGTAGCAATCAGAAAAGTTAGCATCAAATATTTTAATTAACACACTATCTTTCTGTAAGTGCTTAGGAGGGGTTTCCCATCAAGCGCTATATAAGTAAGTGTACCTTTATTATTATTATAATCACAGTACTTATACCTACAGACTAAATGCTCAGACATAGTAAATCAAAATCTTGCATTTACCTATATCATATAGTGTATTATGTCGTAGCTTTCACCAGTATGAAGGATACAATTACATAATATATACCTACGTGTAATATACATTATACATAGGAAAAGTAAATGTGAATGCAGTATAACTGAAGTTTTTAGAATATGTGAATTGTAAAGTACTAACAACCAATAATTCCATAGTTAACTTGAACTTACTCGTGACCTTTCTGGTATGAATTTTTTTTGGATCTGCACAATAACGCTGACGATTTTCATCTGATGACATAAACATTTTTTCATGATGAAAGCATATAGTATGTATATCTTCTAGTTGTAAACCAGTTCTCCATTGAAGTAATTCTTTATCTTGTATGTTTTTTAATTCAATTATACCTTTGTTTCTAGTGTTGACAGTTTTATGACATGGGTCATCTACTTTTCCTCCAATTGAACAATTTTCTTTTTCAATTTTTATTACAATATAGATATAGAATTATAAGTAGATAGGTACCTAGCTGTAGTAGGTGTAGATGAAAAATAAACAAATAATTATAATTATTAATAGGTAAAATTAAAAAAAATTATCATTACAATATTTAAATGAAAGTTTGATGAAAACCAAACTTCATATAAAATATATAAACACTGAAATAAAAGACATCCCAACTCCAAACTTTGACTATATCTTGTCAAAAGGCATATAAATACATGGTAAAAATTTGAAAGTGGTGATTAATTGTCAACATTGGGTAATGGTCTGGCAAACACGCTTTTTTTACTAAGAAAAAAGCTTATATTATTTTCAAAAACTTTTTTCTACCAAACTATAGGTACTATACAGCTTTTGATGGTGTTTATAAGTGGAATAGCATCATAAGAGAGAGCAGTGAAAAAATTAGCTCTTAAGTATCAATAGTGTTCCATCAGGACCACTGTAAAATTGGCAACCACAAATAGGCACTTTTTGCTTTTAATTGATTTTTTAAACCCTAATAGGCCTTCCACTGGTATTAATTTCAAAATTTTTTGAGAAGGTGATCTGGGAAGTCATTCTGAATTTAGGTAATTTCATATGGAATGACCCATATATATATTTCATATTGAAATTACACTGTAATAAAAATGTAATGATTCATTACAGACCTTTCATTACCATTATCATTACCATTATTGCCTTGAAATTTCTTTCATTACATTATCATTACAAGAGATTTGTAATTAATTATAATTAATTACCATTACAATGATAATGACCCCATGTCTAGATGCCAGCAATAAAATTATTAAAAAAAAAAAAATTAGACTAACACGAACATAGATGTAGCTCATAGCATAAACTAACCCACTTTTTGTTATACTCTTCCTATTTTTTTGTTTTTGTTTTCTTTCTTTCTTTCTTCTCTCTCTCTTTACTTGCATGTCTGTTTGCATGGTATGACAGTGTTTCTTTGAGTTAAGACTGTGTTTGCATGGTTTGTAAGTGTTCTTATTTTACTACTTTTCATCTTTCACCCCTCTCCTATTCTCTTGACTATTTTTCCCGACTTGTTGGCAGTGGCTGGTCGATGATGGTGAGTCTTTCTCTTTTTCTGAATGAATGTTAACCCATGAATGATAGGTTTTGCTACTTACTTAACTGCATATTCTCCTCTTTTAACCCCCTACTCTTTTCTTTCTCTTGGGCTAACCTTAGCGTGGATCTTAGGGTCTTTGTTAGTTTCAGCTTCTGTAGATCTTAGTGAAAGGGGAACTGCTTTGTATGGGAGGCTTCTGGAGGAATATGTGAGTGCTTTGGGGTTTTGAAAGATAACTTCAGATCACAACAGAGGGCATAAAGCATCAGGGTATTGGTAAAGTAAAGGATAATATTTGTTTTAACACTACTCCAAACCATTGAAAAATATTAATATATTCTGAATCCTCATTAAAAATTACGGTTAATATTCATTTTAATGTCCCTTTCATTTTTGATAGAAACGGTTAATTTTCTGCTATTTTCACTTTTGATTTGCATTCAACTATCTCTCTACATTCTTGGAAAGTAATATTTTTTTGAGGAAATGATGAAAATAAAATTTGATGAAAAATTAAAAAAAAAAAAAAAAAAAAAAAGGTTAAGATTTGGTAGAACATATCTACCAAACACTATTATTCACTCATCAAATCATCTCATCCCATGTGTATGTAGTCATGTTACTATCATTAGCCAATCAGTGGCTGCCACATTGTTGTCATGTGACACCCCACTCATTTCGAAATTATTAAATTTTGGTGCCATTATTTACTAGTCAAACCATCTTGTCCTATGTGTATGTAGTCATGTTGTTATTAGCCAATCAGTGGCTGCCCTATTGTCATGTGACACCCCTGCACATGTCCAGCGCTGAAATTTGAATTCAACAGTTGCTTCAGAATGGCTGTGTGTAGTGCATGCTCAAAGTCTGAGTGGGACTTTATTAAACAAGTTTTGAGGGATGATAGAGCTGCTGTTGCTATATTTTGAGCTCATGGCATGCTCAAGACCTCTCTTACATGTCATCAGTGTGGTAATGAACTTAATTACCATGAAGCCTCCCATAATTAATGTAAGTGCACTGATAATATTGCCAACTACTTACCTTTCCAGGTCCCGAATTCATTATGGGGTACCCATGCCTGGTTAGGTTAATTGAATGCCTGGTTAGGTTAATTGAATGCCTGGTTAGGTCAACTGTATGCCCTTGACAATTGGTTAGGTTAAGTTGGGTTATTTTCAGTACCGTAGTTTTAACTGTACACTCCTAACAATTGGTTAGGTTGGGTTAATGTTGCCATGAGTATTAGATTAGGTCCACCCCCAACCCCTGATTCCCCATGGGTTCCCCTGTAATTGTTGACAAAAACATATTTTCCTGGCATATTTTTGTGTTTCTTCAAATTTGACCTTCATTTTCCAGTAAAAATAGTCATTTTTGGAGGATATGTCAGATTGTCATTTCCTCAAAAATTGGGATTTTCCCGAAGAAATGAAGGTCAGATTTGAACAAAACATACCAAAATACAGTACACCAGAAAAATATGTTATGTCAAAAATGAGGGGGCACTTAAAACAGATCTTTACCAAAATTACTGAGGAAAATTAACTTTTCTTGTGTAAATCAAATAAAAAAAGACAAAATTAATGGAAATAGCATCATCTGTATGCCATCTAGGACCAGCCAGTGATGCCATAGTTATGATGTCATCAAGCCCTTCATAAACGGATGACTGCAAAACAAAGGCCTTTCATATTAATTGCATTTCCTTCGATAAGGATGTGTGAATCATGTAGCTTAGATTTTGAAGAAGTGGTTAAGATTTGGTTTAGCACTGGGAAAACATTGGATTCCTGGTGCTAAACCAAATCTTTACTGAAGAAGTCATCAGACGCATTGGCTTAGACCAGAGTTTTTAAACTTTTTGTAGCTATGGAACCTTTAATGAAAAAAAAATTCATGGAACTTAACCAACAGGTAAAATTTTAATGATATAAGGCAAATGGTACAGTAATAAAACAATTTATGCTTACTGCAGTTTATTTATGTAGTTATGAAATTTACATATACACTATACAGTTATAGGAATTTCACCAAAAAAAAATATATAAGCTTAGAAATTTACAAGGAAAAAAAAGACAATTTACTTTTATTGACCAATTTATTTTAAATTCTCCTCCACATTACTGTCAGCATAAAAAATATCATGTTTATTGTAAAATTAAAGTTTTCAATGCAAAATAATTAAAAGTGAGGAATTTTACAGTTATTGAGGAGTAATTGTAATTAATCAAACAAATAAATGTTCAATGACTTGAATGTGATTGCTTTTCTTTGGATAAAAGTTCAATATTACATTAGTGTGATCATAATTTCTGTGAACTGAGAAAACTAAACCTAAAGACATAGAAAAACTCTCCAAATCAATCAGACCAGTGCTTGTGGTCATCAGCTGTGTTTTTTTACAAAATGGGCTCCTGTTTCTTACTGTGGCTGCAAGAGGGCAACACTTATTCTGGATATCTCATCGTTTGAATTAAAATTCTCTCTCACCCACTCTCTCTTTGCCTATGCCTTTCAAAACACAATCACTGAATTCGCAGAATATATATCATAAATTCATCCATGCCAGTTGATATTATTTTATCTTACCTCTCTCTCCTTCTCAGTCTCTCATGACATGCCCCACGGAACCACATCAAGTTCTCGCGGAACACAGTTTGAAAACCCCTGGCTTAGACGATAGTGAAGCTTTGAAACTTTTTTCTGATCATGGTGTAAATCCTACATCTTTAAAATATCCAAAGTGCAATAGTGACTGTATTTTCAGGGAAGATCAGAAAATTACCAATAAGGTAAGATTATGTTAGGTTGGGTTGGATTAGTTTTTTCAATATAATGACGTACTTTTTTGGGTAATTTTGATTTGATATGCATGAATTTGACTTCTGTTTTCTGTGCAAATGTATATATTTTTAGATAATTTCATTTGCTTGTATCTCAAAAACTATACATTTGCACAGAAAACAAAAGTCAAATTCGTGCATAACACATCAAAATTACCCTAAAAAGTACTTTATCCTAAAATCTAGAGTGGTGTTAAAAAGAATATTTGCCAAAGTAAATACTGTTAGTCTTAAAGAAAGTGGTAGCTTGCTATCGCTCATGACTGTCGTACAACTTGGCCCTCCAGGTGGGTAGCACTGTGATCCAGCTACAAAATTTAAAAAAAAATGCCATTACCCCCACCCCACTCCCCCACCCCCATTATCCCCTACCCCACTCCCCCACCCCCATTACTGCCCCCACACAAAAGTAAAAAATGCCATTACCCCCACTCCCCCAATTACCCCACCCCCTCCCCCACTATCCCTGGGTGGGTAGCACTGTGACATAAGGGGTTCCAAGAAATCTTAGCCCCCCCCCCATTTGCAGCTTACATGTTTACTTATATCAAAATAGTTTTTAGTGATTATAAAAATATATAAAATTCTTTATTTTTTGCAGGTATTAAAATTACTTTAGCTGATAGTGATAATATAATGGCTTCTCAATTAATTGGTGATTCAGAGAGGCAATGTGTGATAGATTGCATACGAGCAATAACATTTTGGGAAGCTTGTGATGCTGGAGCCACCTTTATAACACATTCATGGGTTGCCAAAAAGTTGCGAAGAAGTGAGGACTTTGTCAAAAGAAATTGGAATAAAACTTTGGATGAATGTGAAATGGATACAACCAAATCTGGGTGCCCAAATTTGCCACTCTCTCAGGAAACAAAGGACATCATTGAAAGCGGTACGCGTAAGTGGAAAAACAGCTGTGCTAAACTTTCTAGAGAGATTGAAGTGTTGAGAGGAAAGATTGTTAGTGGTGAGATCATTCAACTGTACCATCATAGGTAAGGTTTAAAGCCTTGACATGAACTTCCAAAGCCAAGAAAAACTCAACTTGACATCAATGACAGAATGTGGCTTGCCCATTATCTTGAAGATTGGGATGTGGATGATTTCATGCATTTAGCTGTCTCCGATGAATTTTTTGTTTACGTAACACATTGGCCTAACTACCAAAATGATCGAGTGTGGGCCACAACACCAGATGAAATTGATGACAATGAACATTATTGCGAATTATTAAAAAGTCCAGACGGTGTTGGTGTGTTTGTTTTGTTCACTGCAAAGCTTATGTGGGTGCTGAAGCCAAATGGTCAGAGTTGGGATGGACAGTATTTTCGTGATATTATTCTATCCCAGCATGTCATTCCTTTTCTAAGAAACCCAAACAATGTTATGGATGTCGATCAGGTCACACTTCTGCACGATAAGGCTCCCTGCTTTAAGGCATTAGCCACTCAACAGTTGTTGCGGAACCATGAGATCAATTTCTTTGGAAATGAAGAATGGCCAGGAAATTCTCGACCTGAATGTCTGTGAACACACTGGATCAGTTGTAAAGGACAAGGTTGAATGTCTCTTGTTTCAAGAACCTGCAGCAAATCGATTTTTGAAGGATACGATGATGCAATACATTGAAACTGTTTTAGCAAATTTGCGTAACGATCAAGATCTATTCACGTCACGTTTAGCAAGCTACCCAAAGCGAATTCAGGCTGTCTTGGAAGCCAATGGCAGGAACACCAAGTTTTAATTGTTTCTCATTAAATGCAGGATTAAATTCTCTTTTGTAAGGTATGTTTAGTTTTACTGTACCTCTAATGGTTTAGGCCATGGGCAGGGGGCTAAGGTTTATTGGAGCCCCGTATACTGCTGCCTGCCCTCTGGGTAGGTAGCAGTATATGTTACACAATGTGAAGCTTAAGATTTTCATGGCTGCATTCTTTTCTGTAGTTTTATCACGGTGCTGGGGCCTTTGGACCCAGTAATTGTGACCTAGGACTGGGAAACTTGACAGAGCACATCGGCAGCTCATGGGCTATCAGTTGGTGGTGGTTGCAGAATTTTCTGATGTGCTGTTTAGTCTGTGCATGGTGCTGAAGAAAGTGGACGGACACACACACACACACACACACACACACACACACACACTTTAGCTCAATAGTATTATAGGATACAGATTACGGTATGTTTGGAATAGGTATATCAACTATCAAGCTGAAGGTAGGGAATCAATTAAAACTGAGGGGTTGAAGTGTTTTTATACAAATGCACGTAGTCTTAGGAAAAAGAAAAATTAATTTAGTTGTATGATCAGTAAAATCTGGATATAGTCTGCATTAGTGAGACTTGGATTAGTGAAGCAGCATTCAATGACACTAGAGCAGAGTATCAGTTAAATAGTTATACAATGTATATTTACCAGAAAATAGATAGGCAAGGGGGAGGTTTGGTCTTATACATTAAGAATGAGTTAACTTCAGTTCAGAATGATAGTATTAAATTAGACAGTTGGGTAGAATCAAGATGGGTTGATATCCGTGTTTCAGGCAAAGAGTATATTTGGATAGGTGCATTTTACAGACCTCCAAATCAAACACAGGAAGTTGATGACAGTATGGGTCAAGAAATAAAGGTTGTAGTGCTAGAACATTAATTATGGGAGATTTCAACCTGCCTCATATAGACTGGAGCCTTTTAGAGGGAAATAATAAGGAAGGTAACTTCTTCAAAGACTGTTTTCTGATGCAATTTGTAGACAAACCAACTAGGGATCAAGCAATCTTAGATATGGTTCTTTTCAATGATCATGAGCTTAGGGAACTTTCAGGAGGAGAGTCATTAGGAAATAGTGACCGTTCGATCATATGTTTTAAGATAAAATTAAATGGGGATCTGGCCAACAATGACCATCTAGTCCCTTGCTTCTCAAAGGGTGACTATAGTAGATTTAAGGAGTTGTTAGGCTCAGTAAAGTGGGATAATGAATTTGCCAATAAAAATGCTATTGAGATGTGGTCTAGATTTAAAGAAATTTTAGAGGATGTACAATGTTAGGTGCATTCCTTTCAGAAGTGTTAGGAATAACAAGATTAAGAAACTTTCTGGTGGAATAGGGAAATAGCTGAAATGATTAAAAATAATAAAAGGCATTCAGGGAATTTAAAAGCAGTGAAAGAATTTTGGACTTGGATAATTATAGGCATTTAAGAAATAGCTAAGCTAAATAGCTTGATTAGGAAGAGTAAAAGGCATAGTGAAATAAATCTAGCTAGAAATAGCAATAAAGATCCAAAGAAATTCTTTAGTTTTTATAAATATAATAATAAAAAGCATGATAGGATTGGCCCAATAGAACATGATCTACAGAAGCTAAGGCTAACAAAGACCCTAAGATCCACTCAAAGGTTAGCCTGAGAGAAAGAAGAGAGTAGGGCATGGGTCGGGGAACTTTTTTGGGTATTACCCAAAAATCTATTTGAGTAAAATGAAATTACCCCCAGACTTCAAAGTAAACAAAAACAAGCCAATTGCTCTTAAAATTGTTGCATATGGTGTCTCTCATACTGCATGCATTACCCCCAAAAGTTTTAAATGTACCCCATTTGGGGTAATTTACCCTTGTTCGCCGACCACTGGAGTAGGGAGTTAAAGGAAGAGAATAAGGGGTTAAGTAAGTAGCAAAACCTATCATTCATGGGTTAACATTCATTCAGAAAAAGAGAGAGAGACTCACCATCATCATCGGCTGGCCACTGCTGACAAGTTGGAAAAATAGTCTAAGAGAATAGGAAAGGGGTGAAAGATGAAAAGAAGTAAAATAAGAATGCTTACAAACCATGCAAACACAGTCTTAACTCAAACACTGTCATACCATGCAAACTAGACATGCAAGTAAAGAGAGGATAAGAAAAGAGAAAAAAGAAAGTATGAAGAATATAACAAAATGTGGGTCAGTTTACGCTGGCATTAATCGTCAACAGACTCAAACCTCGAACATTACCCCTAGAGTTTCTGTTGCTAATTGTTTTATTATTTTAAACAACGTTAATATTTTTAAAATGCCTATCTAAATGGTTTTTAAACATATTAATGCTGGTAGAGTTCAAGATGGATGTGAGAAGATTATACTCATTCTAGTTTTGAGTGAATGCAATTCTAACTCTTTAATCCGAACTTTGTAAGACTTGTTGCGTAGTGACGGGATTAGTTTCATGGCGCATCGCTAAACCCTTTCCAACCTATCAATATCCTCATGCAAATACAGGCACCAAAACTGATTGGCATATTCTAAGTGAGGCCTGACTAGGTTCTTGTAAAGGGGTAATATAATATCCTTCAATTTAAATTTGAAATTACACGCTATGAAGCCTAACATCCTATTAGCTTTTGCGCAAGACTCCATGCACTGGTTCCTAATTTTTAAATCCTTAGATATGCATATGCCTAAATCTACTTCCTTGTCAATGCTCACTAACTGTCTATCATCCATCTTGTACGTGTAATTGTTATGAGAACCTATATGCAAAACTTTACATTTGTCTACGTTAAACTGCATCTGCCATTTATCTATATCCATCCACTCCATAATCCTATCTACATCATCTTGGAGCCTATTCCTATCATACACATTAAGAACTTTACCACCTATTTTAGTATCATCCGTGGATTTTGACACATTACTGGTGAAGCCTACATCTGTCTCATTACTAGGGCCTGGATGTTTAGGCTCTAATAAACTACAAAATAGGCAGGCAAAAAGGCAAAATAAAATACAAAAAGGCACAAAAAAGGCATTTATTTTCTTACATTTCAAACAAAACATATCAACACATGAAATACAAAGAAAGAAAAATTGCATGAAAAAAAATGTTTTTATTGATTGCAATAAATGGCACATTTTTTTTCAAATTTTAAGTTTAATTTTACACGTTTTGATGCACTGCCTTTAGGCATTGTGGCACGTGCGTACAGCAGAAAACAAATGACCATGTGTCGTGCAGGGTTCTACAATGAAACTACGGTTGCCAGTTAGGAAATAAATTCACAAATGTAGAACAATTAACCCTTAAACTAGTCGCATTAAGAGTTATCATAATTTCAATCATATTTAGGCTAATGATATCATATTTTAAAATCCTTTTTAATTGATGAAAAATATGACAAAAATGGCTCTTTACCATGATATAGGCAGTTACTGTATAAATAGGTGGAAAAGGCATTTTATGGCATTTTGCCTGAACATCCAGGCTCTAGTCATTACTGTAGATTATGAATAGCAATGGGCCTAACACTGAACCCTGAGGGACACCGCTACCTACATCCAACCACCCTGATTCCCTACCATTAACAATGACCCTCTGTTTCCTGGCATGAAGCCATTCCTCTAACCAGTTAGCTAACTGACCTCATATACCATGCGCTTTAACCTTTGCAATTAATCTTCTATGTGGAACTGTATCAAATGCCCTTTTAAGGTCTAAATATATAACCCCTACCATCATCACCAACATAGAGTGATGGGAGCAACATCAATTCTATTTACTTCGGCTCTAATTCTGTCAACCCTGACCCCTGGTAGACAGACCCTCCTCCACTTGGTTGGATTAAGTTCAACAAACTCCTTATCCATATGATGCACTAAGGAGTCCCCAATTAAAATCGTTTCCACCTTGTTCACATCCCTATCCAACTGGGCAAAAGGGTTTGAAACCTTGATAGGGGGGATTCCTATCATTTAACATACGTGGCCTAGCTCCACCCTTAACTCTAAATTCCTCCCCATCTACTAATCTCAGGCCTACCTTAACCCCTTCCTCAACTGTATCTAACCTTCCTGATAAGGAAACGAGGATCCTAACCTCACCCTTCAACTTAGTAATGTCTTCAACATTAGTATAGGTTCGGCCTTCATCAGTTGTAGCCTACTCCTGCCCTCATCAAGCATTGCAAGTCGTCCCATCACCTCACATACACACTGTATTAAATCCACTATCTCTCCACTCAAGTGGCAAAAGAAACAAACTGATCTCTCAGTAATCGACATAGGACCACCATTGTAATCTTTAAAATCAGTATACTACTGATTAACCCCACACCTAGCACACGATGAAATGGGGCCATGATGCCAGCAAGCAGCTTTTTGTAAAGATGCGTTTGCGTTACTCACCTGCCGGATACTCTGTTAGTGAGGTCACAGCAGCTGCTGCTGGTTGCTGAGATGGGAGATTGAGCTGCCAGTGAGGACCACCCAGAGGGCCTTCAATTGAGTAAAAATAAATCCTTTGACTTCAGCACCACCTGCACTGCTAAGAATGAGAGAAATGAGGTGAGCAAGTTCCCAATTTTAGTGTGGTTGAGATTGTCAGATAGGTGGCTCCTACCAATTTGAAACTGGGTTCTCATCTTTAAGATCTCTGGGGCATAGCCAGTCTGCCTCTTTTAAAGACTTACTCCTGGGCTTATGGTGGGAGGATTTAAGAAAAGTAAAGTGTCCTCTGCCTAATTTAATCAATGAAACAAAAATAACACTTACAAGGTTAACTACATCAGCAGGCAAGTTTTTACAGGTAACTAAAGAAAATATGAAAAATTTTATTGATATGAAAATAAAACCCCACTCTAATAGACAGTTTATTTCCACAACAGTTTCGATGCCCACTGGCATCCTCCTTGGGTGGATACAGAAAAATACAGCTTTTTTACAGCTTTTTTTTTTTTTTTTTTTTCTGTATCCACCCGAGGAGGATGCCAATGGGCATCAAAACTGTTGTGGAAATAAACTCTGTCTATTAGAGTGGGTTTTTATTTTTATATTTTGACCACATAGAAAAAAGTTGTTTTTTAAATTTTATTGATCATACACCAATGTGTGTTCAGAACCAACTAAGCACTTGGGCAAAAAAAAAAATATTACTATAAACCAAAAGAAACAAACATTAGTTCCATACCACACACAAAAATGTCAACATAAAATAAAATCATTAAATTATTGGGCATCACCAGTCCATTACCACACAAAGGAGACAAGACTTAGAGAAAAAAAAGGGAACTTAGATAACTAATACAGAAAAACAAAGAATATTAGTCACTAGGGCAAGGTCAGTGAGTGTTTACCCAAATTGTATAAACCTGATAAGTCCCAGATGTCATTTTAAACTCCACTCACACTATCCTTCATATCACAATCATTAAAGGTATTCTTGGCTCAATCAGTGCAAACAAAAGCAATGTTTATAACAAAAAAAAAATGTGAATACTGGCTTCAGCATTTGTGCAGGTGTTAGGGAAGAAAAAGCTTTGTCCAAATTCACTTCAATAAGCAAATGTCCCAGCCAAAAACAAATCCAGTCCCTGATAAAGAGAAAAAACCAAAAACATTTAGAGATTATCCCCCCAGCAATGGCATTAGTGGACCCACAGGAATCCATGAGTACAATGATGCCAGAAAAGGGAGCAAAATTAACAATAACAATAATAATAATAATTAAGGTTCTAAAATTTTGGGATATGTATTTGCATTAATATGTTGCTCATAAGGCAGTTAAAGGTACAATTTAGTTCACAGCCTGAGAAAGCTCAAAATCCATTGTGATGCATATTCATAAATGGTTAGGTTTTTCAAAGAGGTCTTTATAAAGGAAAGCAAGCATTCAAAAATGATTATGATATTTACATGACAATTTTAAGTGATTAAACAAGTTAGACATGGCTCTTATATCTAATGGTTAAGCAATGCAAAACACCAATGGTAAAAACAAGACTATAGGATCACCTACCACACCATCAAGGAGAAGTGAGATGCTTTCCCGTCTCCATAATCAGGCATATGATTGCCTCAAGGTTCTGATTATTCTCTATACTGAGAGAATTTCAAATCTGTTATCATCAATTAAAAAGAGAAGAAAAACATTTTTAGTAACTCTGAAGGCCTGGCTCTCTAAGAAAGCTCTGGCCCAATGGGGATTACTGAAACCTCCCAGGCCCTACTGAGGGGTTTGGGAGCTCTCAGGAATCCTTCCCAACAGTGGAGTTCCCACAAAGCTTGGGGCCTTAACCACACCATCTCACTCCCCCCCCCCCCCCACTTGTTGTGGGGTACACAACACAGGTATTTTTATCTCTAAGAACATAAGTGATGATGAGTGATAGTATGGGACTTTAATACATTTTACAAATTGTCTTACCTTAACCTAATCAGTAACCTTACATTTAGTTTTCCTCTCAAGTGGGGAACTTTCTACCCTAGGCAATTCCTGAGATCTGTCCTGTGACCTTGTGAATGGTCAGTTCCCCATCTTATTGAGGGTACCTACAATCTACATGTGTAACAACTGGCAAAGGCAAGTTTTGAGATTCAGGTAAGAACCCTCTAAAATCAATTTTTGAAGGTGTCAATGATGTTTTCTTTACCCACTTTAATACACCAGAGAATGGTTCCAGAGTGAGGGACCCTCGTTGCCTTGCATGAGTTGACTGATCAGTTGGACTCAGTCCTCCTCCTATGTCACTAAGGTCCAATTCACTTGTCATTTCTGAAGATTCTGGAGATTGTGTTGCTGCAAGGTCTGTTTCAGGTTCCACAGCAGCTAAATATGATTGATTATTGGTGGCAATACCTCAAAAAGACCTTCAGGGACTTTGTTTCACTGGCTCCAATTCAGAGGAAGGGAGTTCCTGCCCTGAATCAAAGGATGAGATTACTACCATCATCCATTCTCTGTGTCCCCATTAACTTTATCCTCCCGACTTTTCTTATCTAATCTTGAAGAATTTCTGCTGGGAGGTGGCTGTTCATGAAATATCTCTTCCAACTGATACAGGTTGTGGAGAGTCTGCTGAATTTTTCTCAGACGCTCCACAGGTAATGGGTTGAAGTGAAAACCCTATAAGAATGGCTCATCATGGTGGTGGACACTTACTCATCTCTACAGGTGTAGGTTGTGGTAGGAACTCAACCTCATAATGGGCATCTCCCAAAAGCATCTGGTAGTAGTGGTTCTGTTGAAGATTTCATGGAGCCACATTCTACTTTTTCAGATGTTTGTGGTGAACATTATAAATGGGTTCCTGAGGATTCATTGACTGAACTTGATAAGTAATTTCATTTGGGTTCACTTTACTTGTTCTAACCAGGTGACTACTGTCAATGCCAATCTTCTGAGAGCATATACATCCTGGTCAGAGGTTGTACCAGCAGTGGTAGACCAGTAATTTAAAAGTTGATCCTCAATATCTCTCAGTAGGGATTGGGTGGCTGATGCCACTGCTCCCTCACCAAGCTGTCCACTAACTCCTTCAGCAACATCCATACTCTGGGTCATCTCTGGATTAGACATTCTCCCCTGTTCCCCTTTTAAACTTGACTATCTCCAACCAATCTCTCAATTTATCCAGCTGGGGATGCCAAAAAGTATGCTGCGGTGGCTGAGTAGGCCATAGTCCCCAAGTATCTGTATTGTCAAACCACCCAGCACCTTTTCACGTTTCTGGGTTCGGGATAGTTAAGAGACTGGGCAAAGATGTAATCTCCTCTGGTATCTAGGAATGCCTCTCTTGTCAGTGGTTTATTTCCAGGTGATTATTGAAGTCCGACTCGCACGTTAACTGTAAAGGACTTCCCCTAGTTCAGGTGTCTAAATCTGACTCTCCAATGAGTAGGAGAACCAACCACTCAGAGTCCAAGAAAGGGCTGGAATTCAAAGGTAGACCTAATAGAAGTAAACTACTCTGTTTTTCTCTCTATTATATCTGAAATAAACAATTAGTCAGCGTGACAGTATAAACATAACAAAAAGACTGGCAATGATTCACAATTAACAAAACCTCTGGAAAACCAATAACACTTAGTGAGATTTGGCAGAAAGGATAGAAAGCAAGTGGGAGACAAGTACCAGAAAAGACTTGCACAGAATGTTGACCCCTGTCCCAGCCTAGCTACCCTCCAAACTTGACCCCCAGCTTATGACCTAAGTTTCAATTTCTTTATACACTGGCTAGTTAGTAGGGTTAGGGTCACTGGCCTGATTCCAGGGCAGATCCCAGTGGTTGACACAACCTCAATGGACTGTGTAGCTCCCACTGGATTGGATCCCCAATCCAAGCCTGATGAATCTGGACCATATGAGTTGAATCCCAACTGGTTGCCTAGACAACACAAGATTATTAGTTACATGCACCAGGCACCATTAATCACAATAATAACATAACATAACAGGTGATTAATCAACAAATATTAACTGGAATCATGACTTCATAATTGATCACTGGAAAACATAATTTACTCATGAAATCAAAGCACATAAATAATAAATAACCAACATAAAAAATAATAATTACAACTGACAATTATGTCAAACCTATCTCACATGAGTTAATCAACCTATAATCAGTGCCAAACAAGCATGGGCAAAAACCTAACTCTGGAATAATGTGACTGGTGACCTATAATAATGGTAATCAGTTCTCTAGCTAGTTACATGACAGTGTCACAGATGACTGGATTTGGCTAAAGGAAACTCCGCACACTAGCCAAGGATTACAAGGTAGAGCACTTAACATCATACCTTTAAAGGCTTTCCAAACTCCCTTGGCTTCCAACCTTCTATTCCAGTTTCATAACCTTTTAATAGGCTTCCAAGATCAAATAGTCTGGACATTACCCAAGAGGGTTTTTACAGTTAACAGGCTTACTAACTAGACTCCTGTGGGGAGAGAAAAACTTGAGAAGAACCAGATAGGACTTGAAAATTAGGGTGAGGTTTCTGTGAAAAACTCCACAACCCCAAAAGGGGGAATTGAAAATCAAGGGGGGGGGGGGGTGAGAAATTTCACAACCCCCACACTGCACTTTGTAGATGATATGCGAGGTGGAGAAAGGGACACCATGTAGAAAATTGGGGATATATTTTCACTCTTGAAAGCTAAAATATGCACCGTGTTTACCCCATTTCAAAAACTTATTATTGATGAATAATTGGTACTTTTTAAAGGATGTCTTTCTTTCAAGCAGCATATCCTGTCAAAATGGCAGTACCATTTAGGCTTGAAGCTTTTGCGCTATGCAATTGTGACAGTAGTATAGTGCTTGATATGATTTTGTATACAGGCAAAACAACAGACATACCTCATAAGGATTCCCATGGGAAATCTTGGGCAATTGTAAAAACTTATGGAAAAATATTTGAGATTGGGGCATATTTTGTGTACAGATAATTGGTATACAAGTCCTGCATTATGCTCATGGGGCATTCCAGGAGAGATCACCCAATGCATGTCATCACTCCGACTCAGATTTTGCTGAAAATTGACATATGGGGTTCTTCTGGGTGCTGATTTCACTGGTCAAAATAAAAAAGTTCTATGACCCATAGTTTTTGAGATATGAGCCCCCAAAATCTTGGTGGGGGCCCCACTTTACCACCTAACTTTAATGGGCAATAACTCCCAAACATCTTACTGTAGACCTATAAAACTATACATTTTTAGAATCAGCATGAAGAGATCTATTAAATGATACCATATTCAAATGTGAAGGACAATAATGAAAATTTTCACCCTCTTTTTTATTTTTATTTTTGATCCCCCACCCCCCTAGCACATTCGCTACACATCCTCATATATGAGTGACACCTTGTTATATAGATGTACCATGTCACTCACATGTGTGCGACACTTCAGATTTCTTTCGAGCTGCGTCGCTCAGATGTGAATCACGCCTTATTAAATCTGAATGGCCATAAATAACGTTGGTTCCTGTGGCTAATATGGTGCAACGCCCATGGTTTCAAAGATAATTTTTTAGCACAAATTTTGTAATGATAACAAGGCGCTACATTATCACTTTATTTGAAAGTGTAACAAAGGAAATGGGCAACTTATACAATACTTATACATCTTATATGTAAAATGCATCATTCCTAATATAAAAAAACAAATCTTTCTTGTTCAAGATACTGAAATACAAAGATAAAAAAAAAAAATGACCTTCAGCTGCCTTTATTTTCGTGGTGTGGTTGTAAACTGTACCAACTTCTTGCTGAAAATTGAGAAAACAATCCAATATCAAGTCTTTGTAGGAATTTTACCCGTATACATCATTTTACATACTAAGCTGAATAAAATCATCTGGCGTTAGCCAGAACAAAACCTATAAAGTGACCATTCGTTAGCCAGGACAAAACCAATAGTGACTATTCGGATGAAAGCGTTAACACACCTTAGAAAGTACACACACACTGGAATAACTTGTTTTATCTATATTTATTTACCCATCTCAGAATTAGGCCTTTGGACCTGCAAAACCTATATGGCAAAGACTAAAGGAAAATTATACAATAACTTATATAATAGAAAATTGAAAAATAATTTACATACCTCTTTATCCATATTTATGGTTTATGAAATTCTCCGAAGCATGATATGCAAAGAAATGGTTTTCCCTCGCATTGAGAACAATAAGTGTTGACTAGGTTTGCTTTTTTTCTAGCAACCTCTCGGCCCTGGCTTTCTTGAACTTGTTTGTAACACAGCACGCACCTCCTCCTTGTGCTGGCTGATTTATTTATAACTTCTGTAATGTTATGTTGACCACTTAGTGATGGTCGTGGATGTCTTTCATGCTGTAACTCTAGCAAAGAGGTTGTAAGTTTCTCTCTGAATTCTCTTATTCCAGTCGATGAGCCAGTAACTTTTTTGTAAAGTATGTAAGAATTCACAAGAGATATGCCCAGCAATAGCTCCATAGCAAGTTTGCGATACCACTTTATGCCCTTTCTTAGTACAGTGGCATATGCACCCATTTGATCTGAGAGATCTATCCCTGCTTTCCCTTTATTATAAGCCACAATAGCTTGTGGTTTTCTTTTGTTACGTAACGTGATACTAAACCTGTAGAAGTTGAAGCTGCATTGCCATCGGGATTTGCCGTTACTCGTGTACGCTTTTGAGTCTCCACCATTTCTGGGCTGTGCTTTGTAGACAGCATCCTTACATCCCTTGTGTCATGCCACTTTAGAACAACAATACCATGGTCTTCTTCTCGTGCAATCATGTCTCCCTTTTTTAGCTGTTTTTGCATCACCTCCTTTGGTAGTTGAGTCCTAGTTGCTCGTAGGGTTCCAACAACATGGGTTTTTTCTGACAGAAAGAATGAGTGACATGGTACTGTAAGCAAAAATCTTGCCTTCCAGTGCCATGTCACTCATTTTTCAATGTCACAATAACACACTAAAAACACCCTACATACACTTCTACATGTGAAGGGCTTCCATTCAGCCCAAAAAACTAATACAATTTCTAAAAAAACCAATTGGGTCCACCAGCTAATCAAGAAATTGGCCTTGGTAGCGAATGTGCTAGGCAGTGAAATCCAAAAAAAAATTTCATTTATTAAACTTCCATTAATTGTTAAAAGATACAAACAATAAAAAACATGGGTATCAAGTTGCAAGATATTTTAAAAATTATTGAAAAAATATGTACATTGTGAAATTTTGACATTTTTACGCCTGCAGACTAAAATAGGGAACTACAAATGATATATTCACATGGATGAAAATAAACAGCAAAAATATAAATTGAACACGCACATTACATCAAGTTGATTCATAATTACATGTTTTTTCAACTCATTTTCTCGGAAAATATATTGAATACGCATTGTTCCTGGTTTTAAAGTTGGTGTGCTTAATAAACCTAAAATTTTCTCTCTTGATATGTGGCATGTATCTCTAGTTTGTGGAAAGTAATAGTAAACACTATATCCTGATGGGTGCAAAAAGCTAACCTCAAAGTCATCAAATTCCTCATTATAGGAATGTACAAATCCCAACCATTTCTGATCAATGTAAGTACAAACTATGTACTCTCCTATTTTTGGATTAACTTCAACATTATCTTCACCCAGAAAAGCTTTGCTTATAATCCTCACCTCACCAACTTCATCAGAAGGTAATTCAAATGTTTTTGTTATTTGCATTAATAGGTACAAATCTGTAGAATTTTTGTGTTCCTGTTAGCGCATACTTTTTCATATCTGTCATTTAGACATTTTTCCATACCTTCAATTTCTTCAGAATTTATAAAAAAAAAATTTATGCTGTCACTTATATTGCTTGAACAAAATTCAAACATGTCTTCTGGTGTTAATATTTGATTTGTGAATGTTCTCTGCATACTCGCTCTGGCTACAGATCTTTTCACTGTACCCCAAATCCCATCACAAGCGCTCTTACCATGGCTTGTGGCAAAGAAATGCCACTCACATTTCAGCCCAAAATCTTCATGTTTACAAATGTTAACAAAGTTGAAGCAATTTTTATATTGTCCTGCACATCTATCAGTAAAATAATGTAATTTTTTGATATGAAGGTGGGATTTTCTAATAATAGGTATGAGTGTATTTAAAAAAGTGTAAACCATTGTAGTGTTATGTTTTGTATTAAGAGATAAAAAAAATAACTTGAATGTTTTGTTTCATTACTTTCTGTTTCCTTATAATATAACACAAAGGGATGCACTGTGCATTGGGTATTTTCCCAATGAAAACCTTGGGCTGCATCCTGTACTACAAATGAGTAGTTTTCTGAAAAGTCACCAAGAACTACAGCTGTATGGCTATTTAAATTATTCTTAAAGTTTTTTAGAAATGCACTTTGATTCTTTGCTGTAAAGTGATGACGTGTCAATTTGACAATTTTTGTGCTTAATGAATTTATAAAATCATTTACAGATTCTGTTTTTTCAACCATATTGCATCGATCTGTAGTAACCCACTGTTTATATTTTATTTCCTCACATTTAGGATCGTTAACACTTTGAAAAGTGAGCAAAAAATTCTTAATACCTTGTTCTTTTGGACAGAGATTACATATTTGCATCATGCAATTCCTGTTGATGACATCACACACTGCTTTCTCCATAAGAGTTGTATATTCCAACCCTTTGACACCCAAAGCTGAGAATTGTATTTTGGCATTCTGGTGGTATGTACAATTGTACGTACACACACAGAATGGGTACCAGCAGCTCCAGCTAAAACACAATGTCTGGGGCGAAGACTGGCAAAACTAGAGAAGCCAATTTGGGGACTATCTGGATTATTTTTATAGAGACTAAAAGCTTCTTTCAGATTCATTAACACCAGTCTTTTCTGCACAGATTCTTTATACCCACTTTCATTTCTGATACTCAGGCAGTCTTTTGTACCTAATTTCATCTGATTTGAAAAATTTATGAACAGAATCTTTAGTACATTTTAGTTATTACTTTTCCTTTTGACATGGGTTCAATTTCAGGAATAATTCCAAGTCTTTGTTTTATATTTCTGCTTTTCTTAACTAAATATTCAGTTGTCTGAAATAGATTTATAGTTTTTGATATGGTAAATGGAGATAATGTCAATATTTTGAGTTTCCTCTCATAACTGTCAGTAGAATGGAAAGCTTCAACCAGTTCATTCATGAGATGAATCATTGACCTGAAACAAATTCATGAATGTATAATAGCTATAAACAAAACATTACATGTGCATATTAAATTTTTTGGATTATAATATTGATTTCAAGTGTAACAAAATGAGCATTCTTTGAGATAGTCAAATTAAACCAAAAATTATTTTATGACCAAATGAATTCCAAATGATTTAATGGGCCCATTGATTTCCAATCTTTAGGGAGTTGTGCTTCTAGTTTCTACTATCAAAGGTGAATACCTACATTTTGCTTTTGTGCTTCAGTTTTAGTGTAGGTATATTCTTACTTAATAATTGCGTATCATTTTAAAATTCATACCTTTGAGTTTCATGATCCAACTTTGTAGCTTTTGATGGGCTTGGTATCTCAATTTCTAAACTTGTTTCTAGCTTTCATTTTAAAGAATGACATGCTTTTTCTATTGTTTGAATAGCTTTTGCTTCTTCTCTTGATGAACCCAAACCAACTGAAATTTTTGAATTAATAAATATTTGACTCCATTTGATATATATGGACAATAATAATTAATACCATATGTCAACATACTAATTTAATAAGTTTAATAAATTTAATGTGTGAACATATTAATTTCATTAAGTTTTTCAGCAACTGCTGAAAAACTGTCTTAAAAGTAAATGCATTATAAATAAATAATATAAATAAAAAAATTATAAATATAAAAAGTACCTATCATTAAATACTTAGGCTTCTTCACTGGAGTCACAGCAAGAGTTTCTAGAACTTGAGAAACCTCTTCTTTGGCATTACTTGATATACTTAGATCATATTCATCGCTTTCTGAAATAACATTCTCAGAAGACTGATTGTGATCAGACTCTTCACTTTATGATGTTGATAGCAACTCTGGTCTCTGGGTCAATAATTTTCTACAGTTGCTACATAGTACAGTATTCCTTTGTAGTTTCCATTTACATCGATCATAAAGTGATTGGCTGATGGTTCTTATATCCTTGTGTATCTTTTTCTTATGTTTTTGTAAAGGATCATCATGGTATCTAACCATTTTTCATTACTAAAAATACACAATTGTAAATTTCAAAAATAAGATATGATTTGGCTCAAAATAAGCACATCTGTAATAAAAATAAGCATAATTAACAAACGTTTGAGAGAGTGAGTGCGTGATTATGAGTTATACATAGGATGTAAATATATCATTTGTAGTTCTCTATTTTAGTCTGCGTAAAAATGTCAAAATTTCAATGTACATATTTTTTCAATAATTTTTAAAATATCTTGCAACTTGATACCACATTTTTTAATTGTTTGTATCTTTTAATAATTAGTGAAAGTTTAATAAAAAAAATTTATTTTTGGATTTCACTGTCTAGGCAGGGTGGGGGTCAAAAATAAAAATAAAAAAAGAGGGAAAATTTTCATTATTGTTCTACACATTTGAATGTGGTATCATTTAATAGATCTCTTCATGCTGATTCTAAAGATGTATAGTTTTATAGGTCTACGGTAAGATGTTTGGGAGTTATTGCCCATTAAAGTTAGGTGGTAAAGTGGGGGCCCATATCTCAAAAACTATGGGTCATAGAACTTTTTTATTTGAACCAGTGAAATCAGCACCCGGAAGAACCCCATATGTCAATTTTCATTAAAATCCGGGTCAGAGTGGTGACAAATTTTTAAATTTTTGGGTGATTTGTCCTGGAATGCCCCTGATGTCACTGATACTGATATATCAGTACATCCATATTAACTGCAATGTTGTGGATTTTTGGGTCTGAATCAGCAAGCATGGCAATTAATATGTTGTCAGGGTGAGCATATGGTAGTATGCATTTCAGTAGAGGGTTTTCAGGGCTATCTCCCTGGCTTCCTTGTGAGGAAATTTTGGGATCCTTTGGAACATATCATAAAAGTTCTTAGCACCATCTGTGCATCAATACTACTCCTTGATCTGGAACCAACTTGGAAAATAGACCAAGATACAAAACTCTGCAAGTGTGACCAGAACTTTGGAAAGCTTCCTTTGAGATGTATAAAATCTGAAGATTCTACATGCTAGAGTCAACCACCTTGAATGATAGATCAGTCCAACTTCAAGGAGCTCAAGATCAGGATCAACACAGCCAAGCATAATAGCCATACAAATTCTGTAAGCATAATACTGATCAGTGCTGAGGTCCTCCAGTACTTCATTAGGAATAACTGGAAATTTTGAATTCTTAATTAGCTTGAATGAAATCACATCCCACTGAGATACACTTACACTTCTACCAAGTTCAACCCCTATCTTTCCTGAAAATGACTGAGTTCTTTGTTGTTCCATCCAAAGTAACAAAGACATGATTAAGGGGGAGCTCATTACAGTGTAGTTGGCAAATGCTCCACTGCAAAGGTCTACCAAGCAGTTCTTCTAGGCATCTGATAGCTCCACCATTTGAACTTGTCATTGTAATTAGTCCCATCAGATCCTATCATGGCAAGTTTGGTTTGTAATTCAGTGTCTTTGAGGGCCTTGTATATCTCTGTTGCAGTAGTTGACCCCTTGCCATTACTTGGTCACATGTGAGAGGTAGAAATCATCTGAGGTAGTATTCAGAAATTAGAAACAATTTTTTAGATATTTCAGGGTTTATATCTATTTTCCAATTTCTGTATCCAAAATTCATCTTAAATATCTTGAGTAATATCTATTACAAAATGCAAACTAAAGATCAAAAATTTTAAATCTCACCAGGTTCTCCTACAATTACATAGTGCTCTTCTAGCTCAGTTCTGCTGTAATATTTGCCATTCACTTCAACTGTCACCATTGTTGCATCTTTGCAACCATCCACAAAAATAGCATCCACCAATTCAAACCATTTACCCTCCTCTTTTCTTATGGCTTTAAGATATTTTTCACATTCTCTTCTCATCTTCTTCCTACAAAGTTCATAGTGCACATTTACTCAATTTTAAAGAGTTATTTAAGCAAGCTCCATAGGTTTTGACTAACAATATTTAAATTTCAACACTTGTTTGAAATGTATGCCTTTTTGTGAATTACTTGATTTGAATCAGATAATGTACAAGATAACTGGACTGTTACCTGTCAATTACATTCATTGTATCAGGAGTAGTGATAATTCCATAATCCTCTAAAACTGCTGATGCAACTGCTGCTCCAGCTCTGTCACTTATTTGATACCTGCTAAAAGACATTTATTTTATATCAAGTTAATATTCTAACAAGATGTTCATTGGACAGCAGTGTCCAAGATTTGGATTCTAACTATTAGCAACATTACATGGATTATAAATAATTTTTTCAAAGGTATTGTCAACAGAGCAACAAGAGTGTTCAAAGCATACTCATATTTTAAACTATACAGTACAGTATATCTGTCACACTGCTGAGCAAGATTTGGTAGACTCTTCCTATTTTGTTCTGTCCTGGATTCCTGTTGTTCACTGACACTAGCTGTTTCATCATGTGATTCCAGGCTGCCCTGACTTGAGAGACTGTCGAGATCACTGTCATGTATTGCTGCTGAGCTTGATGGAACAACTTTAAAAACTTCTGAGCTCTTCCTTGGAGATAATAAAATGCAATATGATTATGATACAGGATAGTTCACCAAAGACGCAAAAATAAAATTTATACTAATTTGTAGCACAATCATTTCAAGAAACTCAGATTTTCAGTGGCCATTAATCAAAAGTTTTTTAATTTATATAGATCAAACTCACTGATTCTTTTCTTTTGCTTGCTCCTGCTGTACTCCTCTCATTTTCTGTCTGATGTCTGTCAATGTAAGGCATTCCTTAAAACCAATGCATCGTCCTATTCTAGCTGTTTTCTGGTCCTCATAGAAAGCATAGTTGTCTTCTTGGAAGTTTTTTAAATGAAGGAAGAAAGATCACTCCAGAACTTGTCACCACATTTCTTTTTTGGATATCTTTCACACTTACAAAATTACCAAAACTTTTAATGTTCTGAATGCAAATTTCAATTATAAACCTTAAGTTAAGTTATAGTCAAAACAGAATTGGTAATTATGCCGCAAATGACATGGCCTGAAGTTGAAATAAAAAATGTGTTTTTCTAGTGTATTTTGGTGTGCTCTGTTCAAACATAACCTTTATTTCCTGTGTAAATGGAAAGCAATATGATTATTTGTACATTACTTAGAGTTATATTTCTTCATTTCTGGTCATGTGAATAGCAATATATTAACCAAAAATTATGAAAACTAACCAAACCTAACCTAACTAAATCTAATGCTAACAAGGGGGCTCTGCCCCCTTGACCCCCACTAATAACCTAAAGTTCGTTCCTGATAACACAGATTACCACACTTTGGGCACTTGCCCAGTCTGGATGTTGGGAGAACCCTGTGTTCCTTCAAAAATGTTAATGATCATTATGACCAAAACGTTTAATTGCCGTAAGGTAGACAACTCATACCCTTCACACACATCATCATCATACAAAACTGATCTGCTACATTCAGACTGAAAGACATGTGAATGGCACATAGAAAATGGTTTCATCACTATTTCCCTGTACAAATAGCACAAAATTATACTCATTGGACCAAAAATGTGTGTTTATATATATATTATTAGTATCATAATTTTCACCATTAATATGCATTTGCACAAAAAATGAGTGACAAATTTGAATAAAGCGACTAAAACTACCTCATAAAAATTTATTTTGATTTACAGGTCCAGCCCATGTCGTTTAAAACATATTAGCCACAGAATTTACTACTGATAATTCTTATGATTTGCAAATCACTGAATCACATGATTATGGTAATAAAATTAACTGTTGCAAACAAATAAATGTAACTACAAAATTTATAAAAGTATGACATTTTAAATCTTTTTATAAGGGACTGAAAATTTGTCTTACCTCAAAAATTCTTTGACTAGATCCTGAATCTTGCTGGTGACACTTGGGTGTGAAATTGGATAGATGTTGCACCAAATCCAGTGTTCAATCAGACTTAGTGCAACTGGATCAGCTGCTTGTCTTGTTGTCCAATTCTCTTCTGCCATTACACTTTGAATGACATCTTCACCAAGAGGAAGCTTTCCATTGGGGAATGAGTCTGTGCTTGAAAATCTGTGACCTCCATCAAGAATTTTAACTGTGTCACTGCATCTTAACATCCTACTATGCAGTATTTTTTGGCAATAAGATTATCAAAATACATGTATTTATCAATTCTATAAATTCAACCTGAAAAGAAAAATATAAAATATAATAAAATTAAATAGGGATCTAGTCAACAGTGACTATCTAGTTCCTTGCTTCTCAAGGGATGACTAGAGTAAATTTAGGGAGTCGTTAGGCTCAGTAAAGTGGGATAATGAATTTGCCAATAAAAATGCTGTTGAGATGTGGTCTAGATTCAAAGAAATTTTGGAGGACATACAATGTATATGTATTCCTTTCAGAACTATTAAGAATAACAAGATTAGGAAATCTTTATGGTGGAATATAGAAATAGCTAAAATGATTAAAACTAAGAAAAGGGCATTCAGGAGATTTTAAGCACAAATAGCCATGTAGACTTGGATAATTACTGGCAGTTGTGAAATAAGTTAAATAGTTTGATAAGGAAAAGCAAAAGGCACAGTGAAATAAATCTAGTTGGAAATAGCATTAAAGATTCAAAGAAATTTTTTAGTTTTTATACATACAGTATACTCTCTACTATCTGCACATGTCCATTCCAAGAGGTGTGCTGATAGTTAAAAAATGTGGATACTTGACATTCACTTTGAGTATAAATATAAAAAAATATGCAGTATAAAGTACAGGCATACCCCAATATATGAAGCCCTGGTTTACAAAAATTTGCAGTTACAAAAAAAAAAATTTCTGTACTAAACCTTGTTTTACAAAGCTTTCCCACAGTTACGAAAAGTTTTGAAAGTGAGTAGATGGTTCTTGAAGGTGATAACTAACACACACTAATCACTCTTCATGTGAAAATAGAAGTATATTACACATTTAATCACAATTTAATTTCTCACCAAATTTGTTTGTTTATACATATTGTGTGTACTGTGTGGAGATTTTGCTGATGTTTATCTCATACAGCATCTCTTTGTAGCATCTGACCTGTTTGTGCCTCGTGTTTCAAATGTGTGGATACTTTATTCCCTTGTGTTTCTTTGCCATAAAATATATAATTTTATGTAACTAAATTTGTGTTGTTTTATTACGTTATGGGTAGGATTTTTGAGGGTGCTGGAACATATCTCAGCTTCTATGATGGGAGTCAATGGGAAAATCCTCCCCAATTTACAAAAGGTTTTTCAGGAACCTAGCCCTTTTGTAAATCAGGGAATTCCTGTACAATACACAGTAGGGTTGTACATAAATAAAAACGGCAAAATAATTATAGGAAATGGAAAACAAATGTACAATTATAGAAAAATTACCAATACAGTAGACCCCAGCTACTTGCAGGGGTTATGTTCCAGGAGAATGCACCGAATACCAAACTTAATAACCTATGGGGAAAATAGGGTTACGTTCCTCCAGTTAGAAGACTGGTGAGTACCAAACTTAATAACCTATGGGGAAAATAGGGTTACGTTCCTCCAGTTAGAAGACTGGTGAGTACCAAACTTAATAACCTATGGTAATAAATGGGTTACATTCTCATAATCCATGAATACCGATACTTATCATATAACATATACATAATAATAAAATAATAATAATGAATGCTTTAGAATAAGACTAACCTGTATACTGCATATATATGATCTACAGAAGCGAAGGCTAACAGAGACCCTAAGATCCACTCTAAGGTTAGCCTGAGAGAAAGAAGAGAATAGGGAGTTTAAAGAAGAGAATAGGAGGTTAAGTAACAAAACCTATCATTCATTGGTTAAAATTCATTTGGAAAAAGAGAGAGAGAGAGAGAGAGACCATCATCATCATCATCATCTGGCCACTGCTGACAAGTTGGAAAAATAGATAATTATATCTGATGAAAAATACTTGTCAACCAATGTAGTTGAAGAGAATAGGAAAGGGGGAGGAAAGATTAAAAAAAGTAAAGTAAGAACACTTACAAACCATGCAAACAGTCTTAACTTGAAGAAACCCTGTCATACCATGCAAACTACAGACATGGAAGTAAAAAAAAAAAAAAAAGTATGAAGAGTATAACAAAAAGTGGGTTAGTTTACGCTATGAGCTACATCTAAGTTCATGTTAGTTCAATTTTTTTTTAATAATATAAATTTAATGCTGGCATGTTACAAGCAGGCATCAATCGTCAACAGACTCAAATTTCGATTATCACCCCCAGAGCTCCTGTTGCTAATTTTTTATTATTTTAAAAGATAATAATATTTTTAAAATGCCTATCTAAATAGTTTTTAGACATATTAATACTGGTAGAGTTCACAAATAACTTTGATTTTAATTCTTCAGATTCTGTAAATTCAGGCATCCTTGATAAGATTCATATAATGTTTGGCAAGTGATTTATACAATGAAGTAAAATAAAACTGCTGGACCTGATAATATATACCGTATGCTAGGATTCTCAGAGAAGGGGAGGACAGCTTATCTGAGGTACTAACTATTTTGTTTGCTAGGTCTTAATTTTGCGGAGGTACCTGATGAATGAAAAAAAGGAAATGTAGTATCCATTTACAAAATTGGTAGTGAAAAGGAGGTTGGAAATATAGACCTGTCAGTTTAACATCATTGGTAGGAAAGATACTGTACTGGTAAGAATTATAAAGAAGAATAATCAAGATCATTTGAAAAATTTTGATCTTATTTCAAGTTCACAACATGGATTTAGATCAGGAAGGTCTTGTTTGTCTAATCTCTCAGACTTTTTAGAATTTGCAACTGATCAGGTAGATAATGGGAATGATGTAGATGCTATTATTTGGATTTTAGTAAGGCCTTTGATAAAGTTCCACATAGCGGACTTCTTTATAAATTAAAAGGGCAGGGGATATTGGGGTTGGTTATAAATTGGGTAGAAAAATGGTTAGAAGACAGAAAGCAGAGTACGTAATTCTAAATGATCATGAATCTGGGTGGCAGAAAATGAAAAGTGAATTACCACAGGGATCAGCGTTAATTCCATTACTCTATATTTTATATCTAAATGATTTAGAGAAGGGAGTAGGTAGTAAAGTTCTAAATTTGCAGATGATACAAAAGTAGTTGCCCCAGTTACAAATAGGCTATAGAAAATTCTTATAAACTGTAAAAGGATCTTGATAGATTAGTTGCTTTGGCTAGTAAATGGCAGATGGAATTTCTCTTCAAAAATGCAAAGTCATGTTGGATGTTTTCATGAAAGGACGTTTCTAAATTGTGTAAATAATGTACATTTTTAGCTTGTTTATGAAGGCTATTTTGGTAACACTGTAAATAGTTTTATGTTAATTATATTGCTGACTTGAGATTGTAATTTTGCACAATTTTATTATAAAATATAGCTTATGATTTGGATAACCTTGAAAGGCCCAAGTGACTTCATGTTTTCAAAATCAGATGTAATGTAATGTATTGAGTGATGCTGACATAGCTTAATTATGAACTCTCTTTGTCTCTAAACTGCATCTGAATTCTGAAATTTTACTTAAGGCAAATAAAATGTTTGGTATTAAGAGGAATATTAGTTACAAAAGTAAGGCAGTCATCTGTAGATTGTATAATTGCTAGGCCTTGCTTAGAATACTGTATTGAAGTATGTCACCTCAACATACAAAGGATATACAGTATATATATATATATATATATATTATATATATATATATATATATTTAACTGCAATGACCACGCAGTATATAAATGAATAGAAACGACGTAAATAAGGAGCGTCTCTGCACACAGGGAAGAGAAATAACGAATAAATGAAAAATGAGGCGGTTCGCCTCATTTTTCATTTATTCGTTATTTCTCTTCCCCGTGTGCAGAACGCTCCTTATTTACGTCGTTTTATTCATATATATATATATATAGATATATATATATATATATATATATATATATAGGGTGTTATAAAGTCCTATCAATTTCAGTGAAAACAAAGCAAAAAGAGTAAAATTATATAGGTAGTTATGAATTTTACCCTTTTTGCTACATTTTCATACTACATTTTCACTGAAATAGATAGGGATTTCATACAGGGTGTGTGTGTGTGTATAATATATATGTTGTGTGTGTGTGTATATATGTGTGTGTATATATATACGTATGTGTGTGTATATATATACAGTGTGTGTGTGTATATACGTATGTGTGTGTATATATATGTGTGTGTGTGTGTACACATTTCAACTGCAAAGAACACGCAGTATAAATAATGTAAAGAACGATGCTTGTATAGGAGAACATTCAGCGCAAGATGAGAATGTGTGTATATATATATATATATATGTGTTGTGTGTGTGTGTGGTGTGTGTGTATATTATATATACAATATATATATATATGTGTGTATATGTGTGTGTGTGTATAGTATGTGTTAGGGTGGCCCATTTTCAATTTTTTTTTTAAAGTGTAGGTTATCGTTTTTCCCATTATTTGGCACTATACTAGCACATTGGTACCATTTTTACAAAAATTGATCAATATTTAGGGGTCTCGCATCGACCTTGAAATTATGAGTTTTTTTTTTTAAATTCATACTTTTTAACGTTTTACTGAATCAAGATAAATCATTAAATAGGGATGTTTTCTGAATCCTCTTGATGAGAGAAGTGTTTGGTGTGCCTTCCAATGTCATACGACCAACGGTTTAAAAGTTGTACCTGTATACAGGTAATACCAATGTGCTAGTATAGTGCCAAAGAATGGGAAAAACCACGATCACCTATACTTTTCGAAAAAATCAGCAAAAATAGCAGACAAATAAGGAAGAAAGAAACAATAACTTAAACAATCACTTTTGCATTGTATTGACCACTATCACACGTCACTGGCTGCAACGTTGTCCCTCTGTGCTCCGCCATTCCAAGGAAGTTCTGAAACACACGCCATATATTTCAATTTCATGGTTGTAAAGTAACCTATTTTTGTTCACATTCAGTTCTCTTTTTAATTGACATTATGCTTCATGAATCTCATTACGAAATTGATAGCTATGAAAACTTAATCAACTGACCTTGAACATTTTGCCATCCCAGTGGACAACAGTGTGCCTCGGTGGCGTGAAGGAGTCCTTCACGGCGATGTGACACACTTCCCCGGTGAGCCGTTTCTTTTGAGATGCTGAACTGATTGAGGTCTGCTGGTGGATCCACTGAACGTGTGATAGCAGCCACAATCCTTACTACCTATGTAGAGAATGGAAAGTGGAAAAGAAACTGTCAAGAATACATGTGGGTTATGGGACACTTTAAAACTGACGCTATCGATGAATACTATACACAATACGCACCTGATTATTGGACATGCGGAAATGATCAGCCACTTCCATGACAGCAGGTGCATTAAGGATGCGGCGAGGAAGATTGACAGACACACTTGGCTCTTTTGGCAGGGGTAATGCTAGTTCTGTCTCCGACTCTCCTGACATGCCAGTATCATCATTCTCCATGGCCTCATCTCCAGTTTCGTATGCACACTTTGAGGTTTTCTGCTCCTGGTGAGGACGTTTTCTTCCTTCCTGTAGCTTTCTTTTTACAGCGAAAACTTTATCGTTCCCACTCATCGTTGCCACCCGAGGACCACGTTGATCGAGGTAGAAGTCAATGTCTTCTTTCTTGTCCTTGTTGGACAGCAGTCGATTCTTCTTTATATCTTCGACAGCGTCAGATGCTCCGATAGCCCACAGCTTGTCCACACTGTCCGAAAACTTCTGCCATTTTCCTCAGTGTCAGTTTCTCATTTTCTGCTCTTTTGGAGTTAGTGCCACTCTTTCCACAATGCCTCTAGCTTCCGTTCACAGTTGAGCTTTGTGATTGTTTTAATGCGGGCCATGTTCCAAAACTTTAAGACGTTTATGGTTTCTTTGAATGCGTCTTTCCTGTTAGCAGTGTACTGGATAACACTGAAGTAGTATTGAAAAACTGCCGTGTTGTTGGCAATTTGCTACCACTGATGGAGGACGACAGTTGGCCAACTAAAAAAATTTCCGAGGCGATCTTAGAGAAGGTAGCGATGTTATTTTCACCTTTCCTTTTGATGACACTATTTGTAGCTTCAAGAGTTCTTCCAGTTATGGTTGCCATCGATTTGTCCATGACAAAGGATGAGGAACTCAGACAGAATTTCAAAATGTTATGATCTGCAAAAAAAGAAATAGGTTAGGTACCTGGCACAGGCATAGTGCATTTTCTAATTACCTATATACATTATACATTCCGCCCGGGTATGGTGACTCATTTTTTAGTCGTATGACATTGGCAGGCACACCAAATGACTTCTCTCATTAAGAGGATTCAGAAAACATCCCTACTTAATGATTTATCTTGATTCAGTAAAAAGTTAAAAAGTACGCATTTTTAAAAAAAAACTTAATTTCAAGGTCGATGAGACCCCTAAATATTGATCAATTTTTGTAAAAATGGTACCAATGTGCTAGTATAGTGCTAAATAATGGGAAAAACCACGATCACCTATACTTTTCAAAAAAAAATTGAAAAGTGGGCCACCCTAAAGTATGTGTGTGTGTGTATGTATATATATATATATGTGTGTGTGTATATATATGTGGTGTATATGTGTGTGTGTGTAATATGTGTATATATATATATATTTTTTATTTTTATTTATTTATTTTTTTTTTTCAGGAAGAACCGATTCGCCTCTATTTAAAGGGCATATCTCAGCGGAAAAACAAAGAAAAAGTGAGAGGAAAGACAGAGGAAAAAGAAAGGGTGGAGGGGACAGTCAAAGTGGAAAAAGACCAAGGACTGCAGGGTCGAGCCCCATCATCCTTGGGTGCTAGGGCCGGGAGGGCGCACGTGAAACCTCCAGGAACAAGACGTACAAACGAGCACAAAGAGCACTCAAGAGCACGAGCTTAGAACCCCCTTGCGGGGGTGTATATATGTATGTATATGTATGTATGTATATGTATGTATAACACACACACACACTTGAAGACATGTAGCATTGGGTAACTGAACTTACTCTTGGCTTAAAAAGGTGAGAATATAGTGAAAGGTTAAAGGAATTAAGTATATTTAGTTCTGAGAGACATTGTTTGAGAAGAAATATGATACAGATTTTCAAAGCATTTGGGTAAATATGTAGTTTTATTGTCAGCTATTTTTGGATCCCCAACTCGCTGAAAATTAATGCGAGAAATAACTGACCAGCCTACAATGACCACCTAATCAAGCGTAACCTGATCTGGACACGAGATTCACTCTTATTGGCCTGGCATATAAAATCGACAGATTGCCAAGATCTGGTGGACATGAAACTATATATTAGCCTCAAAATATTTGTGGGCTTTGTCTAAATGTAAACAACTTTCTTCTTTTGTCTGATGGAAAACTTGATGGCACAATGAGAAAATTAGAAAACAGACTTGTGAAGTGGAACTATGAAAATACTTTTTTTCATCATAGAGTAGTAGATTTTTGGAATGACTTGATAGATATATATATATAGATAGATAGATATAGATAGTTGTTCCTTAGTTTTAAAGAAATTGGATACTTTCATGAATGAAAAAGATGGTTTATAAATTGTATAAATAATTAACATTTTAGTTGGTTATATAGGCAACTTTGGTTGTCCTGTAAGTAGTTTTTTGTTAATTGGCTGACTTGAAATTAATGTTTTGGAAAATTTTATAATGAAATGTAGCTTTATATCATCTGACTTGGATAACCTCAGTTGGCTACATATTTTCCAAATATAATGTATATCTTGACTAAGACTTAAGAATTAATGTAGGATAATTTGGTAGTTTTGTAAATAGTTCCCCCCTTTTGCTGTGGGTGGCCTGTATACAGTTCCAAAATTTGTAGCATTACAAAATTTGCCACAGGGAAACATTTGATATTCATTTGACTTGCAAACTGATATGTTTAAATTAACCTGTTACGCAACAGATTTAGTAGTAGGTACAGTACTATTCTAAGAGTTGAAAATAAAACTTTTTTTCCATTACTTAACAAAATATTTTATTTCCAAAGCACATTAATGCAAGAATTGCATGAGACTTTTTCCAAATGGGAGTTTCATGTGAGAGTTTTGCAGATTTTGCAGTCTGGTCCTGAAATAGGGCCCAGGCAGAAGATCCAGGCCCCAAACAGTCAAACTACTCCCTACTTCCTTAGGTAATGTCTGTAATGACTTCAGTGTTGAGTTGAATTTGATGTTTTGCAAAATTCTTTCATAAAATGTAGCTTTAGATAGACTGCTTATCTGACTTGGGTAACTTCAGTTGGCCCAAGTGGCTTTGTGCTGTCCATTGTAATGAAATACGTAATGACTTGCTTCAAGAACTAGTTAAAGTAATTTTTTATTGACACTTCATTTGACAGTTTATAATGGCAAATTAAAATAAGTTTATCAATTTAGATATTACAATATCTGGCATTACTGTAGTGGTTGGGCAGCAGCTTCCATATATTCATGCAAATTAAATTTTTTAGGATCTAAATGGAAATGACTTTATGCAAAATTTCTCACTAAATATCTAAAAATCTTGGAGAAAACTTTAAATGTGTGGTGACTTGTATCTTAAAAATCTTCAAGCAATTTCACTTAAAAAGATTTAGGTTTGAGTGCAAAGTACTGTGTGTGTGCTAAATCTTGGTACAAAAGGAATGAATAGGTCTGCCTTGTCAGTTTTCAAATTAAATGACTCAATGACATATGGTGAAAATTATATAAGCCTTATATATTTTGAAGAAAAATATTTGCTATAAACCCAGTTTGTACTGTATCAGTGACATAGGTACCTCATGCAGCCTCGTGTGGTCATTTTTTTCATTAACCTTATTTTTGGTGTTTTATTTTTCTTAAATATGAGTACAGTGCAACCTTTAGAATCTGGAACAGTCAGGACCAAACCCTTTCTGGATTTTGGATTTTTTAGGATTTCAGAATGAAAAATTAAACAAATGTATGTACTGTACAACACAAGGCATAAATATTTACCTGAAATGAAAACCAATAATAATGCAGTATAATTGATTTACTTACCCAAATATCTTCCTTGTCTCTACTTCCAAGTATAAAAATGTAGAGTACACCTAAACTGATAAAGAACTGAGCTTGTTTAAAATGGTGGAGTGGCTAGTGGGAAGCATGAACAACCCTAGTCCCTCAACATTAAATTGGCAAGTCTGTGACTTCCATTCTTTCCAAATTTTGGAGGGTTTGTTGGATGTCGGAGAGACCTGGAATCGAGAGAAAATTTTGTGAACAACTCGTAGAACCAGACTTTAGGATTCTGGATTCTTAAGGTTGCACTGTCTCGGTTTTTGACAAATGAAGGTTTGTTTTTTACTATTGAAGCTTTATCTTACCAGGGCCCAAAGATGTAGGAATTTTATTTTTAAGTCTGTCCCAAAATGATTTTGGGACATACACTCGAACCTCACTAATTCAACATCTTTGGGG